>OX463766.1:12585164-12897664 GCA_949825005.1 Gasteruption jaculator
AATGGCGGCATTTTGGGGAGGTTTCGGCGGTGCCTTTGAAGTAATTATCAGTGGAGTCGCTGGAAACGAAGGAATTAAATAGGCATTGGCTGCGAGGTACCGATTCAAAGGCTCCCGTTAAAGGAAATCACAATTCCTTTGTGCCCCCGCAGCAAAAGCGGGAATTAAGTGGGTATTTTCTTTTTTTTTTTTTTGCCCGATTGCGGATTGTTTTGGTTTCTCAAAGAAACGCGAGCAAAGGCATTGTGGGCTTTCGCACAATGGCTTTGTGGTGGGTGTTTTCGGGTGGAGGCGAGGATGGCGGAAAGTACTGTGCCAGGGAGTGGGAGTTATTATGTTGGGCAGGAAATTTCGTTTCTTTTTTTTTTTTTTTATAAAACCTCCGGGAAATTCGTTGATCATTTCTATTGATCTCTTTATCGATTGGAAATTGATCGATGGAATTCTTTGACGCCGATCGGTGAAATTTTCTGAATTTAATCGATATAGAAATCAAGGGTTTGTATTGCATCGAATCGAAGAATATCAAAGAAAATTAAAATCCTTTGATTAAATCGATAGAAATTGAAGAAATCAATCGATTGGTTTCCATGGATCGAAGAAGATTTTGATAATTCAGAAAATTATTTGATAGAATAATAATAATAATAATAATAGCAATAACAATAACAATAACAATAACAATAACAATAATAATAATAATAATAATAATAATAATAATAATAATGATAAAATTAGAAAAAATCAATCAATTGGTTTTCACGAATCGACTGGAATCCAAACGAATTTGAAATTTCTATCGATCGATGGGGATTTTGAACATTCCAAAAAATTTCTCCAGAATCAATAGAAATCCAAAAAAAAACCCACGAAATTTGTTTACCGAAGACTCGAGGAAAATTCTGCCCCCGCCCCCCTTTTTTGTAGCTCGCTGCACTTGTGTTTCCTTTTACAAAATCCAACCCCCCCCCCAAAAAAAAGAATCATCCCTTCCTCGAATTTCGTCCGTCGGCATTTTTGATTTCGTTAAAAACCGGGGCTGCTCTCCTTGCTTCATTATTATTATTATTTTTTTTCTTGTGAAAATGGCAGTTGTATCCAAGCAACGTTCTTCCCGTTATTACAATTAGAGCTTTAGTTGCGTCGTTGAAATACTTCATTATTATTTATTTATTTATTTATTTACTTGTTTATTTGTTTTTTTTTAAATATTTATTTCCTTCAGAGCGTTCGAGTCTTTCAAACTTTTGCAAACATTCTTTTTTTTCATAGAATTCCCCCTCTATTTTCTCGTAACTCCACATGAAATTATCGTAATTCCGAAGGGTGGTTTTTGTGTACGTGTGCATATGTGTGTGTGTGTGGGCGAAAATCGTCTCATGGGGTAGAAAAGGGGGAGAGCAACCCCCGGGACTCGAGATTCCACTCCCTTTCCAATTTTGGGCCCCAAAGTCAAATCAGAAAAATTAGGATGCCCCAATTTTGAACCCTGTGGCTCTCAAATTTCCAAAATTTCCAATTTTGGGCCCCGAAGTCAAATCGGAAAAATTAGGATGCCCCAATTTTGAACCCTGTGGCTCCCAAATTTCCAAAATTTCCAATTTTGTGCCCCAAAGTCAAATCAAAAAAATTAGGATGCCCCAATTTTGAACCCTGTGGCTCCCAAATTTCCAAAATTTCCAATTATGCCCCGATTTTGAACCCTGTGGCTCTCAAATTTCCAAAATTTACAATTTTGGGCCCTGAAGTCAAATCAAAAAAATTAGGATGCCCCGATTTTGAATCCTGTGGCTCCAAAATTTCCAAAGTTTCCAATTTTGGGCCCCAAAGTCAAATCGGAAAAATTAGGATGCCCCAATTTTGAACCCTGTGGCTTCCAAATTTCCAAAATTTCCAATTTTGGGCCCCGAAGTCAAATCAGAAAAATTAGGATGCCCCAATTTTGAACCCTATGGCTCCCAAATTTCCAAAATTTACACTTTTGGGCCCCAAAGTCAAATCAGAAAAATTAGGATGCCCCAATTTTGAACCCTGTGGCTCCCAAATTTCCAAATGTTCAATTTTGGGCCCCAAAATCAAATCAGAAAAATTAGGATGCCCCAATTTCGAGTCCAGTGGCTCAAAATGAGGGTACCCGATATTTCTAAAATTTCCCCGGGCCCCTACGAAAATACCAAAAAAAAAGAAAATTCGTTTCACCGGTAGAACTGTACAAAAGTCACCCCAATTTCCAAAATTGTGCCTGGAAAATCTATTTTCCAGTTTCCCGGGAAATTACTGTCCCCCTTGTTTATTTTTTTTTGTTCTTTAATTACACGTCGCTCTTTATTTTCTCTCGCGTGCTCCTTATGAATAAAAAATCGGCAGTTCGAGCCTCGACGTATCTCAGGGACCGCCTTCAGCCGCTTACGTATGAAAACCATGAAAACCATTGATCTCCCTATTTTTACTTATTTTTTTTTTATCGGGTTTCCGCTTTACTTAGAAAAATACAAGGGTGGCGCGGTGTGTTTTTCTCGCAATAGCTCCTCTCTCTCTGTTTTTTTTTATTTCCTTGGCACTTTCCCCGGGAAAATCCGTCCCCATCGAAAATCACCCCCATAAAATCATCCCCCTTATCTCGACGCGCGAACTCGTGACCGAAAGAACCGAGTGTTCGTCCTTTTATTTTTCACTGAAAAAAAAATAAATAAATAAATAATCGGAAAGTATAAAAGGGAAGGACCCAAAAAAAAGAAAAAAAAAACCGACATTTCTTTTCTTTTTTTTTTCTTTTCTTTTTGGAATCGCCCGAGTTCGGAGTTTGGGAATCGGTATCGTTATTGTTGCTGTAGCTGGTATTAAAAAACGTCTGATATCATCGGCAGTTTCGTGTGTACGTCATCCGTTTACGGGGTGGGTGGCCCGCGGAGGAATGGTCACCATGGTACTTTTTCGTCACTCCCATTCCCATTCGCCCGCGGTGCATGGTAAGAACGGAATCTCAATCGCGTGGATTCCACGAATTACGATCCGATCGATGAATAATAATAATAGTAATAACAATAATACGATGAACGTGTGTGTTTTGTTGTTGTTGTTGTTTTTGTTGAACTTTCTCTTCTTCCTCCATTCTCTTCTTTCTCTTCGATTGACACTTGAAACGCGACGCGAGGAAAAATCGCGTTTCGATTTTCATCGATCCGTCGGATCAATCGATAACCGCTAATCCTCCTCGGGACCCATATTTAATAACTGCATCTTCTTCTTGGCAATTTTACTGTACTTTATGTCGATCGGCTTCGTCGTGTCGTAGAGGCTCGGCGCTTGGAGGATGATCAAAGCCGTACCAAAGACACAAGCTAATGTAAATATCCATAGGAAAATTCTGTCAAGCACCATAGCGACGTACTTCCAATCCTCCTCGACCTGGAACACAAAGGGAAAAAGCGAGAAGGAATTATTTCTCCCGATTTCCCGGGATTATTCGCTTCAAACGGAGGAGCGAAGTTTCTTTTTTTCATTTTTTCTTTGGTACATTTACCGGCAAAAGTTAAGGTACTAATTATCTGGCTGTCACATTTTCAAATATATAGTAGTAATAATAATAATAATAATAATAATAATAATAATAATAATAATAGCAATCATGATGATTATTTTGAAATTGCAGAAAAATAGAAATTTTCATTTGCTAATTTTTAATTAATAATAATAACAATAATAATAATAGCAATCATGATAATTATTTTGAAATTGTAGAAAAATAGAAATTTTCATTTGCCAATTTTTAATTAATAATAATAATAATAATAATAGCAGCATTGTAAATGATTTTTCCTAAATAATAATAACAATAATAATTAAAAAAGGCGTTTCAGAATAAATTCTCGAAAACGCAAATATTAATCTAGAAAATTTCAAAAAATAATATAAGAGTATGTAATAATATAAGTGTATTGCCGTGGACCGAATAAAATAATAATAATAATAATAGTAACAATAACAATAATAATAATAATAATAATAACAATAATAATACTAATAATGATAATAACAACAACAAGAACACAATTATGACTCGATAAAAAAATCCAAAATTCGTATTTTCAAAAAATTAGTGGCCGAAATGAATTTTCGAAATCTCTCAAAAACCTTATTTTATTCCAACTCGTTGATTCCAACATTTTCCGAAGTTTGAAAAATACAAAATTTCGAAGGATAGCCTCTTTCAATCCACCCCCTCTTGCTCCGAAGCCTCCGGCGGACTCCGGACCGGGGATGGAAATTATGCACCTCCTCTACTTCCGGCCGAATTCTGTTTAGGGACAGGGATCGCAAAGAATTTCAGTGAAAATGGATATCTCTCCATAAAAAGCTCTCTTCCGGCAGGAAATTTGATTGCTCCCGCTCGCGTGTGCTCGCGCGTACGTACGTTCGATCGAAAATATCTCGCATTCCTTATCCGATTGCCATAAAACCGGGATGCCAAGTATTTTGAGACGTACATACGTGGCACGGAGCATTTGGCAAAGAAAAATCGCATTAGTGTGCAGCTTCAAACAAGCGGCAGCGAGCAAAAGTGTTGGGGTGCTCGCAGGGAGGGTGGTTTAGTAATAGCGGCATCCCTGCCGCACTGCGTTTCCAGCAGATACACTTCCTTTTTCCGCTAATAATGTATTCGTAGTAAAGCTAAGGGATTTCCTTCTCTTTGATCTTCGAGTAAATCGCAACCCAGCCTCTCGAGAGTCACTTCTTTATCGTGAAAAAGCTTTGAATCACCTCCCCCTCCCCCCCCTTCCTTTCCCAGTACCTAAAATTCTTTGCGATTTGCATGAGGGATGAAAAAAAAAAGAAAAAAAAAAGAAATCCCGAATTTTTATTTTTTTTTCCTCAAAGAAGAAAAATAAATAATAATAATAAAATGCGTTAAATTGCGCTTCAAAAATGAGGCTGACGAAAAAAAAGGAAACCCCGAATTTTTATTTCTTTTTTCTGCAAAGAAGAAAAACAAATAATAATAATAATAATAATAATAATAATAATAATAAGAAAAATAAGAAAACGAGGCTGGCGAAGAAAAAAAAAGAAAATAAAACCCACCCCTACGAGGACTTTCGAAGGGATGCAAATTTCAAGAGGAACTCGATCAGCGCCAAGGGGAGGCTGATTTTTATGGGAAATTGATGCGGACCTCGCTCTAGGGTCCCCATCGATCTGAGTTCGGCGTGAAAGTTCCCGAGTTTCCGGGGAAACTGCCTACGGCGGAATCCGACAAGCGCTTTTTTTTTTATCCGCTCGGGGTTGGTTACCGGCCCCACCCCCTGAATAAGACATCGATAAGGCGGCGATCTCGCTCGTGAGCACCAACGGGGTGCAAGGGAAGAAAGAAAAGGAAAAGGGACATTTTTGTCAACAACAAAAAAATTGGAAATTTCTATCCAATCGAGCCAAAGACAAATTCAAGGGGTTATTTGATTTTAATTAATAAAAATGACTGAAAGTCAAATTAATAAAATTCCAGGAGATTCTATAATTGATTTTAGTCACTAGAAATTACTGAAAGTCAAACTGATAGAAATCGAAGAGATTCTATAATTGATTTTAGTCACTAGAAATTACTGAAAGTCAAATTGATAGAAATCGAAGAGATTTTCTAATTGATTTTAGTCACTAGAAATTAGTGAAACTCAAATTAATAAAAATCCAAAACCTTCGATTATTGATTTTAGTCACTAGAAATTACTGAAAGTCAAATTAATAAAATTCCAAGAGATTCTATAATTAATTTTAGTCCCTAGAAATTACTGAAAGTCAAATTAATAAGAATCCAAGAGATTCTATAATTAATTTTAGTCCCTAGAAATTACCGAAAGTCAAATTAACAAACTTCCAAGAGATTCTATAATTAATTTTAGTCACTAGAAATTAGTGAAACTCAAATTAATAAAAATCCAAAACCTTCGATTATTGATTTTAGAAATTACTGAAATTCAAATTAATAAGAATCCAAGAGATTCTATAATTGATTTTAGTCACTAGAAATTACCGAAAGTCAAATTAACAAACTTCCAAGAGATTCTATAATTAATTTTAGTCACTAGAAATTAGTGAAACTCAAATTAATAAAAATCCAAAACCTTCGATTATTGATTTTAGAAATTACTGAAATTCAAATTAATAAGAATCCAAGAGATTCTATAATTAATTTTAGTCCGTAGAAATTACTGAAAGTCAAATTAACAAAATTCCAAGAGATTCTATAATTAATTTTAGTCACTAGAAATTAGTGAAACTCAAATTAATAAAAATCCAAAACCTTCGACTATTGATTTTAGTCACTAGAAATTACTGAAAGTCAAATTAATAAAATTCCAAGAGATTCTATAATTAATTTTAGTCACTAGAAATTACTGAAAGTCAAATTGACAGAAATCCAAGAGATTCTATAATTAGTTTTAGTCACTAGAAATTAGTGAACCTCAAATTAATAAAAACTCAAAAGCTTCCATAATTGATTTTAGTCACTAGAAATCACTGAAAATCAAATTAATAAAATTCCAAGAGATTCTATAACTAATTTTAGTCCCTAGAAATTAGTGAAACTCAAATTAATAAAAATCCAAAACCTCCCATAATTGATTTTAGTCACTAGAAATCACTGAAACTAAAATTAATAAAAATCCAAGAGCGTTTATAATTTAATTTAGTCCATTATTACTCAAATTATTTTTCAATTAATGACACCCCTTCAATATTCTCCTACGTTACCCCTGCAAAAATTTCCCTATGGTTCCAATAATCTATTAAACCCAACCTCCATGGTTACTTCCAAGCACCAATCTCCCCATTTCCCCAAAACTCCCCAAACGGTGCCTCAAATATTCCAAAAGAAAAAAAAAATAATAATACCCCACCTTTAAACACAAAAATCACCTCGCTACCGAAAACCACCCTCAAAGAGTTAACAGGTAGCACGCAACCGTAGGGGTGGCGCCCGAGAGAAAGCAAAAGCTGTCGAGGAGATTGATGCGAATTGATCATGAGCCACCAATGCTACCGCTGCTGCTGGGCTTTTCTGCGGGAAGTCTTATCGACTCCTCTTTTCTCCTCCACCGGCAGGGTTTGGAGTTAAGCTGAAAGTCTGATGGCCAGGTCAAAGGGGGAAAAAAAAAGAAGAAGCTTTTGGCTGCCAGTGGTAGTCGCCTATTCATACCTCCACGAAAAAAAAAAAATAAAAAAAAGTCTACCTTCCCGACCTCGAAAAACCTGTACACGAGTTTGCTCAACCGATAATGCCCCTCATCCGGTTAAACGTTTGCCCCGAAAAGCGCAACGTTTGCTCGTTTCCTTTTTTTTTCTATTTTTTTCGCTCAATCCGCGGGATCCGGACCATTTTGTACTCACGCTTTCGAATTTGTCCTTGTTCTTGGCGTGTTGAGCAATGAATCTGGCGTCGTCGATGGTCTTCTCGATTTCCCGGACCATCGGCTTCTCGAAGGTGGGGCTGACGTCCTCGTGAGCGTAACCGGCCGGGCTGGACGGCCCGAAGAGGTCGTCGTCGGTGCCGGGCAGGGGCAACGGCGGCAAGGAGTCGTCGTGGAACCGCGGGCCCACGACGTTGGCGCCGGTGATGTCGTACCTGGAGCCCGGGATCACCGGGATCTCGTACTCGCTGCTGAAGCGCTTGCCGCAATACGGGTCGTACTTGTCAGTCTCTGATACGTGGAACACATCGGTAAGGATGCCGTCGGGCGGTTTAATGATATCATCGTCGCGATCGTTATCCTCGTCGTCGTCGTCGTCGTCCTTCTTCGGTCTCTCGATGAGCAAAAATTTTGGCAGCACTTGTATGAACACTACGCGCACCCATTTCGCCATTCGATGGGTCACCGGCGAACGGAAGTTCACGTTCAGCACCGCTATCGTCACCACCACCGACAGGGTCACCAGCACCATCGTGAAGAGGAGGTACTTGCCCAGCAGGGGCACCGTGAGCGACGTGGGCGGTATGATCTCGGCCAGCAGCAGGAAGAACACCGTCAGCGACAGCAGGATCGAGATCGAGAGCGACACCTTCTCGCCGCTGTCGCTGGGCAGGTAGAACACCAGCACCGAAAGGAAGGAGATGCCCACGCACGGTATTATCAGGTTCACCGTGTAAAACAGGGTCTTACGACGCAACGTGATGTTGAATACTATGTCGGGATATGGTTCTTCGCAACATATATAAAACTCCTCGTTTCTCACGGCAGGCACTTTGATTATATCCCATTCGACCGATATATAGTAATCCGTCAGGTCGATGCCAACGTCTATCCGGTTGGAGTCTTCCGTTTGAGCCAGGTGCCTCAGGTCCACCTTCGGACAGAGAGAAGTTCGTGGTTAGAGAGTCGATGGGGGTGAATCGTGGGGGTGGGCAATTTTGGGTAGGGCGAATTTGGGGGTTTTTAGTAAAAATATCGTGATTTGTGTATAAGAAAATAGAGGAATTTGAAAAATGCTTTTAAGGAAGTGGTGGTGGTGAAATATGGGGGTGGGGAATTTGAGAGGAATATATTTTCTTTTTCTTTTTTAGAATTATGGGGGTGGGGCATTTAGAAATGGAAAATTTGGGGGTTTTTAATAAAAACATCGTGATTGGTGTATAAAAAAATAGAAGAATTTGAAAAATGCGTTTAAGGAAGTGGTGGTGGTGAAATATGGGGGTGGGGAATTTGAGAGGAATATATTTTCTTTTTCTTTTTTAGAATTATGGGGGTGGGGAATTTAGAAAAGGAAAATTTGGGGGTTTTTAATAAAAACATCGTGATTGGTGTATAAAAAAATAGAAGAATTTGAAAAATGCGTTTAAGGAAGTGGTGGTGGTGAAATATGGGGCTGGGGAATTTGAGAAAAATATATTTCCTTCTTTTTTAGAATTTGGGGGATGAGGAATTTAGAAAAGGAAAATTTTGGGGTTTTTAATAAAAACATCGTGATTTATGTATAAAAAATAGAAGAATTTGAAAAATGCGTTTAAGGAAGTGGTGGTGGTGAAACACGGGGGTGAAAAAATTTGAGAAAAGGGGAAATATATATTTGTTTTTTCTTTTTCAAAATTATGGGAGGGGGGAATTTTAGAAACGGGAGAAATTGGGGGTTTTATAATTAAAAAGGTCGTAATTTATGCAAAAAAAGATAGTTTAAAAGAAAACAGCCCCTCGCTAATGGGTCGAGCTTCGATTTTTGAGCTTTCGTGCTTTCACGGGGCAGAAAAAGGGTGACGGAATTCTGAGGCAGTCAGACAGGCAGAAGGGAAGAAACAGAAAAGAGTCGACGGCAAATAATTGCAGTATCTTTGCCGGCGGAACGACTGCACACAGAGACAATGCTACTTCCGATTATCCTCAACTTCCTCCCGAGAAAAGTGCTTTGGACAATTTCACAAGAGTCATAAACGGGGAAGACGTGCACTTTTCTCCAGGAGAAAGAAAGATCGACCGGGTTCTTCCTCTTCCTTTTCCTACTTTTTTTTTATTCCTTCGCATCAACCTGGACACTTTATGCTCAAGTTGCAAAATCTCCCAGGATCCTCTCCCATTGACACGGTGGTGGAATTATTATTATTATTATTATTATTATTATTATTATTATTTTACTTTTTTCCCCAAAACATTCAACATTTTTTGGTGAAAATTCTTGGGAATTCGAATTTTTATTCTTTTGCCTTATTATTATTATTATTATTATTATTATTATTATTATTATTATTATTATTATTATTATTATTATTATTAATATTATTATTATTATTATTATTGTTTTTAATCCAAGGTTGCAAAATTCACAATCGGAGCGAAAAAAAAAATAAAAAACGGGGCTGAAAAGAAAAATGTAAAAAAAAAAGCTGAAATTGGATCCTTTTAACGTGAGATCCTGAAAAAACAAAGGACCTGGCTCTCGAATCGAGAAGATCCTTGGGGGTCGAAGGATCGCAACAGGAATAGGTCCGTGCTATTTCCGTTGCTGCTACCAGGACACACCTACTCCTTATTTCTGCCCGATCCTGCGGCGCGACGTCGTTTTCCGTGATCGATCTTTCCTGTTTTTTTTTTTTTTTCATTTTTTTTCTTGCCCCGTCTTATCACAAAGCTTCCGAAGCTCGGCTTTATGACAATCTCACGGTGTCTCGCGTATCTCCAGATATTTTCGGTATTTACGACCCCCCTCGGCCCGTAATCTTCCGCTCCCTTCAATCGCCCGTAGCATTTCCCTGGCGTTTCGCGTCGGAAGCGCGCCAACCCTCCGCGAACCAGGTGAATAAACGACACCCCCTGAACCACGCGGGGTTAAATCTACCCCTACATTAGGTTCCCGTTGGAAATGGAATTTCCTATCTTCTGGAAGCAAGGAACGAATGCGAATCGAAGTTTTAAGGGTGTCTCGCATGATTTTAGGGATGTTTTCGGGGTTGAATTTTCGAAACACTCGAATTTTTGGAAAAAAGGTTTGTTTAAAAAAATCGATATTCAACAATTAATCAAACATAAAAATAATAATAATATTTTTCACTGGAATTATTGCCAATAACTTTGTTTATTATTATTCTTATTTTTATTATTATTATTATTCCACTGGAACTATTATTTTTTATTATCAAATTGTTATTAAATATTACCATAATTATTTATAGTTCGACTGTTACGAAATTTTGAAAATAATAATAACAATAATAACAAAATATTAATAATTCAAAATATTTGATGAAAACAGAATATTAATAATTATATAAAAAATAAGTAGTTTATAAAAATAAGCAAATCAAAGAATTTTAGCGAATTCACAAAATTGCCTAAAAAAATAGGAAAATAAAAATAAAAAAACAAAATTTAGACAAACATTTTTTTTTCAATCAAACGATTTCTATTTTTTCCCTAAAATTTCTCTAAAAAAAAATAAATACCAACTGACAAAAAAATAATAACTATAAAACCTCTAACTCCCCGTTTCAACGTCACCGGGGTTATTTTCAACCCCTCGCCTGATTCGCCGGGGGTTGGGATTTCTTGCGCCGATTTTTGACTTGCAGCGACTCCGCAATTTGTCGCGACGTGTAAGGGCTGGTGATCTGATACAATCGTAAGAAGAAGAATCTTTACCGTGTACCCGTCGTAGGTCCAAGATCCGAACTTCATGAAGCACGTTTGCTCGTCGAACGGGAAATACTCGACGTTGATTTCGCAAAATGATTTGTAAATGGCCGGTGGCTTCCATACGACTTTGCCGGTATGATGCAGGATCGCCTTTGTCATTATCGTTACCTCGTAGTTGCCATCGGCGCTGTAATCAATACGTAAAAACAATATATGATTAATACGTGCTCTCGTCTTGCATGTATGCGTGTGTATGAATTATTATTGACCCAGTTTATATGAAATGGAGATTATATTGCCAATGGTGGAACTCGGGTGACGGTATCAATTGAACAAAAGGAGTTAACTTTAACGACGGAATTTTCGGTTCCCGTGTATCCGTTCCATCGCCACCCCGTGGATTTCTGTGGCTAGAGTCGTCGATGAAGAGAAACGGGGTACTTTTTTACCCCTTTTTTTTCGAATTTCAAACGGATAAATTTGGATTGCATGGATTTTGAAAAGAGGCGCCCTCTTTATTGGGGCCTTTGAAAAGAAATTCAAAATCTCTATTACACATTTCCGATTAATAGAAATTTTTGATTTCCAAGAGAAATGAAAAAAAAAGCAGACGCGTTTTAGAAAGAAATTTTTTTTTTAATGATATCTCGGAAATGAAAAATTTCTATTAATTGGGAATTTATAATAGAAATGTTTGATTTCCTAGAGAATTAAAAATTCCTATTATAAATTTCCAAAATAGAAATACAATTGGAAGTGAAGGCAGGCGCCTTTTAGAAAGAAATTTCTTTTTTTTGCAAATATAATCTCTTGGGAATTAAAAATTTCTATTAATTGGGAATTTATAATCGAATTGTTTGATTTCCAAGAGAATTAAAAATTTCTATTATAAATTTCCAAAATAGAAATTCAATTGGGAGTGAAAGCAGACGCCTTTTGGAAAGAAATTTCTTTTTTTTTGCAAATATAATCTCTTGGGAAATAAAAATTTCTATTAATTGAGAATTTATAATAGAAATGTTTGATTTTCAAGAGAATTAAAAATTTCTATTAGAAATTTCCAAAATAAAAATTCAATTGGGAGTGAAGGCAGGCGCCTTTTAGAAAGAAATTTCTTTTTTTTTTCAAATAAAATTTCTTGGGAAATGAAAAATTTCTATTAATTGGGAGTTTATAATAGAAATGTTTGATTTTCAAGAGAATTAAAAATTTCTGTTATAAATTTCCAAAATAGAAATTCAATTGGGAGTGAAGGCAGACGCCTTTTGGAAAGAAATTTCTTTTTTTTTCTAAATGAAATCTCTTGGGAATTAAACATTTTTATTATAAATTTCCAATTAATGGAAATTTTGATTTCCAAGAGAATTCAAAAAAAATAAAGGCAGACGCGTTTTAGAAAGAGATTTCTTTTTTTTTTCAAAATAAAATCTCTTGGAAACCGAAAATTTCCATTAATTGGGAATTTATAATAAAAATGTTTGATTTCCAAGAGAATTAAAAATTTCTATTATAAATTTCCAAAATAGAAATTCAATTGGGAGTGAAGGCAGACGCCTTTTGGAAATTAATTTCTTTTTTTTTGCAAATATAATCTCTTCGAAATACAAAATTTCTATCAATTGGGAATTTATAATATAAATCTTGAATTTTTAAGGGAATTAAAAATTTCTATTATAAATTTCCAATTAATAGAAATTTTTTATTTCCAAGAAAATTAAAAAAAATAAAGACAAACGCCTTTCAGAAAGAAATTTCTTTTTTTAAAAATAAAATCTCTTGGAAATCAAACATTTCTATAGAAATTATTTCTATTACAACATTAATATGATATATAATAATAATTATAATATTAATACAATGTATAATAATAATAATAATAATTATAATATTAATACAATGTATAATAATAATAATAATTATAATATAAATACTGCCCCAAATTTTCGAAAAATATCCTTTTTTCGTGTCTTGAAAAAAAAAAAATTACAATTTTAACAAAATTTCGATACGTCTCGCTACTTCTTGGGTCCCCCGAAACGGGGACTCGCCCTCTCGAGCGGAATTTGAAATCCGCTCGGAGGAGGATATATTCCGTTGAAATTTCATCCGTGAAAACGTCGGTATTTTATTTCAAGAGGAACAACGTTTTTCCATATGTTGGAAAAGTGAATGGAGGAAAAAAGAAGACCTGGAAAATCTCCTCATTCAAAATGACGACTGTTGTAGATATAGTTTATAATAAAATAATAAAAGTTTCATTTTAAATAAAGGGGAAAAGTCTCTTTGCCTTTATATATATATATATTATAAAAGGAGGAAAAATAGAGTTGCAAGGATAATGTGGCCGTGTTCTATAAAATTCTCTTCTCTTTTTACGTCTGCCGTTGCAACTGCAGCTGTCGCCAATCCTAGTTCTGTTAGTACTGCACTACCGCACTTGTTGCATTATTTTCTCTTTTTTCAACTTTAGTTTCCTCTTTATTATTACGAGGCGACAGAGATGTCTCTTTTTTTCCTCCGTTTTATCCCATATTTTTTCCTTATCCGTGAACCGCCCCCTCTTTCGCAGGTAAATAAACAAGCGCCGTATAAATAAACACACGGAAGAAAAAACGCCTGTAAAAAAAAAAAAGAACTATCGCCGACCAGAGACGACGCTCTTACTTTGAATTTTCGCGCCATTCGTCGACCGCCGAGGACTCGGAGGCGCTGACTTTCGCGTATTTGCGATTCTCGCCTTAAGGCCGCGCAGTTTAACGGCAATCGACGGCAATTTTCCAAGAAATTTCGTTGAATGGTTGAATTTTTTTGAGGCCTTAGGTTTGAATTTAATAAATTTTGTTTTTTTTTATCAGTATATATATTTTTTATATTTGGAAGAATTAAATTTCGACTTTTTCTGTTATCGCTGAATCGATACTTTTTTTTTTTCAATTGAAAATTATTATTATTGAGCAATAAAGAATAATCAATATTTTATCAAATTTACCATTTTTCTTTTTGTAAATTGTCAAAGGAAAATTATCGAAATCGAAATTAAATAAAAATAAATTCTCCACGATTTCGAAATTATGAACGATATTTTTTTAACTAAATGTAAAATCCAATTTTCTTTCGCGAATTACAAAAACAAAATTGTACAAACTAAATTTGTAAAAAAAAAAATAAATAAATCCTCCGCGATTTCGAAATTACCGCCAAATATTTTTTTAACTAAACTTACCGTCCAATTTTTTTTTTACACAAATTACAAAAACCAAAATTATAGAAACATTTGGAAAAAAAAAAAAATTCTGCGCGATTTCGAAACTTCGTCGAATCGCTGACCGTCGGGAGCCACCCAATGGACCTGGGTGCCCTTTGACCCAGATCTCGGCGAACCTCGTGACCCCGGCGTGATTCTCGCGGCGTTTCTTATGATTAAAACGCGGATTAATAATAATTACGGAATAAGGTCGAGCCGTTCTTGTTTAATACAGTGATTAACGGAATTAGTGTAATTGAATGGAGAGGCGAGAGCGAGGCGGGCCGTGGGTTTCGCGAAAATAATGATAGAAACGACGTTTCTCGGGAATTTAAGACATTTAGGATCAACTTTTTGGCAACGATTTGCAGATGCTGCTGTACCGTTTCGACGCAATGTTAAGTTGGATGCGGGCAAACGTTACGTATACCTATATCTGCATGCACATTTAAAGTGGAAGACGACGACGACGACGACGACGACGCCGACGACGACGTCGACGTCGACGAGGATGCTAACGACTACTGCATTGTCGTAATCCCCGAAGTAATAATACCGAAGCTTTACCGCTGAAACTGACGTTTTAATCGGATATTCCTCTAAGAAAGCTTATTACATATTTATTCTGTTAATTCTTCCGGAATTGAATAACAAATCGTGCCGCAGCGAAGCTCCTCACGAATGGGGAGAATTTTCCCCAGGAAAGCTCCCCACGTCCAGGCCGTGGGGTCGAGGATTCGCGAAAGCAGGAATTTTTTTGGAAAATTAGAAAAAGGGAAAATGTGCATTTTGAAAATTTTTGGGAATCAAAATGTGCTTTTAGAAAAATTAAAAAAGTCGAAACGTGGGTTTAAAAAATTGAAAAAAGGCAGAATAAATTTTTTAAAAAATTAGAAAAAGAAAAATTTGCGATTAGAAGGTAGCGAAAATCAAAATACGAAAATTAGAAAATGGAAAAAGGAAAATAATGTAATTTAAAAAATTTTCGGAAGTCGAAATGTATAGGTTTCAAAAATTGAAAAGGGCGGAATATCATTTTAGGAAATTAAAAAAAGGAAAAAATGTGCGCTTGCAAAGTAGCGAAAATCAGAATTTTATAAATTGGAAATTGGAAAAAGGAAAAATATGCAATTTGAAAATTATTGGAAGTGAAAATGTGCTTTTAGAAAATAAAAAAAGTCGAAACGTGGGTTTAAAAAATTGAAAAAAGGCAGAATATATTTTTTTAAAAATTAGAAAAAGAAAAATTTGTGATTAGAAGGTAGCGAAAATCAAAATACGAAAATTAGAAAATGGAAAAAGGAAAATAATGTAATTTAAAAAATTTTCGGAAGTCGAAATGTATAGGTTTAAAAAATTGAAAAGGGCGGAATATTATATTAGGGAATTAAAAAAAGGAAAAAATGTGCGCTTGCAAAGTAGCGAAAATCAGAATTTTATAAATTGGAAATTGGAAAAAGGAAAAATATGCAATTTAAAAATTATTGGAAGTGAAAATGTGCTTTTAGAAAATAAAAAAAGTGGAAATGTGGGTTTCAAAAAATTGAAAAAGGCAGAATATCATTTTAGGAAATTGAAAAAAGGAAAAAATGTGCGCTTGGAAAGTAGCGAAGATCAAATTTGAAAAATTGGAAAATGGAAAAAGGAAAAAAATACAATTTCAAAATTTTCGGAAGTCAAAATCTGCTTCTGGAAAATAAAAAAAGTTGAAACGCTGGTATAAAAAATTGAAAAGAGCAAAATATAATTTTAGAAAATTAAAAAAAGGAAAAAATGTGCGCTTGGAAAGTAGCGAAGATCAAATTTGAAAAATTGGAAAATGGAAAAAGGAAAAAAATACAATTTCAAAATTTTCGGAAGTCAAAATCTACTTCTAGAAAACAAAAAAAGTTGAAACGTTGGTATAAAAAATTGAAAAGAGCAAAATATAATTTTAGAAAATTAAAAAAGGAAAAAAATGAGCGCTTAAAAAGTAGCGAAAATCAAAAAATGAAAATGAGAAAATGGAAAAAGGTTCGCGAAATACGCGAACGAGCTTTTCTCCGAAAAGCTCCCCGTGTCCAGGCCGCGGGGTCGAGGGTTCGCGAGTGCCACGTCCACGTTTCATATTTACGCTTTGACAAAACAACCCCATTAGCTGATCAAGGTTAAAACGAATTGGGCCGAGCTTTAAAGAGCAAGAAAGGGGTTTCCCCTTTAAGCCTGGAGCTTTAGTCTAGTGAGCTTACACGGAGTCGTCTCTTTCCCTCTTTTTGTGCCGTTCGGGTGGGGTCGCGAAAAAGGTATGACGAGAGGAATCGATATAGGATTCGTGCCGGTACGAATTTCTTCTCTATCTTACAATTTTTTCTTTTCATTTTTTTTTTTTGGTTCCTTTATTCCCTATAACTCGGTTCTGGTCCGACTCCGCCACTCTACTTTATTTTCCTGCCAGAAGGCCAAAAGTCCCTGGGTGCAATTCCACCCAATTAAGATCCGACAGGCCATACATTTCGATTCGAACACATATCCCCGTTGTAAAACCACCCCGTGTCTTTACTTAAAAAGGGTAGAAGGAAAACGTTGAAACGATCCATTTTCCTCGAAAATTTGTTGAGACCGGGGACGGGGTGGGCCTCCCTCTCCCTGCCTCTCTTCCTTCATTCCTGTAATTCAGGTGCAAAGGAAAAAGCTTATCGTCTTCCTTTCACCCCTTTCATCCCTTGCAAACACCAGCGCGTATCCGTGTAACCGTGAGTTATGGCTTCGTCTATATTACGCGCGATGGTACGAGCTAAACCGTGACGTTCATGGCATTATAACGCCACGCCAAAGTGCGAAACGTGGTTTATCGGGAGAAGGGTGATCCCGACACCGATTTTTTGCCGATCGATTTCCTTGGTTTTGAAAAAAATAAACAAACAAATTCTCAATTTTATTTCGAGAAGCTCAATTCCCCCCCGAAACGATTTCCGGGGCCCTCGAGTGGGCCCCCGATACCTCCTTAGACCCATTCGATCTCGAACCCGAAAATCCACCCCCTCGGCGGACTCTCCATGGTCGCGAGGAGGGTGAAAACTGCGGGAGGGCGCATAAAAAAAAAATAGATCCCGATAAACGTGAACGACGTGTCTGCAGCTACAAACTCCTTTTTTACCGCCCACTTTACAACGGTAATCAGGACTTTATGCTCGGCCACCGGCTGGCCACTCCGATGACGAGGACGTACTCCGTTCCACGCTCGACGCTTTTTCGAGTCTCGCTCGCGTCGCTGCGTTTCCTCCTAATCCTCTGCCGTCATCGAGTCCCCCATGTACCAGCCGCGGCGGGCGATTAATGGATCCCCGATGGGCCACCAGAGGTGCGAATTTATCGGGAACGAGCGTCAACCGCCACGAAACGGGACGTCACCGGCTGGTGGGGCGTCCGATATCCATACACATGCCACCAGCGTCGCGGCTAACCAGGTATTACGGGCTCGGAAATGGAACATCAGCGCTGGGTTGACGTCTTGGCTGAATTTACGGCGAAACGTGTGGAAAATATGCGATGGGGGTTTTGCTTCCAGGGCCTCGGAGGGCTCGCCAAAATCCGGGGCACAAACATGGGCCATCGCATACACAATTAAAGCCCGTGCAAAGAACCACGTAGGAATCGTAAAGCAGCGGTGCCATTCGAGTGCCTCCTGGCCGTGCCGCACACGTGCAGGTAGCGCTCGATTTATCCGTGGCTCTGCCTCTTCGGCGAGGGTTTGCTGATTAAAGCACGTATTTCAACGGGACGCTACGTGCGTTACTTTGGCATAGGTTACAACACTTGGACGAAGACCCGGTGTCACGTAGGTATCGAGTTATCTGGGACGTCGATGGCGAGCTTTCGACTCCCACGAAGTGGGTAGCGCCTTCGACTCGAGCCACCGGGGATCCCACGGACCCCACGCTCACGGATCTTGACGAAAATTTCTGGGGTTATTCCACGAAGCTGGTGAACACCTCGTGCAAAAGCGTTTTTTCCCGACTACGCTAAAAAGACCCATTTTCATCCCTATTATACGGGTAGAAAGTAATCGATTTTCGACCAGCGGGACGAAAAGTACTTTTCATCCCGCTGGTCAAAAATCGAGTTCCGCAGCGGGACGAAAAGAGCACTTTTCGTCCCGCTGGTCGAAAATCGAGTTCCGCAGCGGGACGAAAAGTGCTCTTTTCGTCCCGCTGCGGAACTCGCCTGATTCGTCGATCAATAATGAAAAAAAAGCTATAAGTTCCTAATAATTCATACAATTTTGGAGATAACGTTCTGTGCTATTCCATTTATAACAGGAGGAGGAAGAGGTGGTGGAGAAGGTGGGGGTGATGAAGGAGGAGGTGGGGGTGGTGGTGGAGGAGGTGGGGGTGGTGGAGGAGGAGGAGGTGGTGGAGGTGGGTAGTGCTGGAGGAGGAGGAGATGGAGGAGGAGGAGGAGGAGGAGGTGATGGTGGTGGAGGTGGAGATGGGTAGTGGTGGAGGAGGAAGAGATGGAGGTGGTGGTGATGGAGGTGATGGTGGTGATGGAGGTGGGTAGTGGTGGAGGAGGTGGTGGTGGATGTGGCTGTGGTGGAGGTGGTGGCGGAGGTGGGTAGTGGTGGAGAAGGTGATAATATAACACTATTATTACTTAATTACTATTTTTTTGTGAGTGGCGAACCCCCCAGCGGGGCTTCGCCCCTGCACCCCAGCGGGGCTTCGCCCCTGCCCCCCAGCAGGGCTTCGCCCCTGCACCCCAGCGGGGCTTCGCCCCTGCCCCCCAGCAGGGCTTCGCCCCTGCACCCCACCAGGGGCTGCGCCCCTGGACCCCCCTTTGGCGTTCCAGCTATTTTTGGTGTAAATGCACCGTTGCGCTGTTGCAGGCGTACAAGTATGGTCTTTTTAGCTAGTCGGAAAAAAAGTATCGTATGCCACTGGGGAGGAGCGTATTTTCACCTCGTGTGATCGCTGCCCTCGCTGCGCTCGGGCAGCAAACTTCACACTCGGTGAAAATAACGCACTTTCCTCCCTTGTAGCATAATGTACTATTTCGTCAAAGCCTCTTCGTTTTCGAGAAAAAAAAATGAAACAGTTCAGGAGACGATGGATCACCTGCAACATAATTTGCATTCCCTCGAAATTCATTCGAAAAAAGAAAATTCCGCCCAGTCTCGTCGAGGGACGACTTTCAAAATTGCCCATTCGGCGCCAACCACTTCGAGATTTGCACGATAAGAGCGATTAAGCGCAATAGCGTCACCCGGGTGGCCCGAAACGCATAAAATCCAGCTTCAGCCGCTGTTCCGGGTTGGTCACCTTTGTTCATTAGCCAGGCCGAGACGGGAGCCGAGCTAATTTCCAGCCCACATGCACCAATTGGCAAACAGCTGCATAAAGGACTGATAAGGCTGCAGGCACGCGAGCGAGGCCTTTGAAGCTGCCGGCTGGGAACGCACTGCGAGCAATATCGAGGCACGGTGGGTGCCTTTCTTGGCCAAAACGAGCCCGATCATCCCCGGGAAGCCGTAAGCGCATCGCCGGAGTGTGCGTGCCTTTGATCCGGTCAATCGATCATCGGCCGGATAATTTCGGGAACGTGGGAAGAAATGTAACGGGTCGAAGGAGCGTTTACCGCGAGGGCCATGAAAAATTCAGCGGCTGGTTTTATGATTAACGAACGCGAAAGTTCCTTCGGGTACTTAAGGGACGCGTTTTAATTGGATCATTTATAATATAAAGACAAAGTCGGAGACAGAGAGTTGGCGAACTCCTTCCCTTTTTAAAATTCAGTCAAACTAATTAAGTATTCATAAAAGGAGAATCCTGCAACACAACTCCGGGAAATCCGATTTACATTCTTCAGTCCTTTGCTCGGGATCGTTAAGGGGAGTCAAAAAATCGATTAACCTTTTTTTTTTTTTTCGAAAGTGGTACTAGTCCAAGTTAACTGTGATTAGTAATTTTTTGTAATTTGCAAAGTTAGGAATTTGGTGTCTAACGAAAATTCCAATAATTATTTTTTTTTGTCAATGGACACTTTTTTTGAGGCGAGTCAAAAAATTGATGAACTTTTTTTTTGGGAAAGTGTCACTTGTCCAAGTTAACTGTGGTTAGTAATTTTTTGTAATTTGCAAAATTAGGAATTTGGTGTCTAACAAAAATTCCAATAATTATTTTTTTTTGTCAATGGACACTTTTTTTGGAGCGAGGCAAAAAATCGATCAACTTTTTTTTTTTGAAAGTGTCACTTGTCCAAGTTAACTGTGATTAGTAATATTTTGTAATTTGCAAAATTAGGAATTTGGTGTCTATCAAAAATTCCAATAATTATTTTTTTTTTCAATGGACACTTTTTTTGGGGCGAGTCAAAAAATTGATGAACTTTTTTTTTGGGAAAGTGTCACTTGTCCAAGTTAACTGTGGTTAGTAATTTTTTGTAATTTGCAAAATTAGGAATTTGGTGTCTGACAAAAATTCCAATAATTATTTTTTTTTGTCAATGGACACTTTTTTTGGAGCGAGGCAAAAAATCGATCAACTTTTTTTTTGGGAAAGTGTCACTTGTCCAAGTTAACTGTGATTAGTAATTTTTTGTAATTTGCAAAATTAGGAATTTGGTGGGACAAAAATTCCAATAATTATTTTTTTTGTCAATGGACACTTTTTTTGGAGCGAGTCAAAAAATCGATCAACTTTTTTTTGGAAAGTGTCACTTGTCCAAGTTAACTGTGATTAGTAATTTTTTGTAATTTGCAAAATTAGGAATTTGGTGTCTAACAAAAATTCCAATAATTATTGTTTTTTGTCAATGGACACTTTTTTTGGGGCGAGTCAAAAAATCGATTAACCTTTTTTTTCGAAAGTGGTACTCGTCCAAGTTAACTGTGATTAGTAATTTTTTGTAATTTGCAAAATTAGGAATTTGGTGTCTAACAAAAATTCCAATAATTATTGTTTTTTGTCAATGGACACTTTTTTTGGAGCGAGTAAAAAAATCGATGAACTTTTTTTTTCGAAAGTGTCACTTGTCCAAGTTAACTGTGATTAGTAATTTTTTGTAATTTGCAAAATTAGGAATCCGGTGTCTAACAAAAATTCCAATAATTATTGTTTTTTGTCAATACACACTTTTTTGGGGCGAGTCAAAAAATCGATGAACTTTTCTTTTTTTGGAAAGTGTCACTCCTCCAAGTTAACTGCGATTAGTAATTTTTTTTAATTCGCAAAATTAGGAATTTGGCGTCTAACGAAGGGGAAACTTCCGGTCCCTTGAAAATATCCCCTTGAAAGGCCCAAAAAGGCCCCTTGAGTGAATTCCAAGACGAAGAAAAGAAAAAAAAAATAAATAAATTTGCCCGGAATTCGCGTGCCGCGAACGAACAGAAAACGATCGTCGCCGGGTGACAGGGTGAAAATAACGCGAGAGAAATATGGTGACATGTAGGAGATCCTCTTACGTGTTTACGTAGGGTAGTTCAACTGAAGCCCCTGCACTCGGCATATTTTAGGTCAGCTTGGCACCTTGCAGCCCCGTCATAATACCCTAACGTAACTCGGCTGGCTCCTGCCATACTCGAAAGCTCTCGAGTGGGTACATACGTACTTTTTTGCTTCTCTCTCTCTCTCTCTCCTTTTTTTTTCTCACCGTGCATCGTCGCAAAGTTGAAATCGACGCGAGGAACTTTCGTCGCGTTGCGAGTTCCGGGCAAAGGAAAATTCGAAAGTTTCTCCGAAGCTAATTATCGCTGGCTTTCAACGCCATGGAAATGCACGGACCTTTCGTTTCCAGGAGACGACGTGTGTAGGTTTCCCTTCCATTGTATCGTCATCGACGGCACGTCGGCTTTTGTGCCACCGACGTACGTGTTTCTGGCCCACTTTGTCTCCCTCGGAACTATTAGTTTTCTCATTAGCGCGAAGCCTCCACGGGAGCCAACTACGGCACTTACCGGGTGACATAGCCAGTGCCACAGCGTCGTTATTTGGGGCCTCAAACTGCATCGGTTGCAAAAGTGCAATTTTTACTCGAAAAATGCACATTGCAAATAAATAAATAAAATATCTGAAATGCCGGGGTTGGAAAGGGGGTGGTCAATTATCGAAAATAGCGGCATTGTACGAAACTAATTTCTCCTCTCCAGAGCCGGAGAACCGGCTCCGGTCCATCGCGAAAATTCTGGAGTGCCTTTCGGCCCCGAAGGAGTGGGTTTTCCCATTGTTCCGGCAATTACCGGATATTTGGCCACTCGAGGGACGGGGTGGAGGGGAGGGGGGGGGGGGGTGGAAAGGTTAAGGCGCGAGGAAAAATAAAAATGGCGAAATTAGGGTGTAGGGCCATGAAGTGGAAAAGGATAGGTTCTGGCTGGCTAGTAAAATGGATTACTTTCGTGGTTTGGGATGAGATGCAGGTGCAGTAATCCGACGATAATGGAGTAACAAGATTCTCTCGCACGTACGTTTCCTGAATATTTTAACTTTGCATTTTGCGCGCTGGTATTCCGTCCTTTTCTTCTTCTTCTTCCCTCCGCCAACGAGGGGTAGTAAAAAAAAAAGAGAGAGGGAGGGGCAGGGGAAAGACTCCGACATTATTATTCTCTCTTTTCCGCACCTCGTGACTTGGATTAAATCCATCCTCGTCCGTTGTCACCCCCCCCCCCCCCTCCTTTTTCTTTCTTTTCTTCATTTTTTTCCCACTCGAGATGTAACAGCTTTTCCCCGGCGAATTGCACCGGGAGCTTTCACCGGCCGCGGAACTGGCCGGTTTTCCGTCGAACATTGGGTGAGGTGACACCGACCAAGTGTCGCCTCGCCGCGAAAGCTCGGGAATTTTCGTGGACGAAATTCGAGCTTTCGTGGATTTTTTTTTTCTTGAATTCGCTAAAATAAATGAATTTAATGGAATTGCAAAAGTGTCAATTTCGTTTTATATTATATTATATCATTAAAATTGTGGTGTTTTAATTTTTATATTATTGAAATTGCAATTTTCATTTGTAATGTTACGTAAAATAAAATTGCAAAAATTCCAATTTGATTTTTTGTAATATTTTTATTATTGAAATTTCTATATTTTTACATTGTTTCTTTTACAATCCATTTATTTGTTTGCAATTAAAATTTCTTGATTTTCCAATTTTTCCATTTTAATTTGCATAACACTAAAATTGCAATTTTATTCATGCTAATTTTCAATACAAATACAAAAATTTCAATTTTATTAAATCAGAAATAAACAAAATCGAGTGATAAATATTGAATAATAAAACACTAAAAATTTCTAGAAAAATAATATTAAACTCTAACTCTGTAATTGCTTCTATTTAATTTTCATAATATAAAAATTGAAATTTTTGCAATTTCATTATTTAATAATTATCATTTAATCCATAATTTTTTTTTTTGGGCAAATTCAAGAAAGAAAAAATCCTTTTTCATTCCACATGGCCCGTGGAGAGCGGCTACGCTGGAACGTCAACGACCCGATAATCCGGGAGGGCCCTGAAAGCTCCGCTCCGGAATCGCGTCGCGTCTCGGTTTTTACGCGAGCGATAAAACATTTATCGCCGTGTATCCCGTGAAATTGATTCGGCCTCGCTGGGGAGAAGAATGGAGTTGTCTCCTGGAAGACACCGATACCGCGAGCGAGGAATCGAACGAGTCCCAGAGGCCAATTTCAATCTCGTTACCGAGGGCCAACAAAATAAAAAAAGGAAAGAAAATCTACGCCCACCGGTTCGTCGGACAAACCGAACAATCACCGGAGAAAATCCCGCCACGGGGTGGAAAGGACGCCGCTATAAATTCGGAATGAAGGTGAAACGCCGAACTGACCTACCCTTCCGATTCAAATGGAGCCATATGTATTGGAAAATTGGGGCTGCGATTCCCGCAAAAGGAGAAACTGGAGAAACGCCCCGCCTGCGGTGCTTCCCGACCAGAGGGTTTATGAAAAAGGAAGACGTTTTCGGGGTCGTTAAATTTCCAGATTTCAGGGAGGGTTTATGATCGATTGCTCCGTATTACATTTCTACCGTGATATGGCTCCAATCCAAAAATTACGTAGGCGATTCTTCGGCTGCTTTTTATTCGCTCGATTAAACCCTTTCCCCATACGGGCGAGACTTTTTTTCCATTTCCTTATTCCTTTCTTTTTTTCTTTTTTTTTTCCATTAACGAAGGAAATTGTGATTTTGGATATTTTTGATTTTTATTCCTGGAGGAGAAAAATGGGTAGTAATTTTAAGAATCGTTCCAAATCTATTTTTCCCAAGTACTTTCGTGATTGAGGACATTTTTCGTGCTCTGGTTTTTCTTTTTTTCGTGCGTTTTAGAAAAACCCTAGAAAAACCCTAGAATTTGGGGGTTGGAAAATTTTGAGATACTCTGGGGTCCCATTTTTCCCCATTTTTCTCGCAAACTTAAAATTTGAGGGTTGGGAAATTTCGAGATACTTCGAAAACCAAGACGATCAATTCACTGTGTTTCAGCTAAAACCCAGAAAAACCCGAAAATTTGGGGGTTGGAAAATTTTCAAGTCCTTGGGGGCCCCATTTTCCCCCTTTTTTCCGCGGGGTTGGAATTTCGGGGGTGATTTTCTGCGGAAATATTAATTTCGAGATACTTTGAAAATCAAGGCGACCATTTTACTGTGTTTCAGCTAAAACCTAGAAAAACCCTAAAATTTGGGGGTTGGAAAATTTTCAAGCACTTGGGGGCCCCATTTTCCCCCTTTTTTCGCGGGATTAGAATTTGGGGGTTGGGAAATTTCGAGATACTTCGAAATCCAAGACGGCTAATTTTTTATATTCTAACAAAACCCTAGAAAAACCCTAGAATATGGGGGTTGGAAAATTTTGAGATACTCTGGGGTGCCATTTTTCCCCATTTTTCTCGCAAACTTAAAATTTGAGGGTTGGGAAATTTCGAGATACTTCGAAAACCAAGGCGATCAATTTTCTATATTTCAACAAAACCCTAGAATTCGGGGGTTGGAAAATTTTGAGATGCTTAGACATCCCCTTTTTTCCCGCTGATTTGAAATTTGAGAGTTGGAAAATTTCGGGATACTTCGAAAACCAAGACGACCAATTTTCTATATTTCAACAAAACCCTAGAAAAACCCTAGAATTCGGGGGTTGGAAAATTTTAAGATACTTAGACCTCCCCTTTTTTCCCACTGATTTAAAATTTGAGGGTTGGAAAATTTCGAGATACTTCGAGATACTTCGAAAACCAAGACGACCAACTTTTTATATTTCACCAAAACCCTAGAAAAACCCCAGACTTCGGGGATTGGAGGAGAAAAATGGGTAGTAATTTTAAGAATCGTTCCAAATCTATTTTTCCCAAGTACTTTCGTGATAGAGGAAATTTTTCGTGCTCTGGTTTTTCTTTTTTCGTGCGTTTTAGAAATTTTTCAGAGACTCCTAATTTATTTTCTTCTTGGTGGAACGTAGTTTTTACAAATTTTTAGATTTGGATTTTTGAAAAAAAAAAAAATTTATTGATCCTAATTAATTGAATCAACTTGGGATTTAATAATTCGGGTTTTTATTATTTCTTTTTTCATGCGTTTCGGAAATTTTCTGAGAGACTCTTAATTAATTTTTTGGTTGAAAAGTGGTTTTCTAAAATTTTGAATTTGAATTTGTGAAGTGAAAAAAAAATGGATAGAAATTTTAACGCGATTCTAATTAATTGAGTCAACTTGGAATTTAATATTTCGTGTTTTTATTATTTTTTTTCAAGCTTTTTAGAAATTTTTGAAAAACTCCTAATTTATCTTTTTGGGAGAAAATGGTTTTTGAAAATTTTGGATTTGGTTTCTCGCAGTAAAAAGAAAAGTATAGTAATTTTAATTACCCTCATAATTAATTGAACCGCCTTGGAATTAAACAATTTCTACCCTTATTTTTTCGAAACATTTTCAGAAAAATTTCGAAAAACTCTAATTTTAATTTCCGGTTGAAATGTAGTTTTCTAAAATTTCGAGTTTGGATTTCCACAGTAAAAAAAAAATATACAGTAACTTTTCAATCGCCATCCTAATTATCGAAGTCGCGCCCTTATTATTTTTCATCCCTTTTAGAAATTTTTCCCGAGACGCTTATTTAATTTTCTATTTAGAAATGGTTTTTTTTTCCTTCAAAAATTTCGGATTTCAAATTCCGTCATAATTCTCAGCTAGAAATTTAATAATCCCTGCCCTTATTTTTCCACGCGTTTCCGTGAATTTTCGAGAGACTCTCATTTTTTTTTCTTTCGGTCCGTAAGTGGCGTTCTGAAAAAATAAGCGGCCTAAGGGCACCCGAGGGGCGTCTGGCTCGCTCAAAAACCGAGTGTTTCTTCCGAATGAAAATCCTGCGGCCTAATTTGCGCGAATCAATAATTTCCATTAAATAATAGAACCGTACAAATGTATTTAAAAATGCAGCGCGACTATCAAATATCGTCGTATTTACTCCCACCCTCGTTGCCATCCACTTTAATTTACTGGAAAGTCATATTTTAAGGACGTAAGATAAATTAATATTTGAAAATGATATCTTGCCGGGAAAATATTGATTTTGCGAAGACACTTCATAAATATCAGAATAGACGAGAAGTTAAATACATTATTAAAATATCTGCATTGCTGTAAAGTCGTGATTTCAATATCTGATTTTCATTTAAATGGCCAGAAACCCCCTTTTTCCGGCGGAGTTAGTATTTCGGGGGTTGATTTTTTGCGGAAATATTAATTTCGAGATAATTTGAAAACCAGGGAGATCAGTTAACTGTGTTTCAGCTAAATCCCAGAAAAACCCTAAAATTTGGGGGTTGGAAAATTTTCAAGTACTTGGGGGCCCCATTTTTCCCCCTTTTTCCGCAGGGTTAGAATTTGGGGGTTGGGAAATTTCGAGATACTTCGAAATCCAAGACGGCCAATTTTTTATAATCTAACAAAACCCTAGAAAAACCCCAGAATTCGGGGGTTGGAAAATTCTAAGATACTTAGGCCTCCCCCTTTTTCCCGCTGATTTAAAATTTGAGGGTTGGAAAATTTCGAGATACTTCGAAAACCAAGGCGAGCAATTTTCTATATTTCAACAAAACCCTAGAAAAACCCTAAAATTTGGGGGTTGGAAAATTTTCAGATACTTGAGGGCCCCATTTTCCCCCTTTTTCCGCGGGGTTAGAATTTGGGGGTTGGGAAATTTCGAGATACTTCGAAAACCAAGACGACCAATTTTTTATATTCTAACAAAACCCTAGAAAAACCCCCGAATTCGGGGGTTGGAAAATTTTAAGATACTTAGGCCTCCCCTTTTTTCCCGCTGATTTAAAATTTTAGGGTTAGAAAATTTCGAGATACTTCGAAAACCAAGACGGCCAATTTTTTATAATCTAACAAAACCCTAGAAAAACCCTAGAATTTGGGGGTTGACAAATTTTGAGATACTCTGGGGTCCCATTTTTCCCCATTTTTCTCGCAAACTTAAAATTTGAGGGTTGGGAAATTTCGAGATACTTCGAAAACCAAGGCGACCAATTTTCTATATTTCACCAAAACCCTAGAAAAACCCTAGACTTCGGGGGTTGGAAAACTTCAAGATACTTAGGCCCCCCTTTTTTTCCCGCCGAATTAAAATTCGAGAAGGCGAAAAAAATTCCAGAGACCTCAAAAACCAAGGCTACCAATTCCCCTTAATCCAACCCCCCGGAACCCCAAGAATTTTGGGAGGGGGGTAGGGAAATTTCGAGACACTTGGAAAATCAAGGTGGACCAATTTGCGGAAAATGGTGGAACGGGGAAAAATGGCAATTTTTTTGTTGTTCGCTCACAATGGGGGAGGGGGGGGGGGATATTCGTGGGAAAGCGGAGGCGTCGTAAAATTTGCATCTTACGCGACGAAAGCCGCAGCTATCGCCGGGTAAGGGACGTTTGCGAGTACACCCTCGGTATTTTACGAGGGAGTTTTCATATTTCCCGTCTCGCCCTCCCTCGCCCTCGCCCTCGCCCTCGGTGCCCTTCGTGCTTTCTCCGTTACCTTTGCGAGCTTTACATTATGTATAAAGCGCGTAGTATCCGTACAAGACAGGTGCTGGTATGGAAGAAAAGGAAGAAAGCAGAGAAAGAAAGGAAAGGGATGAAAAGGGAAGGGAAGGGAAAGGAAAGGAAGGGAAGAAAAAGAAAAGAGAATGGTAGGAGCTTTGATGGGAATGAGAATGGAGGATTGAATGCTGCACGGTTGAGTGGGGCTTAGTAGAGCAGGTTAAGTTTAGTTTACTTGATACTAACACACCCAACGCCTTGGGGAAGGTCGCCTCCGGGGTGACTCTAGACTCGAGAGAGGGTGGAAGAGCGAGCCCGCTGCAGAGAGAAAGATAGAGGGTATAAGTATGACCCATTGGCGCCCCAACGAGTTACATGTACTACTGTGGAAGGTAACTTGGCTGACTGGTTTTGCTTTAAGGTGTACTCATAAAAGTATCTTTCCCTACTTCGTTCGCAAGCTCATGCGATTTTTCTTTCTCTTCGAAAAGCAAGCAAGCAAGCGGGCGAGTAGCAAACAAGGAGACTTTCTCTACTTTCTTCATCCCCTTTTTTCCCTTCTACCGCCACTTTTTTCTTTTTTTATTTGCCACCCCCCTCCCCGTGCTTTTCAGACACACTCCCCTCCTCTTCCATCCCAGAGCGAGTCCATGTCTTTTGCTCTTTGTTACGTACTTCGTTGTCGGACTTTGTCGTGCAAGAATTCGTGTCCTTTTGCTTATGTTGGATTTATTCATTCGTTCCTCCTCCTCCTCCTGCCGCTGCCGTTTCATCAACTATTAAAGCGTCACGTCATCTTTGCGCCTTTCTCCCATTCTTCTTTTAAGGAAAAACCCTTTCTTCAACGTTCTTCGAATTTCTTCGCTAGGAACAAAGGGCTCCTTTCGAGGAGGAATTTCAGTTTCCACTTTTTATGTAAATTTATGGGAAAAAAGAATTTTTTATGTTCTTTATTTCGTGTCACTTTATGGAAAAAAAAGCGGTTTTAAATTTGTTTTTTTTTTCGCGTGTCACCTAATGGTTAAAAAGTTAATTTCCGTTTTTTTTTCTATCATGTCACCTTTTGGAAAATATCGAATTTTATTTTTTTTGTCTCACTTTACGGATAAAAATTAATTTTAGGTTTTTTTAAAATGTCACCTTTTGGAAAAAATCGAATTTTATTTCTTTTTATGTCACTTTACGCATCAAAATTAATTTCAGTTTTTTGTAACATGTCACCTTTTGGAAAAAATCGAATTTTATTTTTTTTTTGTGTCACTTTACGGATAAAAATTAATTTTAGGTTTTTGTAGCACGTCACCTTTTGAAAAAAAAAACGAATTTTGTTTTTTTTATCGTGTCACTTGATGGCCAAAAATTAATTTCAGTTTTTTTGTTTCGTGTCACTTTATGAAAAAATCCGAATTTAGATTTTTTTCGCCTGTCACCTAAGCTCCAAAAATTTATTTTGGTTTTTTCTTTCGAGTCACCTTATGAAGAAAAATGGATTTTCTTTTTTTTTGTATTGTCACTTTATGGGGGAAAAAGGACTTTTAATTGTTTGTATCGCGTCACCTTATGAAAATCCTGGAATTTTTCTTTTTTCGCGTCACCTTAGAAATCAAAAATTAATTATAGCTTTTTCTTTTAAGTAACAGAAAAAACCGAATTTCGTTTTTTTTTAAATGTCACCTTATGAAAATCCTGGAACTTTTTTTTCGCGTCACCTTAGAAACCAAAAATTAATTATATCTTTTTCTTTCAAGTAATAGAAAAAACCGAATTTTGCTTTTTTTTAAATGTCACCTTATGGAAAACCTCGAATTTTGTTTTTTTTTTCGTGTCACCTTAGAAACCAGAAATTAATTATAGCTTTTTGTTTCAAGTAATAGAAAAAACCAAATTTCGCTTTTTTTTAAATGTCACCTTATGGAAATCCTCGAATTTTTGTTTTCATGTCACCTTAAAAACCAAAAATTAATTATAGTTTTTTTCTTTCAAGTAATAGACAAAACCGAATTTCGCTTTTTTTTAATGTCACCTTGTGGAAAAAAAAAACAATTTCAGTTTTTCTTTCGTGTCACCTTGTCGACAAAAAAATAATTTGAGTTTCTAATTTCGCGTCACCTTAAGAAAACAAAAAAACGAACTACCCAATATTTATCAAATGGAGCTTTCCATTGTCTTTTAAGCAACCCCTTTCCTTGCACCACCCCCCAGAGCGTGGGAGGGTAACTCATTTCAGGTGAAATATCGCGGGAATCATTATCTCGATCGGAGAATTTTCAAGTAATAAATAACAAAACAATCAATAATAACGATGTCCATAATAAGTAAGAATAATAACAATCAAGGGGAAAAAGATGTAGCGAAGTGGAAAAATATACAGTCTATTGTCTGGAAACGATGGTTTCAAGAAGCAATCGATCGTTGCCTCGAGTACTCTCTTCTTATAATGAAGTTAAGGCTATACGATCGTCACGAATTTTCCTCATTTCGCAACCCCTCTTTCCTTTTCCAACCCCCAGTTCCCTCTTGTTTCACCTTTTTCTTCTTTTCTCTCTTGTTCTTCTTCTTCTGCCTCGACTTTTCCTCCTTTTTCCTCGTCTTCATCGCATTGGGTTTGTACGGCGAGTATAAACATCGCAAGGGAAAACAGCGGCAAGTTACTTAGATGTTTGCGCTAGCTGGCTTTAGTCATCACGTCGCGGTTATAAAGTAATCCTCTTGGAAACAATATCACAGTTATATTACACTCCGAAGGACATTACGTGCGAGCTTACACGCCGTGTCTTATCATGCGAAATAATACAAAGTTTATAGAAAATTATGGATTTTACTTTGGAAGGGATGCAACGAGAAAGTTGCATCCCCCTAATCTCCAAATGACCGGGGCCCTTCGAGGTTGGTGCACTTGCACCTTGATCTTGATTTGACTGTACTTCAACCTTATTTTCCGATTTAACAAATTTCAGTTTTTCAAATTTCAATTTTTCAAATTTCAATTTTTCAAATTTCAATTTTTCAAATTTCAATTTTTCAAATTTCAATTTTTCAAATTTCAATTTTTCAAATTTCAATTTTTCAAATTTCAATTTTTCAAATTTCAATTTTTCAAATTTCAATTTTTCAATTTCAATTTTTCAAATTTCAATTTTCCTACTTATCGAATTTTTCTTTCTACAATTTTTTTCTTTTCAATTAATTGGCATTTTTTTACTTTTCAATTTCGCGGTATTTCAATTAATCAGCAATTTTTTAATTTTTCAATTTTATTTTCAATTTTTTCTTTTCAATTAATTGGCCCTTTTTGACTTTTCAATTTCGCGGTATTTCAATTAATGAGCAACTTTCTAATTTTTAAATTTTATTTTCAATTTTTTAATGTTTCAATTAATTTTCAAATTTCCAACTTTTCGAATTTTTTTTTCTTCAATTTTTTCTTTTCAATTAATTTGCAATTTTTCGACTTTTCAATTTCGCAGTATTTCAATTATTAATTAACAATTTTTCAATTTTATTTACAATTTTCTAATGTTTCAATTAATTTTCAATTTTTCAATTTCATCTTTAATTTTTTGATATTTCAATTAATTTTCCATTTTTTTTTCTTCAATTTTTAATTTTCCAATTAATTTTCTATTTTTCCATCCTTCAATTAATTTTTTAATGTTTCAATATTTTCATTAATTTACAATTTTTCAATTATTCAATTCATTCTTCAAATTATTTATATTTCAATTACTTGGCGGTTTTTCAAATTTTGAAGAGTTCAATTACTTGGCCATTCTCCAACTTTTGAATTTTTCTTTTTTCAATTTTTTAACGTTTCAATTAATTTTCAATTCTTTAACCTCCCAATTAATTTCTTAATTTTTCGATACTTCAATTAATTTGCCAGGTTCGATATTTCAATAAATTTGCAATTTTTCAATTCTCCCATTCGACAATAAACAATCTCCAACCAAAGTGTCGAAAATCAACCCTTTCCCGGGCAAATTCAAAACCCACCCCCAACCCCTATATTTATTTTTATATTCCTCGACTCCCAGAAATGCGACATCCGGGGCTTCCAATGCGTTGTTGAAAGTTGGATCTCTCGAAGTTCGATCAAGACACCCCTTTCTCTCTCGCCCCTCGATAGTCGACGGGGCGAGAAGGGGGTTAATAATACATCAGCCAAGTCCGGGGAAACTGCACTTTGCACTTTCCGAAGTGTCGATAGCGGTTTTGAAAACCGGTGTTGGCAATTCCCGTGGAAAAACCTAGAGACCCGGGGTAAATTATACCTGCGCCGGCTTTAATGGCTTGGAAACGAATTCAGAAACTTTTATTTCGCTGTAATAAGCGAGAGGGAAAAAAGGCCATTTTTCAAAGTATCGTCCACATAAAGTATACGAGGAGGGATATATGGCTTTCCAGAATAATGCCGCAGCTTTCAAGCTAAGAAGGAAACATATATATACATAAATTTTTCTTTTGTTTCTATATAAGATTATTACAAAAAGCACTCAGGAAGATAAAGCATGACATAAAATGTCCCCGACATTAGGGCGGATATGTATGGAAGAGGACGAGGAAGACGTTGTTCCGTCCTTGTGGTCTTGCAGATCGGTATGGTTTCTAACCGGCCACGCTAATAAAATGTTCGGGCCGAAATGACCGTTTAATGGGAACCGATGTTACAGATTTCCTCTTTTTCCTTTTTTTTTCTTACAAATGTACTCTCGCAAAGAAAATTTCAATAATTATTATAGTAATTATCAAAAAATGAGTATAATAATTAATTTTAAGAAACTTTGGTACGACTTATTTTTTTTTTTTCTACAAAACCCTACGATTTTTGCAAACAATAAAAAAGATCGTGATTAGACTGCGACGATTTTTAGTGTCGAAAATCGGGGAATTATGTCTGCATTTACTCGAAACCTTCCCCCTTTGTTTTTTATTTTACTCCCGCAGAGGGAATTGAAGGAAGGGTGGGAATTACAGGGGTTGAAATTGTAAATACAAGTGATTTTGAGGGTGGAGGGTTAATAATAATAACAGTACATTCAGGACAAATTTCCTTTTGGAAAAAAAGACACGTTACGTAATAATCGAATTTTTTGGGATTTCGCCCAAAAATAGGGTAAAAATTGAAGTTTCAAAAATGGGGTTGGACAAGTCATTTTTAGGGGGAATTTTTCGGGCTGAATCGATTCCAGAGGTCAAATTTGATGAAATCCCAGTGGAAGTTGGAAAAAAGTAGGGGTAGGTTTTTTGCGGAAAAATCCTATTTCCCATGCAATTTCTAGAATTTTAATAACAGAATTGGATTCCTCGGAAAAAAAATACATCGGATATGGGTCTCCCGGAAGTTCCCAAAAAAAGTTTCCAAAAGTCGATTTTTTTGGGCACTCCCTTCCCCTAAAAATGTGGTAAAAAGTAAAGTTTCAAAAATCGGGTTGGAAAAGTCATTTTTAGGGGTAATTTTTCCCGTAGAATCGATTCCAAAGGTCAAATTTGATGAAATCGTAGCGGAAGTTTGAAAAAAGTGGGTTTTTTGAGGAAAAATCCTATTTCCCATGGGATTTCTAGAATTTTAATAACAGAATTGGATTCTTCGGAAAAAAATACATCGGATATGGATCTCCCGAAAGTTCCCAAAAATAATTTCCAAAAGTCGATTTTTTTGGACACACCTACCCCTTCCCCCCAAAATGGGGTAAAAATTAAAGTTCCAAAAATGGGGTTGGACAAATCATTTTTAGGGGTAATTTTTCCCGTAGAATCAATTCCAAAGGTCAAATTTGATGAAATCCCAGCCGAAGTTGGTAAAAAGTAGGTTTTTTTGCGGAAAAATCCTATTTCCCATGCAATTTCTAGAATTTTAATAACAGAATTGGATTCCTCGGAAGAAAATACATCGGATATGGGTCTCCCGGAAGTTCCCAAAAAAAGTTTCCAAAAGTCACTATAAATTCTCAAACGGAAGAATAAAAACCAGAACTCAAAGAAATCTTTCGTCGACTGGACAAGTTTCCCTCCCTCACTTTCTCTCATTTCCAACCCTTACGCTTCTCGTCGAAGCTCGTACCTGAAAATCTGAATAATTTAATAAAAGCTCGGGACTTACTTGTTATAAAGAACAATGTCTGGCAGCCATATATGTTCCGATGGTACGTGAAGGGTATCCACGCCGCCATAATCGTCCGGGTTCCATTTTAATTTATAATCATTCCATTCCTGAAACCATAAAACATGCAGGGAAATTAGTCGAGGCCCTAATTATTTCGAAATTCATGTCGCTCGTTTTGTATCAAATTCGTCGCTTCAAAGAAACCCCCTCAACCCCCCACAAATTCGCCAAATTAAATATATACATATATATATTTTTTCGTTACCATGGAAATCGAAGGGGTTGTAATTACAATTATGGGGGGTAAAAAATCGACAACTCGCGATTCCTTTTCCGGAAATGTCTTAATCCCCTGGTCTTGGAGTTTTCCCACGTTTCTATCTTTTCCGCATGAATGAACCGAGTGTTTTTTGGCACCGCGCCGAGTTTCACCCCCGACCCTTACGGGAGAGGGTTGCTAAAGATTCCTCGAAACGAGATGAAGCTGTAAGTTTCCGGGAATTTATTATAAGCGAATTTTTCCCTGACCCGGGGAACTATTTCGGCGAAACCGTTGGTGAATTTTAATGTTTGTAAAGAAGAAAAAAAAAGAAAATTCGAAACGAGGGTGGAAAAAAAATTGAAAATTTTCGTTCGAAAGCTGGAAAACGGGAAACGATTTTTCCTGCGGCGTTAAACTTTGCACAAAGTGCTTGGGAAAGTTTCTAGCGATATTTATATATATTTATATATATATCTATACATATACGTTTCAGATATGACTGGTAAACCCACTTAAAATTCCTTGCGATTTATTTTCGCCCTTGTTCCAACCACAAAGCTGCTTTTTTTCTCTCCCACGTCCCTCCCCAACCCCTCTTTTGTTGTGCTCCGTTTGATTTATTGTTCCTTTCTTTATTAGACGACGGTAGAAAGAACAAAGCTCCTCCTTTTTTTTCCAACGAGAATTCCGTTTTCACGAATCGTTGATTTATTTGATAACTTTTAGTACAGTTTAATGAGAAACACACGGGATAATTGCATTCCCCTTCAACTCCTCAATCCCCTGCTTTTCTTATCCTCGGACTCTTCCTTCCTTTGATCTATGTTTCAAACAAAAATGAATAAATTCGAACGAATTCCGGGGTTCCCCTGAAATTCCTGCTTTACCAATTTTTTATATTAATATTTTCATGTTTCATCGAAGGAAACCAATTCCAGGATTCCTGGATATTCGAAAATTTTAAATAAAAGAAATCTTGGGGTTCCTGAAATTCGCGGATTTTGAATTTTCGTGGTATTTATAGAAATTCATATTTCATACGAAAAGAAATTCTGGGATTCCTGAAATTCGTGGATTTTGAATTTTTCTTGAATTTTCTACGTCGTCGAATAAAAGAAATTGTGGAATTCAAATTCGAAAAATTCTGCAATTGTTGAAATTCGTGGATTTTGAATTTTCATGGTATTTATAGAAATTCATATTTCATGGAAAGAACAAATTCTGGCATTCCTAAAATTCGTGGATTTTGAATTTTTCTTGAATTTTCTACGTCGTCGAATAAAAGAAATTCTGGGATTCAAATTCGAAAAATTCTGCAATTGTTGAAATTCGCGGATTTTGAATTTTTCTTGAAATTTCTACGTCGTTAAACGAAAAAAATTCTGTCATTGAAATTCGAAAAATTCCGCAATTGCTAAAATTCGTGGATTTTCAATTTTTCGTGAAACTCCTACGTCATCAAATGAAAGAAATTGTGGAATTCAAATGCAAAAAATTCTGCAATTGCTGAAATTCGTGAATTTTGAATTTTCATGGTATTTATAGAAATTCATATTTCATGGAGAAAAGAAATTCTGGGATTCCTGAAATTCGTGGCTTTCGAATTTTTCTTGAAACTTCTACGTTGCCAAATAAAAAAAAATTCTGGAATTCAAATTCGAAAAATACTGCAACTGCTAAAATTCGTGGATTTTTATTTTTTTTTTCGCTTTTCTTCTAATATCTATTAAAATATCACGCGTTATCAAATACAAAAAAAAGTCTTCCCGTAGAATGTTCTTCAAATCGCAAATTCCAAATATACTATATCTTTTATTTCCAAATATTGAAAAAAATTTCTTTCAAATTAAATTTATCTGTAAATTAATATACCTAATTAATAAAAAAATTATATAAAGAAACATATCCAATTAATACATCTCTAAATAATTCTTAAATTAACTCTATCTTTTCAAATGTATCTCCTTGCCCACATTTTACGGAATTTTTATATTTTCCTCCTCCCCCCCCCCCCTTCGGAGAATCGTAAATCCGGAAAAGCTATGATGCAGTGTGTCCTGTATGAAAGATGTATGTATCTGCGTCAATCATGTCAAGAATTCAGCAGATTTCCATGAAACAAAACGTGGCTTCTGCGGTATCGCTCCGCGTCCTCATTCCGAAACTCTAAACGAAAGGACCTATTTCGAAGTAACATATCCTCGTTGTTATAGTTCCATCCTACATCCCCATTTCTCTTCCTCTGGCTTGGCCATCCCTGTCTTTCATTTTCCCTTCGCTTCTCTCCTTCCTCCTCGCTGCCATGGAAACTTCATTTTGCTGCCAAATTGCATTCCTACCGGTTCGTCGATTCCGGCGGAATTTCGTGCCGGCAAAAAATTCGAAAAAAAAAATAGGGGGAAGAAGATCGCGATGAAACGGAGATAAAAGATTCATACGTTGCCTTAAACCGAAACTGCACGGCTGACTATTAGCAGACGTGAAATTGACTTGCCCGAGATGTGCCGTTAAATATATATATATATATGACTCCTCGTTTCCTTACCGCGTCTACCCCGACGGGGGTGCAGGGGGTGGACGGAGAGTGGATGAGATGATGGAAAATAAAATATTGAAATCAATCGTCGGGATTCAAATAACAGTATTTTGCTCTTCATATCCTGTTGTATCTCATCCCGCTTTTCTTCATCCCCCATCCCCCAACCCCCGGGCTTGCAAGATATTATTTTTCTCGTTGATTGCATTCGCTTTGATTATATCGACTCGCAATTTCCAAAGCGTTCCCGTCTACCCTCCTTTCGAACGCTTTCTCCCTTCCCTGGCGCTCGCTGAAGACGCAGTTTCCACCTAGGCCCCGCCAGGGGGCGCTGTCAGTGACAATGATCGCGCGAAATTCGAATCGAATCCCCAAAATTGTCGATTCCAGGGTCGATAATGGGGGAAAATCGACTCAAAAGGGGGTGGTAAATTTTTAGAATGGAATTTCACTCGCCAAAAACGCAGTTTCCACCGAGGCCCCGCTAGGGGGCGCCGTCAGTGACAGTAGTGGCGCGAAATTCGAATCTCGTCCACGAAATTATCGACTCCAAGGTCGATAACGGGGGAAAATCGACTCAAAAGGGGGTGGTAAATTTTTAGAATGGAATTTCACTCGCCAAAAACGCAGTTTCCACCGAGGCCCCGCTAGGGGGCGCCGTCAGTGACAGTAGTGGCGCGAAATTCGAATCTCGTCCACGAAATTATCGACTCCAAGGTCGATAACGGGGGAAAATCGACTCAAAAGGGGGTGGAAAATTTTTGGGATGGAATTTTACTCGTCTCTGACCCGAAATAAGGGAAACCACCCCCATTGAAACCGGACAATCTGCTTTGTAACCGTCACCGGGTGCACGGGGAATTAAATATACGCTAACTCTCGCGGCTTTGACTTCGTTCCACGAAGGAAAAAAACGAACCCCGGGAAAATTACCCCTCGGTGTGGGTGTATAATTTTTTGTTTTTTTATTTTTACACAGTTTCCTTGTTGCAATGAGATAATCGTTTAAGAAACCTTTTGCGAACGCGGAGGGTGGAATTGTCGTTTTTATTCGTGCGATTCAGAGCCCCGGTGCCAGCCACCGAAGTCGTAGGTTACTTTAACGCAAGTTCAGGGGGTGGAAGGTTCTTTTCCGCCATTTAAAGAACTAACCAACCATATTTTTAGTAAAATAGAGGGAGACGAGGCACGAGAAAGCTTTACAAAAGTGTTAGTTATACCCCAACAAAACAGTTTTCCTTAAACAGCTTTCCCGCTCCCACTCCTGGTTTATCTTCTCCTTGGAAATATAACTCACACTTATTTTCATTTACCGGCGAGACCCACTAATCATAATTTACGATTTTCCGGGACAAAAAAGGATAGAGGAGAAGGCAAACCTTAAGTAAAACTTCGGGAAATTATTTGTCCGGAATTTATATCCGAGTTTAGATGAGACTTCTTGTTTCTTTTACTTTTTTGGTTTTCCTTCTATTTACGCGAAAAAAAAATAGGAATTTATCGCGAGAGGGAATTAAGGCAACCGTGAAAATTGCGAGCACAAGCAATTTCGGAGGTTCAGGGTTAATAATAATAATAATAATAATAATAATATTTGGGAGAGAAAATTGAACATTTTTCCCAGTTTCGATTTTTTCGATATTTCCCTTAGACTCCGAAATTTGTAAAAAAAAATAGCAAATGCAACCCTTTGGAAATTGCAAGTACAAGCAATTTTTGGGGGGGGAAGGGGGGTGAGAGTTATTAATAATAATAATATCCTCGGAAAAAAATGGTAAAAGTCGCGATTCTGGAAATTGCGAGTTCCCATAAACCACGAAACCCTTGACAAAAAACTACCCCTTTCCGCAAAAGGGGCAATAATCCAACCCTTTAATATATTCACCACCCTTTTTAATCCATCCCACTCCGAAATTTGTAAAAAAAAAAGTAGCGAAGGCAACCCTTTGGAAATTGCAAGTATAAGCAATTGTTTGGGGGGGAAGGGGGGGGGGGGTGAGAGTTATTAATAATAATAATATCCTCGGAAAAAAAAGGTAAAAGTCGCGATTCTGGAAATTGCGAGTTCCCATAAGCCACGAGACTCCTGAAGAAAAAAAACTACCCCTTACCGCGAAAGGGGAAATAATCCAACCCTTTAATATATTCACCTTCCTTTTTAATCCATCCCATTTCCGAGATAAAAACGTTGAGAGCAATTATTGGTGGAAACGGAGATAAGGATTGAGGTGGAAGTAATAAACACACTTTGTCTTTATTAACAATAATGATGGGAAAATTGCTTAATCGCCCTCCCCGTTGAACTTTATCGCTTAAATCATAAAAGCAAAAGAGTTTTAAACGTAAATGTAGCGGAGATCATTGGATGAAGGGATGATGAAAGTTGGATATAAGACGGTAATTACAGAGGGTTGCCGCTGTTAATTTGAAAAGCAAAGAAATTGCGCCGGAGGAAGGGGATGGTAATCGTGCCACGACTCTTATGGTTACCACAATTATGCGTAACAGCCTGGAAGCCGTGGAAAGTCGTAAGGGATGATTTTTTTGTGGAATTCACAAAATCCATAAATCGAAAATTCGGAAATAACAACCCCTCACGAGGTGACAGGGGATAGGGGATGATTTTTTTTTAAATTCCACGAACTGTTTGGAAATACCAACCCCTTCCAAAGTTACGAAGGGGTGGGGGGTAATTTTTTTCCAATTCCACAAAAGCTACATGGAAATTCCAACCCCTTTTAAGGTGACAAAGGGGTAGCTTTGTACAGTAAAAAAAATAACAATTTTCCAAATTTTGTAGAAATTTGGCCATGGGGGCAAATATGAAAATTCCAACCCCTTCTGAGGTGACCAAGGGGTGGCTTTGTATAGATAAAAAAATAATTTTCCAAATTTCATAGAAAGTGTACCAAGAATACAATTTTTTGTTGCTGGGATATTTGCCATATTTTAATAAATGTCCCAGACCATGGAAACAAATATGGGAAACACCATAAACACCATAGAGGCCATACGAACTGCAACAATATTTCGCCAATAATTATTCCACAGCGGGGGTGTGATCCTATTGTCCAAGAGACACTTACAGGCTTGGGGGCAAAGTGGGCCAGAAAAATTGAGATCAATTAGTGCCGTGGCATCGTACTTCTGGGATTCTCAGCAAAAAAAAAAATCGTGCAAGGAGGAAAAACATAACGGGATTTATGTCACGATACTTTCTGGAAAGAAGGTTAGATAGATAAAGCATTTGTATCGGCAGGAAAAAAAGAAACTTATGTGGCACGTCACGGGCTCTCTACTTATTCTTTGGTCAAGCGTATCCGATAAACAGGAGCTTCCGTTTTCCACGTGGTTTACCACAAAGACAGGAAAGATCGTTTTCAATGGGACGCCGGTACCACCCATGCGGTAGGGACATCGACATGCTATCTTCCTATTTTTCACGCCTCACCTTCGCGTCCTTAGATCCTGAGGATTCTAAATGACGCTTCCTTTAGAAAACAGATATCTGGAAAAATGCTCAAAGAAACCCCCTTACGACTTTCTTCCTCGAAACGGACCCACCAATTTTCCCTGATTCCCGTGAACGAAAAAAAAAAAAAAATAGAAAAAAAATTGTAGCTTCCCTATAGAAATTGCGGTTTCCTCAATTTCCGTGGTCTTTGACCGCGAATATCAGCGTGAATATTCACTTTAGGCGAGAACCTTCCCCGTACTTTTTTGTCGAGCGTTTTTAGAGCTTCAAAAAAGCTCTGATCGAGGTTTCTCGTAATTTGAGAATTTTTTGGAGTTACGGATGATCAATTGAAATCCCGAATTTTTAAATGAAATAATTGAAAATAAATTTGTGTAATTAATTAATCGAATTTCGAAATTGAATTTTTTCTAAAGCTAATTATTATTTCTAAAACTAATTTTTTAATTTTTAAATTAAATTAGCCAAAATGAATTTCCGAAATTAATTATTCGAATTTCAAAATTAAATTCATGAAAATAAATTTGTAAAATTAATTAATCGAATTTCGATATTGAATTATTTTTCAAAGTAATTCTTATTTCTAAAGGTAATTATAAAATTACGAAATTGAATTGGTCAAAATGAATTTCTGAAATTCATTATTCGAATTTCAAAATTGGATTCATGAAAATAAATCTCTAAAATTAATTAATCGAATTTCGACATTGAATCAGTTTTAACAGCAATTTTAATTTCTAAAACTAATTTTCAAATTTCGCGAATAAATTATTAGAAATAAATTTTTGGAATGAATTATTCGAATTTCGAAATTCAAATATTTAAAATAAATTTCTAAAATGAAATATTCGAATTTCGAAATGAAATTCTTGAAAATAAATTTCGAAAATGAATAATTCCAATTTCAAAATTAAATTCTCAAAAATTAATTTCTGAAACAAATTTTTAAATTACGAAATTAAGAATTCGGATTTCAAAATCGAATTGTCTGAAATAAATTTCTAAAATGAATATTTCAAAATTCAAAATATAGGAAATTTCAAACCTTTTCAATTCCAGCAAAATTCTATTAGAAAAAATCCCGAAAAAAAAATCTTAAAATTGGGGAGAATGTGGACGTGGAGGGTAACGGCACTAAAAGAAGGGAAGTACGTAAAGTTCCATTTTTCGTTAGCTTCCTCGAGGGTTCAAAGATTGAAGTTTTGTTGATGACAGCAATTTTCGGTATTAGTTTTCCTGCTTTTTGCCATGTATTATTATTACTCTTAAGGAGAGAAACGACGTAAACAAAGCAGTTTAGATGTCGTGCGGATTCGCTGCGTTAGTCCTTTACTTTTTGTTATCGCGCACCGCGAAGAATTGGGTTTATTGTGGTAATAAAATTTCCCCGGTATTTGGGAAACCCTATGACGCGACAATACACTTTCCTGAATAGAAGAAGCCGGTATAAGCTATATATTTTATTTGCTTTTGAGCTTTTATACGTATATCCAAGTTTTGCTTAACTTCCTTTTTACCCCAAATTTATGTACTTTTCCTTTTTTTTTTCGAATCTCGCTATCATACAAATGGTGTTTTTCGGGGCTGCAAACTTTTCCGGGTTGTTTCGATCGAGACCTTTTTTTATAGGCTCTGCTTTCTTTTTACTATCCGTCTTTTTTCTCGTAAATACCAAATGAAAATCCTTGGGGTTCATTTTTCCCCCAGAATATTGAAAGTCGATCCCAAATTCCCGAAATTAACTGGAGGAGGGACAGTATTGGCATCGAGTCCTAGAACCGAAGGTGCATAATGTCGCTTTGCACGCACACTTACTTGGAAATTACATAATATTTCTGTACGAGGACGTAGCAAAAAAAAAAAGAAGAGGTAGATTAATTTATTTAAAAAACTGAATAATTTGTTTTTTACCAAAAAAGGGAAATATTGAAAATTCGTGTGAAAATTTTCAAATTAAAATTGAACGAGTTGGAATTGAAAATGAAATTTTTAGAAATTAAAATTAAACGGGTTGAAATTGAAAATGAAATTTTTCTAAATTAAAATTCAACAATTTTAAAATGAAAATGAAATTCTTTCAAATTAAAATTGAGAAATTGAATTTTCACGAAAAAAGGGAAATATTGAAAATTGATCCCAAAGTATCCAAATTAACTGGAAAAATTATTAATTTATAAAACAAGTTGAAAAATATGTTTCTGGCCAAAAAAGAGGAATATTGAAAATTCATCTGAAATTTTCCAAATTAAAATTGAGCAATTTGAAATTGAAAATGAAATTTTTCCAAATTAAAATTGAACAATTTGAAGTTGAAAGTGAAATTCTTCTAAATTAAAATTGAGAAATTTAATTTTTACCAAAGAAGGGAAACATTGAAAATTGATCCTAAATTATCTAAATTAACTGGACAAATTATTAATTTATAAAACAAGTTGAAAAATTTATTTTTGGCCAAAAAAGAGTAATATTGAAAATTCATCTGAAATTTCTCAATTAAAATTGAGCAATTTGAAATTGAAAATGAAATTTTTCCAAATTAAAATTGAACAATTTGAAATTAAAAATGAAATTCTTCCAAATTAAAATTGAAAAATTGAATTTTCACGAAAGAAGGGAAACATTGAAAATTCATCCCAAATTATCCAAATTAACTGGGAAAAATGATTAATTTATTAAACAAGTTGAAAAATTTATTTCTGGCCAAAAAAGAGTAATATTGAAAATTCACCTGAATTTTCCCAATTAAAATTGAGAAATTTGAAAATGAAATAGAAATTCTTCCAAATTAAAATTCAACAAGTTGAAATTGAAAATGACATTTTTCCAAATTAAAATTGAGCAATTTGAAATTGAAAGTGAAATTCTTCCAAATTAAAATTGAGAAATTGAATTTTCACCAAAGAAGGGAAACATCGAAAATTCATCCCAAATTTTTCAAATTAACTGGAAAAATGATATTATTATTACTATTATTATTATCAACTCCTACAGAGAAGGTATAACGTCCCTTTACCTACGCACACGCCTGGAAATTACATAATCTTCCTGTACGGGGCCGAAGCAAAATAAAAAAAGAGAAAAAAAAAGAAGAAGGGACAGATCAATGTATTCAAATTGAAAGATTTATTTTTCGCCAAAGGAGGGAAATATTATACACCGTCGACGGAGAAAAAAAAATATATATGTATATATAAAAGTTGTAGTACATCTGGAATCTCGCATGGAGATGGAGGGAAAGGGGGAATAAAATGAAGAATAAAAAAAAAAGAGGGAAAAGGGTAAAGAACGAGTGTGAGGAGGAGAATATGTACGTTATAGTAAAGTAGAAAGCTGACTTGAAACCTCATTCCTTTTCTGTCTGGCGTTACTCCGTTGAGCTATGGAGAGTAAAGAAGAAACGACAGGGGCAGTATGAAATGGAGGTTTTACCAAGGGGTGCAGAAGAAAGAGAGAACGAGGCGAATAAAGAGTGTCGGAGTGAAAGCGAAGGCGACGGAGGCGGAGGCGGATAGAAAAGAAGGGTAGTTGCATCAATAAAGACCAACTACCCTACTCGTGATTCGGATTTCGTCGTCAACAAGCTACGGAATGAAATTCGTCTCCTTTGAAATTCCAAACCTTGCCGTTCAAAGGAACATTTCTGTCGCCCCGAGTAATGTAGTCAAGTCCTATCCGAATCTCTGTCCTTATTATTTAAATTTTCCGCGAATCACGAAAAATCTCTTAACCGTGCCACCCCCACCCCCCGGGTAGGGGATGAATAACAAAGAAAATTGAATCAGTGATTACGGAGGGAGGTTCTACAAAATATGGGAGTCGAGGAAAGGACTCGTAGGGGATGGGGATGCTGGCCCTAAAAATAGGGTCCCCTGGCGTTTCTTATTTTCAAGGGGATGAGTGGAAGCCACCCCCGGGTGAGGGATGATTAAAAAAAAATTATTTAGGAGGCTATGAAGGTTCCCCAAAATATGGGAGCTGAAAAAACTTGTAGGGGATGATCTTTGGGGGTTGCTGGTCCTGAAAATAGGGTCCCCTGGCGTTTCTTATTTTCAAGGGGATGAGTGGAAGCCACCCCCGGGTGGGGGATGATTAACAAAAAATTTCTATAGGAGGCTATGGAGGTTCTGCAAAATATAAGAGCCGAAGAAACTTGTAGGGGATGAACTTTGGGGGATGCTGGCCCTGAAAATAGGGTCCCCTGGCGTTTCTTATTTTCAAGGGGATGAGTAGAAGCCATCCCCGGGTGGGGGATGATTAACAAAAAAATAGAATAACAGAGTATAGGGGTTCTGCAAAATATGGGAGCCGAGAAAGGACTCGTAGGGGATGGGGGATGATCTTTGGGGGATGCTGGCCCTGAAAACAGGGTCCCCGGGCATCCCTTATTTTCCGAGGGGACGAATGGAAGGAATTAAGGGTGGTTCGAGCATCCCAGCACTTTACCACCCACTTGTGGGTAAATATACCTAATATCCAGTGATATGAACATAACGTTATTGTAGGACTTTCGCAGAGGGCATGCCTTTTCACGCGATTTGTATTCAAAGTAATAACGAGTCGAGAGGTTTCAAGCTCATTAACCCACTTTTCCTCGCGCTATATGCTATCATTTATTCAAGTAGCAAAGGTGTTGAGCCTGTCAGTAGATAGGAAGTCTGATGCGACATAATGAAGAGTTTTATGCCAACATATCAATTTTCATTCCGGTCTCCCATCTTCAAATAAACTTCCAGTTATTCCGCCGAGTGATACAATTGCACCACCACCCTGGCGCCTATTTTATCTCAGCCCCGTGTCACCGAGGGAGAGGGTTGACGGATCCAAAGTTTCGGCGTTATTCCACCTCTGGAGAAATTCCCAAAGCCCGTTTTTCGAATACGGAATTTGTGAAATTCAAAAAATCATCCCTCACCCCCTTGTCACCGCGACGGGGGTTGGGATTTTCAAATTTTCGGTGTAGAGGGTTTGTGGTATCGATAGAAATCATCCCTTGGTCCTTTTAAACCTTGGGAGGGGGTGGTACGTCCAATTTTTGAACGTATGGAATTTTGACGTTTGAAAAATCATCCCTTAGCACCACACAGGGGGTTGGTATTCAAAAATTTTCAAATTTTTAACGTAGCGTTTTTACAAAAACCAAACCTTTGAAAAAAATGGTTCCAAATTTTCGATAATTTCAGCGTGACCCAAATTTGGGCCATTTAAAAAATGAAAATTTAATTTTTTAAACTGTTACTCACCTGTTCCACCCACACGTTAGTCGTCATGATTTGATTCTTCAAGTTCTGAAACAGAAGATGGAAAAATTAATTACTATTATTTTTTTAAATATTGAAATTAAACAATTTAATATTAATTACATAATTACAATAAAAATAATATAATAATAATACTTCGTTAGTTTTTTTTTTATAAACGCCATTGCAATTTTTCCTTTTTCTTCAATTTATAATTTTCTCCAAAATACAAATTTTCTTTTGTAGATTTTTTTTCAACAAATTGTGCCTATATCCTTCATTTTCTAATTTAAATTATTCAAAATAAATTCCTAAAATCAATTATTCGAGTGTCTAAATTCAGAAAATCGAAATTTCAAACTCCTCCAGTTCCAAAAATTGCTACCAAGAAAATCTCCAAAAGAAAAAAAAATTTACACATATTCGAATTTAAAATTTGCAAATTTCGAAAAGTTTGAATTAAAAATTACAATTTCTACGAGATTAAAAAAAAAGTAAGAATTATTAGCACACTCCAGTTTCCTCGTATGACATTTTCCCTGGAAAGGCACTTCTTTCTGTGGACGAAGCCCAAAATTTAGCGCGTTATAATTTAATTTCGCGAGTGAAACCGCAAAAAGCTCTCGTACCTATACCGCGCGTGCTTTTATAGTCGAGTTCTCCCTTTTTCCCTCTCGATCGCATTTGGCATTCGCCGCGTGTGCAAGTACGCAGGGTTTTTGGCAAAAGGAGTGTAAATCAAAAGAGCCAGTAACGGAGAAAAATAAGCCGGGCAAACGTAACGTACGAAACGAAGGAAGACTTTTCATTAATCTGAGAAAAGCTTCTCCAATATGTCGTGAAATCGTGCTCACATTTGACGCTGCCGCTCCTCAAACACTCGAATCACGTAGTCTCTTAAATCCCTCTCCTCGGATAAACTTGATCGAATACTTACGGGGTGGAAAGAAAAAAAAAAAGAAATAAATACGCGTCGTCCTCAAAATCACCAATTCATATCTGTATCTATATCTATATTTATATATATAGGATGTGGAATCTTTTTGGTTTCATCATTTTCGTAAATTTTGTCAATTTTCCAAATTTTCCTTTTGTAGAAAAAAGAAAAAAAATTATTTTGCATATTTAATTATTTATTTTTCCATTGTTTTCTTTTTTTTCGTTTAATAATTTATATTATTATTATTATTATTATTATTATTATTATTATTATTATTATTATTGTTATTATTATTATATAATTAAAATAAAACTAATATAATAATAATACTTCGTTGGTTCTTTTTTTTTTATAAACGACATCGCAATTTTTTCTTTTCCTTTAATTTATAATTTTCCCCAAAATATAAATTTTGTTGGTTTTGTAGATTTTTTTCTCTACAAAAAATTATCTGCACCCTTAATTTTCCGATTTAAATTGTTTAAAATAAATTCCTAAAAACAATTACTCGAATTTCCAAATTAAAAAATTCGAAATTTCAAGCCTCCCCAGTTTCAAAAATTTCTTTCAGGAAAAATCTCTGAAAAGAAATTTCCAAATATTCAAATTTCAAAATTTCTACGACACTAAAGAAAAACCAAGAATTATTAGAAAACATTGTACATTGCCCCATGGATTCCAGGGCATAATAAACCAGTTAAAAAAAAAAAAGCGTGGCTCCAGAAAAATCATTATTATTATTATTATTTTATAAATTTTTATTAAATTGCGAAGCTACAATTGACGTAACAACAAAAATAAAAATAATTTTTCAATTAATCGTTCCATTTTACCCCCAAAAAAGTATGAAAAAGAAAAAAAATATATTTTCGAAAAAGTACCTAAGAAAGCACACAAGGGAACCCCTAGCCTGTTATCCAAATAGAATAATGAGTCTCTGCCTCTGGTTAATTTACTTCGGCTGGCATTACTATGGTTTTTTAAGTCCATAATTCCGGAGTTGTCGTCCCGGAAAATCCCAGCGACTGTACCAGCCACAGTTTTTCCACGAAGAAAAGAGAGCTTATCTCAAATCAGCTCCTCCTTTTTAATTCCATCTTTTTTTCCTTCTTCCATTTCTTAACATCACTATTATCTTTTGTCCCTTTCTTCCCATTCTTCGCTCCCCCTTTCTCTTATCTCTTTATCCCCTTCATATCATCTTCTTTTTTTCTCTTTCTCTATTAACAACATATCCCAATTGATCTTGATCATATGAAGTCCGAGCAAGCGTGACTAACGTTCCAAGTGTACCTTTGCTCCACAAACACGGGATTCATTTTCTTCGATTGCTCTGTATCACAGTTGAGATGAGCTTATTTCTTTTTTTCAAAAGCTCCCTAGTGACAGTAGGGTTTCAAAAACCGATTAAATGAAATGGTTTGGTTTTTGTTTTTTTGGAAAAATGTTGGAATAACCGAAAATTTGCGATTTTTAATAAACATCCAAATACCAAATTTGTAAAATTTCATGAAAAATATTGGAATTCAAATGTGTTTTATTTTTACCAAATTTTCTATTCGAATTTAATGAAGATAAGTTTTTTTTTGGTACCTCATTTATCGAAAAGCAATTTTCCTCGATTTCCTTTGAAATTGAAGAGTGAAATCTGGGTTTTTGAAATTTTAGAATTTTGAAATTTCCAGTATTTCAGCATCTCCAGTCGATTTCTTCCAGTTTCATTTTTATTTTTCCAATTTCCGCGATTCTAAGTTTGAGATTCAGCGAAATTTTGAGTTTCAATTAAATTCCCGATAATTTCGAGCTTTCGTGAATTTTTCAAAATTCTCGAAACTCAAAATCTCCAATATTTCACCATCCCCAGCCAACTCCTTGTAATTCCATTTTCATTTTTCAAATTTCCACGATTCTAATTTTGAGATTCAGCGAAATTTTGAGTTTCAATTAAATTCCCGATAATTTCGAGCTTTCGTGAATTTTTCAAAATTCCTGAAACTCAAAATCTCCAATATTTCACCATCCCCAGCCAACTCCTTGTAATTCCATTTTCATTTTTCCAATTTCCGCGATTCCAATTTTGAGATTCAGCGAAATTTTGAGTTTCAATTAAACTCCCGACAATTTCGAGCTCTCGAGGATTTTTTAAAATTCCCAAAATTCAAAATATCTCCAATATTTCACCATCCCCAGCCAACTCCTTCTAATTTTATTTTTATTTTTCCAATTCCCGCGATTCTAATTTTGAGATTCAGCGAAATTTTGAGTTTCAATTAAACTCCCGACAATTTCGAGCTCTCGAGGATTTTTTAAAATTCCCAAAATTCAAAATATCTCCAATATTTCACCATCCCCAGCCAACTCCTTCTAATTTTATTTTTATTTTTCCAATTCCCGCGATTCTAATTTTGAGATTCAGCGAAATTTTGAGTTTCAATTAAATTCCCTATAATTTCGAGCTTTCGTGAATTTTTCAAAATTCCCGAAACTCAAAATCTCCAATATTTCACCATCCCCAGCCAACTCATCTTAACTGCATTTTTATTTTTACCAATTTCCATGGGTTCTATCTTGAGATTCAGCGAAATTTTCAGATTCGCTTAAATTCGGGACGATTTCGGTCGAATTGAAATTCGGGACGATTTGAGATGCGATTCGACGATGACGTCGAAATTGGATTTATGTCTTGGGTATTCACGTTGAAGCACAACAAACCCAATAATCCGTTGAGCAAGTCAATAATTATTTACATCCGATAAAAGGGGGCGCGTGTGTAAAACACACACACACACACACACACAAATCATTTCCTATAACGATGTACTGAAAAGTACATTCCGTTATTTTATTTATTTTATTTTTTCCATTGAAAATCGAAGTAACTAAAAGTTAGACCCGCTATTTTTTTTTTTATTTATTTATTTATCTTCTTCTCCACTAGACAGGTGTTTATGGATATATCGATTTACTTTTCATAAAGTTTTCAATACTCATCCTTTTTATATCGCGAAGTAACTTGTTCGATGTAACAGAATCGTTACAAATATACCTTTCATCGTTTCCTATCTTCGTTATACGTGTATACAGTGTATATATATATATATATACACACACACACACACACATATAAAATACACGTCGTTTATCTTGTGATTTCTCACGATTGTAAAGTCGTTAAACATTAACAGAGGTTTCCTCGAAAACTGCTGAAACTTGGGCGATGTGTCCCGTATTAGTGCATTTTACATAAAGATCCTTATCAATTTGAGCCGATGACGAGTTATCAAAATCTGTGTTATCGCGCGTTCGTCAATTAATTTACCTTTCCCACGATCATCGATACCCACGATTGGTACCTTTATTGATAGTAATTGATTCCATGTTAACAATGTTAGTATTGGTGGTATTAGCGTAATTGTCATGATAATGAATTATTATTAATAATGATTATAAATAGATAAATAATTACTGGCCGAACAAATAACCAAGGGCAATAAAAGAATAATAATAATAATTATTATTACAATAACACTGAAACTCCTTTCTTTCGAGAAAGAAAAAAGAAAATTGCTGGCATTGATGTTATCAATGATATATATTAGGGTGTCCCATAAGTTTCTTCCTCTCCGGCTCGACGTCATACATGGCGTGGCGCGGAAAAAACTTATGGGACAGCCTAATGTTAATAGTACCGACCACAATTACAGCGACACTGAAAATCTTTATTAATTCTATGTTGATAATATTATTAATAATAAGAAGAATATTAGCATAATTCGTATGATCATTTATTATTGATGATATAAATTATAATAATATCCAAGGTCGGTTTTCTTTGAAAATAACTAGAAAAATGACCACTTTTTATGATATTCATAATTAATAATAATTATTAAAATTACACCGAAGGCCTTTTCAAGTCGCAAATAACTAGAAAATTACTGTTATTGTTAATGTTAAAATTGTATCATCAATAATAACAATTATAATAACACTGAAGATTTTTGTTATTCGCAAATAATCAGAAAATTGCTAATATTAATAATATCGATAATATATTAGTAATAATAATAATAATAATAATAATAATAATAATAATTATTATTATTATTATTATATTATACGATAATAATTACATTAATGATACACAATTAATAATAACAATTAGAATAACAACGAAAATCATTGTCATTCATGAACACCCAGAAATTTTTCTGCAAAAAAAAAGAAAGAAAGAAAAATGCAGATTAACCTTGTCCGATTTTCGAAGCACTAAATACCCAAACGTCTGTAATTATTACCGTCGCCGCGGTAGTGACCCCTACGTGAATCTTCCTGGCCGGTAAAATTTATCGCCTCGACGGTTCTTGTTTGAACCTCCCAATGTATTTCGAATTAAATATAAAGCCCGCAAATCTGTACACATTATTCACGTTTTCGAGTCACGAGGACTTGATTACATCGACTCCGCCACTTTTTATTCCCGCGGAGGGTGGACGGTATTTCAAACAACCCTATTTTGTCCATCAATCCTCGCATAATATATATATATATATATATATATATATATATATATATATATATATATATATATATATATATATATATATATATATATACCTAAGGGTCAATAAAGTTAAGAAAGAAAAAAAAGTTATAACAAAAACAAAAATAGAACAATTTAAAAATAAATGAAATGCGTATAATAATTTAATATCTAATAATAATTATAATAACAATAAAACAATTTCCAAATTTTAATTTTGAATGTATTAACAATCCGAATGTATAAATAATTAATTTCTATCCAAAAAATAAATTAATAAATTCCACTGTATTCGAGAAAAAAAAAAATTTCTAGAGTTAACTGATAATTAAGAAACGGTACCGGTAATTTATAAAATATTCATTAATTGCATTTTGCAATAAATAATTCTATTATTTGCCAGAGCCCCAATTTATTTCACACTCTTTTATTCATTTTATAAATATAGTTACCGCAGTGCATGTATAAATGCAGCTAAGAAAGTAGCAGTTGGACCATTTTCTTTTTCCTCAACTCTCCCCGTCAACCTCAAATCCCGGGGGGTTGTTAAAGGCAATTAAAAAATAATGACACTTATTACCCAAACGCGTGGTATCGCTAAATACCTCAAAAGTGGCTTTCTACCATTCCGGGAGATAAAATACTTTAATGGCGTCCTTCTGACTCTCGGTAACCGGTGCTCCGGACTGCAAGATCCGCCGTTTACGGGCGTAGACGCGGCCTAATGCTATGGAAATTGGATGTCGAGGGAAAACATAGAAGGGTGTTGTTGGTTCTTAGGGGTTCTACGGTATCGTGCTTGTAAGCAGCAGCTTCGTGGAGAGAGAAAAGGAGCACGAAAGAGGATATATAGCGCAGATGGAAAGTCTAGATATGACTGTTTGTTATCACATACTATAATACTATACATACAAAGGCTACGAGTACATGTGTAAATATAATTTCGAGGCACATGTATGTGTGTGTGTGTGTGTATGTATGTATGGTAGGGCCTCGTGTGTGGAAACGTACGTTTGCACACAGATAGGGCTGCTCCAGGGGGTAAGTGCCACTGCGGCTTTTCTACCCCGAGTGGGTACCCCATTCTGCCCCATGTTCCTTCGATAAACGAATGCTCCACCCCCCAATTTTTCCCCTCTCGGTCTCTCCCCCTCGAAAAGGAGAGAGAGAGAGAGAGAGAAAAAAAAAATTCGTTAATCCACATCGAAAAATCGAAACCCCTGCAAAAGGCAGTCCGAAGCTTTTTCCAGCGAAAGCTCCTTCTCGAACTGGGACCTCGCATTAGGAGCCAGTCAAGGGTTGGTTGTTGTTGATAAAGAAAGCACGAGGAACACGGTCTGATGAGATAACGACGGAATTGTTATGGATTTCTCGGGCCAGTGACTGGCCACCGCTGGGGGAGGTTTTAACCCTTAGTAATTTTCCCATATTTTTTTTGCCGGCACACGAGTGTGTGTCGAAAAGCTCGAGCGTGAAAAGAAATTTCATTTCGTCCGCTGGTGGTTGTAAGCATCCCCCTCACACGTTTCTTTCATTCTACGTGCTTGTAGACACTAAAGGGGTGCATTCGAATGAACCGGGGAAAAATTGCTTTTTTCTGCTCTCCTTCCTTACTATTGACTACCATCTTTCTTCCCCCCTTTTCGCCCCTTTCGAGATCCACCACCCCCGCGTACTATCAATTTGGAAAACATTCCTTTTTTTTTCTTTCTTGGCAAAAGGGGTTGAAAGGGGTGGAATTTCAAAATTCGGATTCTTCGGAAATTTAATAGTTTCCCCTTCTCACCCCTTAAGAGATACACCACCCCCCTCCCTGTACTGTCAATTTGGAAAACATTCTTTTTTTTTTGCAAAAGGGGTTGAAAGAGGTGGAATTTGAGAAATTCGGATTCTTCGGAAATTTAATAGTTTCCTCTTTTCGCCCCTTTCGAAATTCACCACCCCCACGTACTATCAATTTGGAAAATATTATTTGTTTTTTTGCAAAAGGGGTGGAATTTGGAAACGATAGCTTCGGAAATTCGAATTTTTTAGAAATTTCATAGTTTTTCGAGAAGGGGCAATTTTAAACAATTAAAAAAAATCGTTCTCGAAAAATTAACGATAGACTAATAATTAATTATAATGGAGAGTTTGATTTTAATTGGAACGAATATTTCAAAAAATGGGAAAAAAAAGATTAATTTAATTAAAAATATGCTTCTGGGGCGAAAGGAAGAAAAAAATTAATTTTTTCACCCCTGGAAAAATGATTTCCCCCGTTTTAGCTGAAAACGAAGCGGGAAACTACTGGAAATGGAAATAGTTGTAGCGATAATCGTTGAGTCAGTCTCTCGGAATATATAACGACATTTTTATGAGTCTCATTTGCAGGTTTTTATGTAACATTACGTCCCGAAAGACGTATATATGTACTCGGAGCCAACATGAATCACTTAGAAACGTATAAAGAAGAGAAAAAGACGTTGAAGTCGATGTTGACGAAGAAACACTTTGATGTAAAATACATTCCGGGACATTTCCGTTGATGGTCCCATTTTATTATTCTATTTTGCATAATACAGAGATTATTATGGCCCCCGCCCCTCGCGTAATATTATTAACGCAGTCACTTTATTCCCACTTTGTCTTTTATTTCACCCCCCATTTTTTTTTTATATCCTCGAATTACAGTTATTTGGATTGGAACGTTGCTGTCGCCATTACCCTTGCAATTATTTTTCCTTTTTGGTTTTTATCGTTATCGTTGTAATTTTGTCTTTCATATTTTTCATACTTACGAAAAATAAAAAATCGTTTTCACCCCAGAAAATTTTCTATACATTTATACTATAATTTTTTTCTTATATTACAATTATAATTTTTAAATTATAATAGTTATTTTCTATTTTCAGCAAATTTACCGTTAATTCACGTCACATTTTTGAAAAAATTCTGACATTTCCAGGATTTTTTTTCGAATTCTTCCAATTCGAAGGGGATGAAAAACCCACCCCCGGTGACTCAAAATTGACGAAATTCCAATCCTTTCAAGCCAATTTTACATAGCGACCGGTGAAACGAGAAAATCGGATTCGAAGCAGGTGTTCAAAGGACCGGGGGTGGCACTAGGGGGTTGAAAGTTCGAAAATTCGTAATTTACCGCAGCTTTGCCGGGGATCCGTAAGTCTGTTGAAAGATTGATAATGAATAATGCATGTACCGGTAGGACACATCAATTCTCGAAGAAGGATGGATCGAAATGAAAAGAAAGTGCGCGAGAGAGAGAGAGAGAAAAGAAGAGAGAGAGTGAGAGAGCGCGAGGGGGTGGAGATCACGGGAGAATGAGTTTTGTAAAGGAGTAGGTAGCTTTGAGCTTCATAACAGTAAGCACTCCCCTTGGAACAAAGACAAATTAACTGACGAAAGTAGGAAAGTTTTAATTGCTCTTTTCCTACCCCTCGTTCCGCCCCTTGCTTACGTCAACTTTCTATATACAGCACGCTAAATTCCATGCGGTTTTCCCTTTCTGGTACCGACGACCGGCGTTAACGTTTTCTTTTGTTTTTCTTTCGGTCGCCTCCGCGCCGATTTTTTCCTGCCGGCATCGGCGCGGCATTTCCGCGTCCTTTTCGTCCGACTCCTTCAGCCGGTCCTGAAATCGCTCGTCGCAGTCTGATTGGAAAGAACATTTTCTCCTATAGCAAATGTTTGATCATTCGAAACTTCCGCTACCGCCCGTCGTTGGTTACGACATGGCACTTTGCCATCGAACTTTCAAACATCGAATCCCCGCCTTCTTCCTTTCCCTTACTTTCCTTTCCTTTTTCCGTGTATTTTCTCCCCGATGTTTATTCCACCCCTTTCCCCTTTCCCCTCCCCATCAAGAAAGTGTCCCTGTCCCTGTCCCTGCCCCTGTACCCTTACCACCCGGTTGTCCGACGATAAATTTGCGATCCTTGAATCAATATCATCAGTGTCAACTATCAACCCTTACCCAACTTCATCCCCTGCAAGCTCGGATGGGATCCTTAGGATGTAAGAGTTCCGGGTTCAATTTTAGCTCCTTCTGCTTTAGAAATTTTATTTCCGGTTCCAATTTTCCTTCGGGTTCTGATTTTTGTAATTTGGAAAATTGCTGGTTCGGAATTTTCGAATTTAGAATTTTGCGGGGTCTGAGTTTTGAAAATTCGACATTTTGGTTACGCTTTTAATCATGGTTTTGTATTTCGGTAATTAGAAATTGCGGTTCCGGTTCCAATTCTGGTTTCGAATTTTGAAAATCAGAAATTTTGTGGGTTTGAATTTTGAAAATTAAAAGTCTTTTGATTTTGAATTTTGAAGATTATACATTTTCTGGCTCTGAATTTTGAAAATTAGAAATTTTCTGGCTATGAATTTTGAAAATTATAAATTTTCTGGCTCTGATATTTGAAAATTATAAATTTTCTGGCTCTGAATTTTAAAAATTATAAATTTTCTGGCTCTGAAGTTTGAAAATTATAAATTTTCTGGCCTTGAATTTTGAAAATTATAAATTTTCTGACTTTGAATTTTGAAACTTATAAATTTTCTGGCTCTGAATTTTGAAAATTACAAATTTACCGGCTCTGAATTTTGAAAATTACAAATTTACCGGCTCTGAATTTTGAAAATTACAAATTTCGATTTCGGCTCCAATTCTGGTTCTGACTTGAAAATTATAAATTTTCTGGATCTCATTCTTGCAAATTAAACATTTTTCTTCTGGTTCCAATTCTGGTTCTGATTTTTCAAAATTATAAATGTCCTGATTCGAATTATTGTAAATTAGAAATTTCGATTTTGTTTCCAACTCTTGAAAATTAGAATTTATAATTCCGGTTCCAATTCAGGCTCGAATTCTTAAAAATGATAAAGTTTCAGTTTCTAATTCTCGAAAATTTCGAATTTTCAATTCCGGCCTCGATTCTGGTTCCGATTCTTGTCAATTTGAAATTTCTTGGTTCCAATTCTCCCAAATTCGAAATTTCGATTTCGGTTCCAATTCCAATTCTGAATTTTGCAATCTATAAATTTCTTGATCTTGACTCTTGGATAATTATAAAAATCAAATTTTTCTAGTAACCATTGGAACTGTAAAATTAAACAAAAATACCAGTTCCAATCTAGAACAACAACAACAACAACAACAACAACAACAACAACAACAACAACAACAACAACAACAATAAAAACAACAACAACCTGGAAAATAAATTGAAATCCTTCGAATTCGGTTCCAATTTCGATTCCAGTTGCCGGCTGTACCGAAAGCACGAGGAATTAGCAAAAATCGGATCGAAAAAGGTGGGACTGCGAGGGAGGGAAGGACAAAGAAAAGAAAAGATCTCATAAAGCTCTTGACAGTCTGTCGATTTTCATCGTCGTTCTTGAGTTCCATGAGTGGCTCACGAGTGCGGTAAAGTCGGTAACCCCCAAAGCACTGTGTAGTCGAGATTCTCTCCGATTTATTTATGCCAAGGTAACATCTTCTTTGACAAACCGAGCGTGGAATTTGCCGTCACAAGAGGAAGAATTTCATCTTTCTCTATCTCCTTCTTTCCTGCTTCCTCTTTTCAGCGACGAGGGGCACAATGGAACGAGAGCCTCGTGTTCCCGCTGGGGCGAAAAATGGCCCGAAAGGCACCGCATCGGTCCTTCTTTTTTTCGGCCCCTTAACTTCGATCGGGGCCGTTTTAACCCTTCGATTCTCGACATTTGCCCACGATTTTTCACTTTTCACCCCTTGACCCTTCGAGTGCCTTTGGGGCCTTTTTTTGCGCGAAATAAAAAAAAAATATACCGGCGACGTAGAATAATAACAATTACCATTCCCGACGTTTCCATTATTCCCTTAACGAATTTGCCATTTTTCCTGCGGATCCATTTTTCTTTTCATCCCTTACTTCTCACCCTCGCTCGCCTCCTCGGTAGCCAAGTATCGGAATACGTGGTTTGCATGAACTACTTGTTGTCTGCCGCTACTTTGGTCTCACGCCACCGCTCTATCGTATTTTTATGAGGCTACTATAGAAGGAGTAACGCCGTATATCGACGCCTATAACTTCGCTCTCGAGGGACAAGCGCGCGTATATACATTTTCCACCACCTTTCGACGATCTGCAGTTTGCTCTTTTGCTTAAAGAAGCGATGCTTTGTTCGCGATACCTCGGGGGAGCGTCGTCAAACCGAACATCGCGATTCTCGTTACGGCGTAAACCCGAGAAGGGTTTCACCCTCTCCTGCCGACCCCGATACCACCCTTTTAATTTTCGTTTGTTGTCTTTCTCGGTTCCTAAATTCCGTCTTAACAGCTGCTACACCGGGAGACGAAAGCTTGCGACTCCTGGTCGATATCAAAAGTCGATCAATCGGATTATCCAATTAATTTAACAAAAAAAAAAAATAGGGGTTGAAAGTTCGGTCGCGACGATTATCTTCGAATTACGTAGGAATTTATTTTTATTAGGATTCAACGTTGGAACGTAATTGAATAATTATTGGAAAATCCAATTTATTGGAATATTTCATTTTTCATGAAAATTTTTCAAGTAGGGGGGAATTTTTTTGGAACGAATTTGTAGATTTTTCGGAAGAAACTCAAAGTTTTGTGTCGCGAGTATTTTTTAATCCAATTTATTGGAATATTTAATTTTTCATGAAAATTTTTCAATTAGGGGGGAATTTTTTTGGAACGAATTTGTAGATTTTTCGGAAGAAACTCAAAGTTTTGTGTCGCGAGTATTTTTTAATCCAATTTATTGGAATATTTCATTTTTCATGAAAATTTTTCAAGTAGGGGGGAATTTTTTTGGAACGAATTTGTAGATTTTTCGGAAGAAACTCAAAGTTTTGTGTCGCGAGTATTTTTTAATCCAATTTATTGGAATATTTAATTTTTCATGAAAATTTTTCGATTCGGGGGGGAATTTTATTGGAACGAATTTGTAGATTTTTCTGAAGAAACTCAAAATTTTATGTCGCGAATATTTTTTAATAATAATAATAATGATAATAATCACTGGTAATTAAATTAAAATTGTATATTATAAAATGTATAATACAAAAATAATATAAATTTGTTAGAAAATAATTGCATATTTTAATTTAAAAAAATTCCGTTAGGAAATGAACAAATTTAAATTTTATCCGTTATAAAATAAATAATATTATAAAATATAATATATAAAAATACAAATAATATATAAAAATATTATAATTAAATATTATTATAAAAAATAAACTGATCAAATTTGTAATTTATAAAATTTCAATTTCAATACAACGAAATTTCAATTTATAAAAAAAATATCTTCGATAATATCAATATTACTCCATTATATATTCAATAAAATAAAAGATAAATTCGAAACCGTCGAAAATTCCAGAAAATTCCATTACGTCCTTATAAAAATCGCGACTCAATTTCCGGACCCCACGAGGAAATTCATTAACGGGAAAATTCCAAGTGACCGTAATTCCCATTATTTCGCATTTTTCCTTTGTTGTAAAAGTAAAAAGGCCGCTTCCAAGAGGCGAAGGCAATTTTCGTGGCGCTGCTCTTACGATTTATAATTACGATGCAGCAGCATTTACGGGCTTGTTTACTCGAAGAATGTTTATTACAACGCGGAGTAACGTCATAAGACTTTCTCATTTCCGTAAATTGAATAATTTGCTTTAACTATACTGCCGTCCGTGAGTCCTCGGCGCGCCGGGCTGTGTGCACAGAACAAAGTACCGCGTACAAAGTTTCCGTGTGGATCTTTAATCCTGTTTTTCTTACTAACGAACCTCCCCGATGAACTACCGAGAGTTAAGTGAGTCAATACCGGCCCAATTTTTTTGACTACTTAACTCCCGACACGGAGAAAAACCAGGGAAATTTCCTCTCTCTCTCTTTCTCTCTCTCGGGGCGAAAAGAAAGCCGCTAACTAACTCCTGAGGATCGCTCGTAAATATTTTAATGCAAATCATCCGCGGAACTTCGTTAACGACCTAATAATTCCCGATGTTGGATGTGAACATTCCGAGGGTCGTGGAAAAGCTCCCGAATTTCAGCCACTTTCTTCCCCAAAAAATCCAAATTTTTTTTCGCGAAAATTCTTTAAATTCCGAAATTCTTGATTTACTATTGTTATTATTATTATTATTATTATTATTATTATTATTATTATTATTATTATTATTATTATTATTATTATTATTACCGTTTCAATTTCTTCCCCAAAAATTCCAAATTTTTCGCGAAAATTCTTTAATCTCCGACATTTTTGATTTATTATTATTATTATTGTTGTTGTTATTATTATTATTATTATTACTATTACTATTATTATTATTATTATTATTATTATTATTGTTGTTGTTGTTGTTGTTATTGTTGTTATTATTATTATTATTGTTATTATTGTTATTGTTGTTGTTATTATTATCGCTATTATTATTGTTATTCTTATTAAAATTAAAAATTCATTCGATATTTTTTGACAAAGTAACAGAGTCTCTGAAATCTCAGACGGTTCCGAAAATATTTTTATTCTTATATTAAATATGAGATTTACAAAATTCTTAGAATTTGTTTTTTTCTTGAGATTTACGAATTTGTCATAAAAAAATTCATATATTTTAGCTTAATAATCACTGTTAGTTTATTAATCATTCGTAATTCTAGTTTCAAACTTTTATTTAATTTAATTCCCTGGTTGTCCCATAAGTTTTTTCCGCCCCACGTTATGTTCGACCTCGAGCCGAAACGGAAGAAACTTATGGGACACCGTAATAATTTAAATAAGTTTTATTGAAAATTCAAATATTGTCGTAAAATATTATATACATATATATTAAACATCAAATGTTCAAAATTCCACATATTTATATTTAAAATATTACAAATTAAATATTCTATATAATAAATATTTACCCATACTATATTATTTATCACCACAAACGTGACAAATTTAAAAGAAAAAAAGAGGAAAAAAGAAATATCGTTAAGGAAAAAAAAAACAATTTCGACTTTCAAAAAAAAATGCGGGGAAGCAAAGAAACAAGAACCAATCGGATTATTGTCCCGAAAAAGCTCCTGTCAACAATCGAAAGGCCATTTCTCTCTTCCCCGATCGAGCGATTCGGGGTTACAACTGAAAAATCTGTGTTTTTTCGACTCGTGTCACTTTCCTAGCAACAGTTGCGACATCCAACCCCCGGGGCTGCTAAAACTCCTAAAAAAAAAAAAGCTCTCGCGTACTTGTAAAATAACAACATCCCCACTCGAGTGGGTGATGTTGAATCTGTCGAATGCAATCGGCTCGTGACTGCGCGGGAGCGTGGAAATTCCAATTGAAAGGGGGGCCAATACGGGACGATGACAATTCTGTAGGCGCTCATAAATTGTAACGTTCTTGATTAGGGATGAAATCCACTGATATTTAAATATCGGAAAAGCACTTTCCCTACATTCAATAGTTACGCCAATCAGATTCTATTTTCGATTCCAGCCGAGAGTTGTCGCTACCCCTCCCTCATTCCGCCCCGTCTTCGTTGCTCTCGCTCCGCTCATTTGCGCCCTTACTTGCTCACCACCCTCGCCCTCCTTCTCTCGCTGCCTCTGTTTCCCTCACTCGTTCGCGTAAACGCGGTTTCGTTTCCGTGCTATCGTTTTTACCCTCTTCAAATAAATCGTTAATTAAAAGGTGGATTTTTAATTAAACTTTAATCGCCACACAAGTGACTCCATCCATCAAGATTTATAATTAAACGGTTAAAATATGGTGTGCATGCCCTGGGGATTGGCGCAAAAAATAAAAAAAAAATACATAATTTCGTATCACCCGATTGCATCGAATCGCACTCCCCCCCCCCCAGGAAGAAACGATCTGGAAAATACTGAACTCCAGCTAATGACGAAAAAAAAGGAAAATACCACGGTACAAAAAAATAAGAAAAATTACAAGGAAGGTCCCGACGAAAATAATTTCCATCCACCCCCGAGATAATAATAATAATAATAATAATAATAATAATAATAATAATAATAATAATAGTAATAATAATAAAAGTAATTTTGGGACACGACCCCTAAAGCGCGAAAAATAATAAAAATACAAGGAATCCAAAAAAAAATTGCAGGTGACGGGAATTTGAAATTAAAAAAAAAAGAAGCTCGAAAACCCAAGGGGATGAAAATTCTTTCGAAACGAAGCCGAGAGGGATGGAAAGGAAGGAGGAAGTAATTTTGGGACACGACCCCTAAAGCGCGAAAAATAATAAAAATACAAGGAATCCAAAAAAAAATTGCAGGTGACGGGAATTTGAAATTTAAAAAAAAAGAAGCTCGAAAACCCAAGGGGATGAAAATTCTTTCGAAACGAAGCCGAGAGGGATGGAAAGGAAGGAGGAAATGATGGAAAAACTGAGGACAGCCGGGAACGGGAGGAGCAGGAGGAGGAATTCAATTAAATTGGAATAAATTACATCAAGTTAAATTGGTATTGGGTTCCATCAAATTTTAGTTTGAAACTCAGTCCACCGACTCTCCCTTACTACAATATCGCTAAACCCTTGTCCCCCCCCCCCCCCCCCCGTTACCTGTCGGAAAGGTAAGGGAAAAAGGATCATACCCAATCAGGAAACTTGATAAGAAGATTAATGGTCATCCCCGGAGCGTTTGCATATGCATTCGAGTCGAGTTTCATCCCTTAAGGGGGATGCGTGGGGGAAGAGGTTTGAATTTCGCGCTCTAGCGGCAGCGACAGCGCCCCCGCCGGGCCCTAGGCGAAGTAGCAGTCGCGCGACGGCGTCCGTGGTTTCTTTCATCCCTTTCTTCCAGGTTTTATACAGATTTTGGCTCGTACAAGGGAGTTCTTATTTTTTTTCTCATATATATATATATTTTTTTTTTATTCCCCTTTCGCCCACAATGTTTTCCTTTGAAGCCGTGGATTAATAGAAAAAAGGGAACGAGTGACAAAAGAAATTTAAAAATTTCAGGTACTTATCAAGGCTCGCGGGTCGAAACGGTCGTGTGTGCCGTGGCTCGTCGTAGGGCACTCGCGCCCTTCTGGCACCGCGCGCCCGCCCACGTTTTATGTACACACGGCGCACCGCGGTGGGTTAATTTGCTAATGAATTTTAAAAGGAAAATGCTGACCGAGTATAGTCAAGTTTAGTCTTTCATCATAATAATTTCATTTGAAGCCGGGCTACTCTCCCGTGAAGAGCATAAAGGGTCGGAGGAGGAGCGAGCACGAAAAATACATAGCGATATTTCGTTTACCCGCTCCTTTTCATCCCTTCTCTGGTTTTCTTCCCTCATTTTTTATTTTATTTTTTTTTTTTTGAGAACGTATAATGCCTACTATTGTCCCTCCATTTGCTCCTCCGTTGCACCAGTCAGTCCGGTTTAAATTGCCTCGTCTCAAGATAAGCCCCCCCCCCCCTCCCCCGAATCGATACCCCACAAGGGGGCGCTCTGGGTGTCGGCGACAGCGCCCCCTTGGAGTTTCTCCGGCGAACTGTCCACGTTCCGAGGGTCACCCTGTATGCACCGACATGCGGATACCTGTAGCGGTGCACGTAGTTGAGATATGCACGGTAGTTCCGCAGTGCAATCGACTGGAATCGGTTTGCTGTTCATCGAGGATGCTTAGAGAACCGTGTGCATCCAGCGCTGCATAACTTGTGTTGCTGCACACGCATCGATGAAGCATCGGGACTTTATAAAATAAATAGAGAAGAGAAGGGCGGGGCTAAAAGTGCCAATATTCCCTTTTCCTTTTTCTTCCTTTATTTTTTTTTCTTTTTCTTTTTTTTTTTTTTTCATTAGGTATTCGGTACTTTGTGAAATTAATAGACCCATATATACGAGTGCTCTTTTCTTTTTCCTTTGCAGCCTCCTTCGGACCGGTAACTCCCCCCACGCCCACCCCCGGCATCTTTTCCACTCGAACCACCAGTCATCTGTTGCAAATTAATTAACAGCCTGTCAATTATCCTGTCGGCACTCGAAACGTTCGATGGGGTCAAGCATCCATGGCTGGAGTACCCGTTTTACGGAGTTCCCAACCAACCCCCCCCCCCCCTTTTTTTCGACCCTCTTCCACCGTTTCCGCCACTTTCGAATCACCCTGTACGTTACATTAGCGGAATTCACCTCTTGATTATCGCGGAAACGTTTTTACGAGCGATCGAAGGTTCGATTAATACCCGCTAACCACCCCCAAAAGGGAGGAAATGCGTGTAAACATGTCGTAAAATACTTGGGGGTGTATATCTATATATATATATAAGAATTGGCAGATTTATTATAAGCGACGTTATATAATTTATATGATTTATTTTGTTAATTATGTCGTTTACGAAATTTAAATTCTATAATTGTTGAATTCAATTTTCAATTTTGTAACTTCAAATTCAATTTCAATACATTTCAATTTTTTAAGAATTATATTAGTATATAATTTGCTAAATATATTAGTTTATACAAATTATATAATTTTATATAATTTTTTATAATTTATATATATAATTTAGTTTCATGCTTGAAAAAAATAAAATATATTTGCATATAATTTCGAATCCAATTTTTTTTCCCCGTTAATTTTTTATTTTTGTTTTTATTTTAACGTATTTCAATTTTTGTTAATTATATAATTACGTAATTTTTGAAAGGATCCGGAACTAGAATTGAACCAAAATTAATAATCTGCAAGAGCCAGAGAACCACAATTTTTTAAGTGGAAAAACTAGAACCAAAACCGTTATTTTTTAGCAAATTATTGAATTTGAAAAATTTATATTATCATAATTTATATAAATTATATAATTCTTTATAATTTATATAGAATTGAGTTTGATGCTTGAAAAAAATATATCTGCATATAATTTTGAATCAAAATATTTTCCCCATAAATTTTTAATCTTTAATTTTTAATTTAACGTATTTCAATTTTTGTTAATTATATAATTCCATTATTTATAAGAGTAACCGGAATCACAATTTTCAAAATGAGGAAAACCAAACCCAAAATTCGAAATCACAACCATTATGAACTTTCAGTAAATTTTATTTAATTTGCAAAATTTATATCAATTTATATAAATCATATAATATCATATAATTTATATAAAATTTATTTTCGCGCTTGAATAAAACAGAATACATCTGCATACATTTCCGAGCAAATTTTTTTTCCCCATCGGAGCCACCCCGAAGGGATGTATCTTAGCAACTGCGATTTAGTGAGCGAATTAGTTGTTTCACCCCAAATCAAGGACGCGGGGGGGTAGCTCAAAATGTTCATTAAAATTCTTTCTTCGAATTCCACCTGCCATGGAATTCCTATGCTTTTACGTTCTACAGCCAGTACAGAAGCGCATAATTGGCATAGTTCTGCTCCTAAAAGGCTGCGAGGGTGGTTCTTGTAAACGGAAAGGCGTCGGGGGTAAAATAAATAATACCTCCCCATGGTAACGGGTTCGCCAAAAGCCTGGGAAGCGAACCGTCGAATAACATGAGCGGTTATAACGGTACAACGTCGGCATTTCCTGCAGTTGCAGAGCGGTTGCAGCGAACGCAGCGAGGCATCAATTTCCCGCCGGACATTTGCCGCAGTTGCCGTCATTATTATCATTCGCAAGGCAGCGGTTGCAGGGGACTTTCGCGAATCGACGATATCCTCCGTCTCCTCCTCCTCCCCCCTCCCCCTTTTTTCTTTTTTTTGCCACCCACTGGAGAAAAAAAAAACGCTCGCTGGAGAATCAAAAAAGTTCCAGCAGATCCGAAATTCGTCACCACCAACGCGTCGATGATACTCTCGCAATTGCCACGCCCCTGCGCTCGCCTCTGCCGGTGCTACATCCAAGCAGAGGTGGTCGAGCAACGGCAGTAGTACAACTCGACGAGTAGTATAACCCTATAAGTAGTGCAGCCTCGCCAGTAGTACGAGTAAACGAGAGAGATGGGGGTTCCTGGCGATGTCAGGGTTCCGGTTATTGCATTTTAGAAAATTTTGCATTTGAAAATTCGGGTTCCAATTTTCGTTCAAATTTCAAATTTCGAGTTCCGGTTCCGGTTCCGGTTCCTGTAACACTTACGTTACGATTTTTGCCTAGATTTTGGAGAATCGTAGAATTTAAGAACTGTTCCGGTTCCAAATTTTGGTTCCGGTTTCCGTAATTTGAAAATTTCTGTTCCGGTTCCAAATTTTGGTTCTGGTTTTCCCGATTTGAAAATTTCTGTTCCGGTTCCAAATTTTGGTTCTAGCTTCCGCAATTTTATAATTTCTGTTCCGGTTCCAAAATTTGGCTCTGGCTTCCGCAATTTGAAAATTTCTATTTCGGTTCCAAATTTTGATTCTGGTTTTCCCAATTTCAAGATTTCTGTTGCGGTTCCAAATTTTGATTCTGGTTTCCGCAATTTGAAAATTTCTATTTCGGTCCCAAATTTTGGTCCCGGTTTCCGCAATTTCAAAATTTCTGTTCCGGTTCCAAATTTTGGTTCTGGCTTCCGCAATTAAAAAATTTCTCTTCCGGTTCCAAACTTTGATTCTGGTTTTCCCAATTTGAAAATTCTGTTCCGGTTCGAAATTTTGGTTCTGGCTTCCGCAATTTAAATATTTCTGTTCCGGTTCCAAATTTCGGTTCTGGTTTTTCCATTTTTCAAATTTCAATTCCAATTCCAATTCTCATTTCTCCACAATCCAAACTACCGTTCCAATTTTCGTTCCAGTTCCAGTACCCCCCACATTTGCCTCCAAATTTTTCTTTAGAACCTTTGGAACCATAAAACCCAATAACCAAATCCCGTTCCAAAATTCCACCCTCAAAAATAACTTTCATTCTTCCACTTCTGGCCCCTTTGGAACCACAAAATCCAATAACCACCCCAATTCTAGAATCCCACCCTCAAAAATAAATGTAACCCTTCCACTTCTGACCCCACAACCCCTCAAATACCAGATTCCAGTTCCGGTTGCCAGTTCTTCCCCTTTTGGGGTACACAAACATCGTTAGTGGTAAGGGCCGGCGGTCATCGACGCCAGCCGTCAGTAGTAACGGCTCGCTGCGGCTCTTAACGTCTCGAAATCGACGACTGCGGGGGTGGTGGAGGCGTTTGCACCCCTTTCACCCGTTACATTCTCTTGTAATTTCCTTGTTGTCTCTTGCACGTCAAGAAGTGATGTGTATGCTTTGCTTCCTTGCTTGCTTGCTTTACTTAAGTGTCTTTGTGCCTCTTCCTTCGAAGCCAGGGGTTGGGGGCGAGGGGCGTATCCAACTTGTATACAAGCATACACACACACACACACACATACACACGCGTACGCACACAGGCTCGTGTTTATACAGAGTATCCTGCGAAATTCCTTCCCTCGAACGGAATTTCACAAGAGAAGCTCCAACTTTAGTCAGATAAAACCCTTATTAATGGCCGATGCATTCACCCGAGAAAATTGTACGAAAAAAAAAGGGGAGGAGAGCGGTAGAGATAAGAATTTGCTTTGTAAGAAACGGATGAGAAAAATGGCTGCAGGGGATTTATTAGGTTTCTTTTAAACTTTACAGTCACCGTTTGCTTCCTTCTTCCTCTCTCTCTCTCTCTCTCTCTCACTTTTTTTTTCCTCGTTCACCCCCGCCATCCCCTTTCTCTTAATGATAATGCACAACATCCCGTGCAATTCCACCTTCGAATTCCATCCTCCGACGATGAAAACCACCCCCTTTCCAGGGGGTGGCGAAACTTTCCATCCCTTCTCGTTGGAAACGGATCGACACAGAGGGTAGTCGTGTCTTTTAATATCCCCCCAAAGGGGTGGAAAATCATCGTCGTCTTTTGAAAGCCGAGAACACACGAGCTGCGGGTTACGGGAAAAAAAAAGAAAGAAAAAAAAAAGACGAGAGAAAATGTCGACGAGGGTTGCTGCGTCGTTTGTCCGACGAGCTCGGTAATCCCTCGGCTCTCCCGGTGTATCGAGTTACGACCGCAAAGACTCACTTATTCGGTCGCCTTATGCTTATTTGTCCCCGTACTTGTCCTCGGTCGCTTCCGTGGACGCTAATGCGGTTCGATATTCCACCACCGTGGCTCTAATTTCTCCCCTAAGCGCGTCGATGTGTACCGGGTGGCGAAAAAAAATCATCCCCCCCCCCCCGGCGTACGCGGGCTCCTCGGGGCCCGGGCGGGGCGGAACGAGGGTGGATGTCAATCGTAGTCGGTGTGTAATTAATCGGACGAACCGTGGAACCCCTTTGAAGGCGTCGATGTATACCGGGTGGCGAGAGAAAAAAAATCATCCCCCCGGCGTACGCGGGCTCCTCGAGGCCCGGGCGGGGCGGAACGAGGATGGATATCAATTGTAGTCGGTGTATAATTAATCGGGGAAACTATGCCGGGAGTTATGGCCGCTTGTGTATTTTCCCGTCGCTGCTGCAGCCATTACGCAACTTATTCTCCACGTATCATCCCCCAAAAGCATTCCCGTGTTCGTCGTTACGGGAGGCAACGTTCCAACGACGCCGTGAGGGAGCAAAGTTTAAGCTCCTTAACCAGCCAATCCTTCGCTCGTTATTCTTTGTTGCCTCGCGTCACCAAGAGGTCATCCCGAGTCCGTCTTCCCCGGTTGCTTGTTTCCCACCCTTTCAAGGGGTCGGTAATTGTATTTGCGCTAGCCCTTTTTTTCCTTGAAAACATTTGCCTCTTTTTTTTTTTAAGAAACTTGGAAGTTCCATCGAATTTAGTGCAACGAAAAATGCGAAATTGCATTTTTCTGATTGAGTAATTAAATTTGAAGATGTTTTTCTGGAATTGCAACATTATTTTTTTATTTTTTTGTAATTTCAAAACCATAGGCATTCAAAAGTTGTAAAAAAACGCCGTCAAAAAATTGTGTCTTCAATTTTAATGTCCAAGAAAATTTTGAAAATTATGAACTTTGGGAATTGCATTGAAATTAATGCATCAAAAAATATGAAATTGCATTTTTCTATTAGGGTAATCAAATTTGTATTAAACTTCAATTTTTTTTCTGGAATTTCAAAACCATATGCATTCAAAAACTAAAAAAAAGCTTTAAATAAATTTTGTTTTTAATTTTTATGTACAAGAAATTTCGAAATTTAAGAAATTTGGAAATTGCATTGAAATTAATGCATCAAAAAATATGAAATTGCATTTTTCTGTTTGAGTAATTAAATTTGTATTAAACTTCAATTTTTTTTCTGGAATTTCAAAACCATATGCATTCAAAAACTAAAAAAAAGCTTCAAATAAATTTTGTTTTTAATTTTTATGTACAAGAAATTTCGAAATTTAAGAAATTTGGGAATTGCATTGAAATTAATGCATGAAAAAATATGAAATTGCATTTTTCTGTTTGAGTAATTAAATTTGTATTAAAATTTCAATTTTTTTTTCTGGAATTTCAAAACCATATGCATTCAAAAACTAAAAAAAAGCTTCAAATAAATTTTGTTTTTAATTTTTATGTACAAAAAATTTCGAAATTTAAGAAATTTGGGAATTGCATTGAAATTAATGCATGAAAAAATATGAAATTGCATTTTTCTGTTTGAGTAATTAAATTTGTATTTAAATTTCAATATTATTTCTGAAATTTCAATAATTATTCCTTTAAAATTTTAATTATTAATTACCTAACATACTTTTATATTTTCCACAAATTTCGAAATTTTTTTTTTACAGTGCAGATCACGATCGTTAAAAAAACTAAAAATTAGTATTTTTAAAAACAGGCATTTTTTTAATAGAAAATAAATTCTTAAAAAAAATGGCACAGACGAATTTTCCAGCAAAAGCGGAAACTGAAAAAAATGAATCCGTAAAAACCCAATATTCGCGTTAACGAAATTTCGATTTGAAATCTCGGATAAGTCACGCTAATAAGAGGGAACTGCAATTGGAAGAGTAACGACAGCGACCAACAGTCCGTGTAAAGTTGGAGGAGCTTAATTAGCAAAAAGAGAATCGCAGAAAAAGCGGAAAGGATCATTCTTACAACTAACTGATTTTCTTTCCCCGCGATGTCAGTTGGAATTTCGTTTACTCTCCTTTCCAATCACGGTAAATTCTCGTTGAAACCTTAGAAGCGCTGTACTTTTAGTCCTGAAAGGAATTTGATTCTTTTCTATGATTTTCTCCCTTCGTCTCCTCGTTCCAAGATTTTCCAACAATCACCAGTTTCACTGAACAGGAATTCCCTTTTTTTTTCTTGCACACGGTTTACTTATCTAATGAATACCCGGGGAAGGAAAGAAAAAGAACGAAGTTGCAGAAGGATATTAATGGCGCAAAAAAAAAATTTGGTGTTCGTCAATAATTTTTTTCCAGGAAAATTCAATTTTTCCTTGCAAGCTCCATTTGATTAAAAAATCCATTTTCGGGTGGTTCGAATTTTTTTCATTTTGGAAATTATTATACTTCGAATTTATGATTATTAATAATTTATTAATTGTTTATATCAATAATTTAAAATAATTTGTATTATTAATAATCTAATAATTTTTTTCCAGGAAAATTTAATTTTTCCTTGCAAGCTCCATTTGATTAAAAAATCCATTTTCGGGTGGTTCGAATTTTTTTCTTTTTGGAAATTATTATATTTCGAATTTATAATTATCAATAATTTATTAATCATTCATATTAATTATTTAAAATAATTTGTATTATTAATAATGCAATAATTTTTTTCCAAGAAAATTCAATTTTTCCTTGCAAGCTCCATTTGATTAAAAAATCCATTTTCGGGTGGTTCGAATTTTTTTCTTTTTGGAAATTATTATATTCCGAATTTATAACTATATTTGATATAAATATAATTATACGTAATATATATAATGTACAATTATTAATAATTCATTAATCATTCTTATCAATAATTTAAAATAATTTGTATTATTAATAATGTAACAACGATTTTCAAAAATTCTTAAAAATAATATTAAGAATTTATAATAATTTATAATTACTATATTTGGAAAATAATTTGGAAAAAGTTGATTGCAGGTCATTTATTAGGTAGCACGTGTCTATTATACCTTGTTGCAAGTTGCACTTACATTGTTGCATTTAATTACACCGCTAAAGTGAAATTGCAGAAAATTGCATCTTCTTTTACCCCGTGAACATTTTCAGGGCATAATAAATGCTCTATCTATCCATCTATCCTTCTACCCTTGTATCCATCTCTCTCGCAGCCTCTGCACCCCTTTGCTCTGTGCAACCCCGGCTCTCTTCCGCCCTTTTTCCTTTCCACCCTCTTGCACCCTCGCTCTCGCTCTCGCTCTTCTTTCATTCCTGTACATCCATCCACTTCTCTGTAATAATCTCGGGGATTTATAACTCACTCCATTGAGAGTCGCTAGTTTACACAGTATTCCATACTAGGAGGGATTAACGTTGCAGGCCAATCGGCAACGCAACGTTACGTTGTTTGTTGTTCACTTTTATAACCAGATGATTTTTCCAATTTCCTTTCTGCCCATTCTCAAGAATGCACTCGCTCCGGGTGCATTCGCTCGCTCATTTTAAAATTCAACATTACGTTTCTCGTTGCACCGAACCATCCCTTACTTTTAAACGAGGCGGGATTTGATGAAAAAAAAACAAACAAAAAAAAGCAAATGTTATCAAAGAAAAAAAGGGGGAAGCAAATAATCATTAAAATTCCAGAATTGATATTGAAATTTTAATGTATATAATTAATTGTTCAAGTAGAAAAATGCAATTTCCATTTTTTCTGTTGGATAAATTTCATTGCAACTCCCGAATTTCTGCAATTTCTGCAATTTCTTGTATATTAAAATTCTAAACTAATTTTTTTAGGGTTTTTTTACAATTTTTGAATGCATATATTTTTGAAATTTCAAAAAAAAAAATACTGTTGAAATTCCAGAAAAAAATATTGAATTTAAATACTTAAACAGCAAAACGCAATTGCATATTTTTTGCCACGCTAATTTCAATGCAATCTCCAAATTTTGTAAATTTCAAAATTTCTTGCATATTAAAATTCCAATTAAAAAATTTAGTATTCAACAAATTGAAATCGAATACAAATTTAATTACTTAAACAGAAAAATGCAATTGCATTTTTTTTTTGTTGCACTAATTTCAATGAAATTCCCAAACTTCGTAAACTTCAAAATTTCTTGTATATTAAAATTCCAATTAAAAAATTTAGAATTCAACAAATTGAAATCGAATACAAATTTAATTACTTAAACAGAAAAATGCAATTGCATTTTTTTTGCACTAATTTCAATGAAATTCCCAAACTTCGTAAACTTCAAAATTTCCTGTATATTAAAATTCCAATTAAAAAATTTTAAATTCAACAAATTGAAATCGAATACAAATTTAATTACTTAAACAGAAAAATGCAATCGCATTTTTTTTTGTTGCACTAATTTCAATGAAATTCCCAAACTTCGTAAACTTCAAAATTTCCTGTATGTTAAAATTCCAATTAAAAAATTTAAAATTCAACAAATTGAAATCGAATACAAATTTAATTACTTAAACAGAAAAATGCAATTGCATATTTTTTGTCGCACTAATTTCAACGGGATTCCCAAATTTTTTAAATTTCAAAATTTCTTGTGTATTAAAATTCAAAAAAATTCCCGTAACAGTGTATTTTATAAATGTCGAATTCGCGTGGTTTTGAAATTGCAAAAAAAGACATAGCAGTTGCAATTTCAAAAAATAAATATCGAAATTTAAATCCAAATTTACTTATGAGATATTTTTCTTAATATCGTTAATTTTGGGTTTAGGGCGAAATTCTTTGGATCCAAATCTCGCGAATTTCCTGGATGGAGAGAAAAAAAAATGGGATTTTTATATAAAGGGGAAAAAAAGCAGGGATCCGATGATTTTTGTTTTCATGAAGTTTCAATAGAATGTGTTTTATGTGAAATATATGTAGAAACAGCGAACGGATACGAATCTATAGGAGAAATATGTTCGAAATGACATATTTACGTATAAAACGATGGGTTCGGGCAAAAGAATGGATGAGGGAAAACATCGAAGCCGATAAAACCGCGCAAACAACAGTCCAGTGTGTTTTAGTAAATCATGTATGAAGTGAAAATAATATATTTTATGTGATATGATTTTACTATAATTTTATAAAATATTATCAATCGGGATTGAATGATTTGCTTATCAGTTATTGCGAGGCAGCAGCGTAAATGATTGCACGTTGTATCTCGCGTTCGTCAAAAATAAGGAATTATGTGCAACAGGAAAAGCGGAAACCAGGGAATTTCCCGTAAATCCGGAGAGCGATTAAAAAATACGGTTTCTGCCGATTACTTTTATCCGTTTTCTGCTTTTGCTTGAAAATATCCTCGCTCCCTCTCTTCGAGGGACACATTTTCTGGGGGAATTTTTCTCTTTTTTAAATGCAGATTTTTGGATGTTATTTTTATTCCATTTTTTTGGTATATTGACTTTCCAGTAAATATTTGCTGTTAAATAAACGAGGAAAGAGGTGAAATTTAGTCTGGGGAAAATTCAACGTTTAACACAAACATGGAAATTAAATGAGTAATGCAATTTTTTGCACGAAAGTTGCATAAAATGGAGCTCCGAGAGTTGGAAAAGTGCTTAGATGCATTTAAAAATGACAAAATGCACTGTAACAAATTTTGAATTATAAAATATAATGAAAAAGTAATTTTGGAATTGAAGAAATTTTGAAATTGCGTCGAATTTAGTGCAACGAAAAATATGAAATTGCATTTTTGTGTTTGAATAATTCAATTTCTATTTCAATTTCAATATTTTTTTTCTGAAATTTCAAGAACTATTTTTTTTTTAATTTTAAAACCACATGTACTCAAAAAGTTAAAATACACTTTATCAAATATTTTTGAATTTTAATACACGAGAAATTCTGAAATTTAAGAAATTTCGAGAATGCATCAAATTTAATGCAACAAAAAAATATGAATTCGCATATTTTTCTACTTGAATAATTAAATTTGTATTGAAACTCCAATATTTTTTTCTGGAAATTTTACCAACTATTTCTTTTTGCAATTTCCAAGCCATTTACATTCAAAAACCATAAAAGACAATGTGACAAAATTAATTAAAATTTGAATCCACAAGAAATTTTGAAAAATCAGAAATTTTACATGCAGTTGCATTGAAAATAATACCCCAAAAATTTGAAATTCTATTTTTCAACTTGAACAATTAATTATACACTAAAACTTCGATATTAATTCTGGAATTTTAATAATTATTATTCACTTAAATCTTAAAATATCAATTATTAATTAATTCACATTATTTTCTATTATCCAAAAATATTTTAAAAAAAAGAAATTTCCAAAAATTCTTTCCAATTCTGATCGAAAACACCAAAACCAAAAAAAAAATATCTAAAAATCAGTATCTCCTCCTGCGAGGGTTGAAAAAAAAGAAAGAAGAAAAAAAATTTCCCGAAAGCTTGGAATTTACGGGACGGAGAGTTCGAGAGTCGGATAAAGGGGAAATCTCTGGGATTTTTCTTACGCTTTTCCAAAGTCGAACCTGGACTATCCGGTATCTGAGGAATCGTCAAATCCCACTTTAATCGTCCGCTCTCTCATTTCTTTTTCCACGAGAGTTTTAAAGACGGATTAAATTCGGCGAGGAATAAGGGAGCGTAAAATAAGAAAAAAAAAAGAAAGAGACAGAGAATGAGAGAGAGAGAAAGACAGTGGCTTAACGAGCAAAAATGCCTCTTCGTTATCGCGCGGAGAGAGATGTTGCAATAAAGCAAAGCAATGTGATCTCGGTTGAATTCTACAGACTCCGAACCGCACGTATGGGTATAAATAAGGGTGGGTTTGAGTTACTACGAAATAAGGGAAGAGAGTTATGTTTCGTGGGGAGGAACGACGCGGCTCCTGTAATTTTAGACGAGATAAAAGTGCGATAAAGATAAGTGAATCTCGGTAATTGACACGGAGACAAATCACATCCCAGTGTTTTATTCCGCGTCAATCTTTTCCTCGCCTCCTCCTCCTCCTCCTCCTCTCGCTCCTCTTCTTTTTTTTTCTTTCTTTTCCCTCCACGAGCTTAATAAAGCATATTTTTACGGGCGAGCTTTTACGCGTCCTCTCTTTTACGATTCAATTCCGGACACTTTATCTAATACTCGTGGCGCTATAAATCCGCGCCGATGGGATCTCTCGGAGTTCCAATCTCCCGGGACACTCCTGCATCCGGGACCGATAGCGTCGACTTAGATGCGTGGGATGCAATGATTAGCGCTTTTCCCGCCATGCCTTTTACCTCTCTTTGATTATTGATCGGATTGAGAAGTGGCATCCGACGGGATAACCGTGAAAGCTGGGCGTTGTCCCTTCGACGACGGGGCGGTAAAAAAAAAAAAAAAGAAAGAAAGAAAAGAAATATCGAAAAAGAAAAAATATCGCTAATGCAGTTAATTGCAGTGTCGCAACTGCAGTCGAATTCCGAGCTCGCGGGAAAATTGCGAACGCGACTCTGATTGATGAAACAAAGCTTGCCCGCCCCGGCCTCGGACGCGACATTCCCCTTAATACAGATTTAATAGAAAATGGAATGCATTCCTGAAGAGATGTGCATGTATGTACGTACAACTGCAGCGAGATTTCCATGATAAATTCTTTGAATGCCGGAATATAATTGGATGTAGCGGGATGTCTGGATATATCCTATAAATACCGGCAAGTATCCGTACACGGAGCGGGAGAAAGAGGACAAATGTAACTACCGTTACTGCAACTACCGCTGCTCTACCACTACTACCGCTGGCAGCCACTGCTATCGATCCCGATGCGATTCAAGAGTGTCGTTGAACCACATAAATCGCTGTAATATGATTGACGATCCTTTAGAATTGCTCATTTATCAGCCCACAAAGAACACGGGCAGTATGCATTCCGGTGATTCCATGGACCACACTTGGGATGCGAAACAGACCCACCGTTGGGCGGAGAATTCTGGACCGACCAGAATCCTCGCAAGCGGAACCTATCTCTCGGAGCGTGGAAGAAGGGAATTCGTTTGCAAAATGCGGAAGAATCCTTTCGTGGATTCAGAAACTGCCGATTGGCAAATTGCGAAAAGTGAAACGCGATTTTTTTGGCAACCAAAGGGCAATTTCGTGGCCTCAAAAGCCGCCAATTGGGAGAATGCAAAAATTCAGCAGCCAAGGGATACTTATGTAGCCTCGAAAACTGCCAATTGGCAAATTGCGAAAATTGAAAGGCGATTTTTTTGGCAACCAAAGGGCAATTTTGTGGCCTCAAAAGCTGCTAATTGGGAAAATGCAAAATTTCAGCAGCCAAGGGATAATTTTGTGGCCTCAAAAGCTGCCAATTGAAAAAATGCAAAAATTCAGCAGCCAAGAGATACTTTTGTCGCCTCAAAAGCTGCCAATTGGCAAATTGCGAAAGTTGAAACGCGATTTTTTTGGCAACCAAACGACAATTTTGTGGCCTCAAAAGCTGCTAATTGGGAAAATACAAAATTTCAGCAGCCAAGGAATAATTTTGTGGCCTCAAAAGCTGCCAATTGGCAGAATGCAAAAATTCAGCAGCCAATGGATACTTTTGTGACCTCAAAAGCAGCCAATTGGCAGAATGCAAAAATTCAGCAGCCAAGGGATACTTTTGTGGCTTGAAAAGCTGCCAATTGGCAAGTTACGAAATTTGAAACGCGATTTTTTTGGCAACCAAAAGGCAATTGTGTGGCCTCAAAAGCTGCCAATTGGCAAAATGAAAAATTAATTCAGCAGCCAAGGAATACCTTTGTGACCCCAAAAGCTGCCAATTGGCAAAATCTAAAAATTTAGCAGCCAAGGGATACTTTTGTGGCCTCAAAAGCTGCCAATTGACAAATTGCGAAAATTGAAACGCGATTTTTTTGGCAACCAAACGACAATTTTGTGGCCTCAAAAGCTGCTAATTGAGAAAATGCAAAATTTCAGCAGCCAAGGAATAATTTTGTGGCCTCAAAAACTGCCAATTGGGAGAATGCAAATATTCAGCAGCCAAGGGATATTTTTGTGGCCCCATAAGCTGCCAATTGGCAAAATCTAAAAATTCAGCAGCCAAGGGATACTTTTGTCGCCTCAAAAGCTGCCAATTGGCAAATTGCGAAAATTGAAACGAGATTTTTTTGGCAACCAAAGGCCAATTTTGTGGCCTCAAAAGCTGCCAATTGGCAAAATGAAAAATTAATTCAGCAGCCAAGGGATACCTTTGTGGCACCAAAAGCTGCCAATTGGCAAAATCTAAAAATTGAGCAGCCAAGGGATACTTTTGTGGCTTCAAAGGCTGCCAATTGGCAAGTTGCGAAATTTGAAACGCGATTTTTTTGGCAACCAAAGGCAATTTTGTGGCCTCGAAAGCTGCCAATTAGCAGAATGCAAAAATTAATTCAGCAGCCAAGGGATACCTTTGTGGCTTCAAAAACTGCCAATTGGCAAAATGCAAAAATTGAAACACGACGTTTTAGCAGCTAAAGGGCAATTTTGTAGACGAAGAGGCAGCTTTTGAAGTTTTCGGGGAGTGTCTCTCCACGCCCTTGGAGCCATTATACATTTACAACCGAAAGTTAAGAAACTTTGGATTTGCACAAGTTATAACAAGCGTTGCAGGAGAAATGTAAATATTAAGAAACACCGTTACGAGCAAAAGTTAAGAAACAAATTACGGAGGTTCCACGTTCGCGGGTATAAATAAATAAAACAACGTTAAATGGAACAATGTTGCAATCAGGGAAATGTCGTTCAATAATTTCTGGAATTATTTATACAATTTGGCATTGGCTGTACCAGTAATTAGCATTATATTCTCGTGACGATTGTTAAATTTTAATTAGTTAATGGTATAATATTATATTAATAACATTAGTATAAATATAGATATATTGAAAACAAAACAGAAAAACATTTAAAAAATAATGTATTTATCAATTATTAATCGCGGGGCCCAAATTTTTCAAATCGCTCATAAATTCCAAAATGTTTAACAGTTACAACTTGTGCAAATTTCAATTTCTGAATTTTCATCCAAAAATTTATATGCCCAGCCAAATGCGGGATACGCGTTCCATTGTTGCAAAAAAATCCATTTCGCTTATTACAACATTTTATTGCAAATATATCCAAGAATGAAAGCGGCACCCAATTAAAAATTAATCACGCGCTACATTTCTGGGTATAAATAAATAAAACGCTATCGCAACAATCAAAATGCATTTTCCGCACCAACGAGCAACAATATTGTGCACTTTTCATTCAACAAAAAATACGTTTCCCAAAATTACGATTCAAGAAAAACCCAATACCCACTCCTCGATTCTTTTCCCCGCAATATGGCACGTGTCCCATCAAAAGCATCCCCAAAAATGCATTCCGCTCGATGCAACGCATCCCCCCCCCCCTTGTTCCTCCCCCAAACCCTGTTTCGCGTATCCAAGATTGTGGGGGACAGTTACATAATTTGTATCTTAACTTCCGTCAAGTTCCGCGCTATCCGCGCTCGAAATCGATCCCCCCCCCCACCGGGGGGGTGGGGGGGTCGCGGGGCTCTTATCTTTGGCAACGCTACGGGGCAAACGCCCGCCGCAGGAGGAATACCCCACGTGGTCCCTCGTGTGCCAAACGAACGGATGGCGTGGGGGCATGCGGGGGGAGGGGGGGGGGGAGGGGGGGGGGGGGCAAGGGAAGAGCAAAAGAAAATATCGTCGAGACTCACCACGTCGATAAGTTGAGAAAGACGTAATCCCATTTTAACAGTGAGGCGATCACTATTGTTGCCAACGGGTCGGATGAGGCGGTTGTAGTTCGATAACAGGTCATCGTAGAGACGTTTTGCTTCCGGATTGGCCGCGGCTCCCGGAAACGGTGCGACGAAACAGGAAATGGCCGTCGCCATCGCCAGCAGTCCTCCCAACCTGGACCACCATCGCCACCAACCTTTCCCACTGGCGTTAATCCGAGCATCCCTAAGCATCGTACGCCTTGTCCACCCCTAGAACAAACATTGATATTACGCATTAGCTTGAATTCAGTGCGATCGATCTGCAGCAGCAGCGGCGGTAGCAGCGGTAGCCGAAACTGCGAAAGAAGTAGACGGAGTAGCGATAAACGCAATCATTCCGGATCAGCGTGAACATACAGTTTCAGCGTTACGTTAATCGTGTTTTACGGTTACTTTGACAAACATCCAGCGGGAAATTCGCGCAGAAATCAACCAGAGATATATACTGAAATCTCTAATGAGCAAACGAATTAAAGTGATTGTACGTGACGCTTCAGTTCGTTAACATTGCGGTAACTACAGCCGAGCCATACATGGCTGCTGGTGCTGGTGCAGGAACGCTAAGGACCAGAGAGTTTGGGGCTTTTCGAATCACCCAAAAGTGGGATAAAGCATCGGTTTAACCCCCGGGTATGAATTTCGCGATTAGAGCCTGCCGTCCCTCCCCACGAGTTTGTTGTAACTAGGTTCCAGGGTGTTAAGGGTCGAGTGGTAACACCCTCGATCGGGTATTAAAATGTTTTAATTGATATTAATTGAAATGTAATTTGGAATAATTTAGGGCCTGGCATGTATTATTTTCTGGATTATTTATTTAACTGTGAAATATTGTAGCGTAAATTTACTAGTGTTACAATTTTTTTGAGGTCGACGCTGGTGCAGGAACGCTAAGGACCCAGAGTTTGGGGTTTTCGAGTACCCCAAAGGTGGGAAATGGGGAAGTAAAATTTTATTCATCGCTCAAACGTAATTTGAGCCCTGGTATCTTTTTTCTTAATTGTTTATTCATTTGTAAAATATTGCAACGTAATTTCGTGATTGATGATTAATAAATATATCGTAAAAACCACCCCTTTAATTAATACAATTAGTTCCAAGCTTAAATTCGATGGTGTAGAATTTTTTTAAGCTGTTGCTGCTGCAGAAACACCATGGACCCAGAGTTTGGGGTTTTCGAATGACCCAAAAATGGGAAATGTCGAATTAAAATATTATTTAACACTCACCCATAATTTGAAATAATTCCAACCCTGGTACTTTTTTAATCCTGAATTATTTATTTAATCGTAAAAGATTGTAACGTAATTTCATAATTGATAATTAATAAATATACGTAAAAACCACCCTTTTAACTAATACAATTAGTTCCAAGCTCAAATTTAATGGTGTTAAATTTTGTTTAGGCTCTTGCTGCTGCAGAAAGTCCAAGGACCCAGAGTTTGGGGTTTTCGAATGACCCAAAAATGGGAAATGTCGAATTAAAATATTATTTAACACTCACGCATAATTTGAAATAATTCCAACCCTGGTACTTTTTTAATCCTGAATTATTTATTTAATCGTAAAATATTGTAACGTAATTTCAAAATTGATAATTAATAAATTTACGTAAAAACCACCCTTTTAATTAATACAATTAGTTATCAAGCTCAAATTCAATAGTGTAGAATTTTTTTTAAGCTGTTGCTGCTGCAGAAACACCATGGACCCAGAGTTTGGGGTTTTCGAATGACCCAAAAATGGGAAATGTCGAATTAAAATATTATTTAACACTCACGCATAATTTGAAATAATTCCAACTCTGGTACTTTTTTAATCCTGAATTATTTATTTAATCGTAAAAGATTGTAACGTAATTTCATGATTGATAATTAATAAATATACCTAAAAACCACCCTTTTAATTAATACAATTAGTTCCAAGCTCAAATTCAATGGTGTTAAAATTTTATTTTAAGAAACTGCTGGTGCGAAAACACCAAGGACCCAAAATTTGGGGTTTTCGAATCACCCAAAAATGGGCAAAAGCTCTGGTGTCAATTTCCCGACCAAAGCCAACCATCCCCTTCCACGTTTTCGCTAAAACTCGATCCTCGGGTGTTAACTTTCAAGTGTTAACTCCTCCGCTCTCATATTTTTAGGGAAATGACGTATTTTCAAAATTGTTAATTAATAAATATCCACAAAAATCCAAGATTCAATTAATACACTGGGTTTCAAAATGAAATTCCCTCGTGTTACAATTTTGTCTTAGGTCCTCGAATGAAGTGTCCCCTCGAAAGGATCGGAAGAGTCGAGGTGCAAAACACGGAGTTGTTGTTTCAGAAATGAGCGAAAAACGGAAGAAACTAAGACACAAGGGGGCGGGAGGGGGCGAGAAGAAAGGGGACTCTTTTTATCGCGGGTCATATATTTTCTTACCCCCCTTTCACATTTTATTGGTGGTAAGCTTGATGGACTGTTTCTCTGTATTAGCAAATGAAAAATGGCGCAGTGCCAAGACGTCTCGAAGAGAATATAGAAGGAGAGGAAAAAGATTCGTACTTTTATCGAGGGGTTGCTCGGGTCGCCTGACCGTAAGATAAGACTCCCTTGTGGTCATTTACTTCCTCACCCTTTGAGTCTATATCGCCCGCGCTCTATCCTCGGCCTGAAACATCTTCCTTTCCTTTCCTTTCCTTCTCGCTCGCCATTTTCCCGACTCATTAGAAGAAGGAAATTCGAGATATCTTCCTATTTTCTTAAATATCCCGGCTTCCCAAAACGAAAAGGCTCCTCTTTTATTGACCATCAGTGTGTATATACACTTACGGAGGAAAGTTAAGAAACAAATTGTCGAGGTGCCCCGGTCTTGGATGTAAATAAATATTTGGGTGAAGCAAGACAATTTTTTTATTTTCTTTAAACTTTCAATGCAAATTTTGCAAAAATAAAAAAAAAAGTATATTAGGTTTCGAAATAAAGGCTATTTTTTTTCTATGACGCGCAACCACCCCTTGGGAGCTCAAAATATTGTCGATAAAAGAAATTGATTGTTTATTGAAATTCGAAACATCCAAGCAAAAGTAGAGTTTTCCACCGCAAAATTTGTTTTTCATCAATTCCAGACGATTGCAATTGATTCTATGCGTCTACTTCTAGAAATAAGTTCACCATTTTTGAAATTGCAACCCCATTTTTGGAATTACAATTTTACCCTATTTTCTGGGGCAAGACCAAAATATTAGTCCAAATATTCCCCCCAAAAATTTGTTTTTCATAAATTTCAGACGATTGCAATTGATTCTATGCCTCCACTTCTAAAAACAAGTCATCTATTTTTGAAATTGCAACCCCATTTTCGAAATTACAATTTTACCCTAATTTCTGGGGGAAGACCAAAATATTAGTCCAAAAATCCCCCCCAAAAATTTGTTTTTCATAAATTTCAGGCGATTGCAATTGATTCTATGCCTCCACTTCTAAAAACAAGTCATCTATTTTTGAAATTGCAACCCCATTTTCGAAATTACAATTTTACCCTATTTTCTGGGGGAAGACCAAAATATTAGCCCAAAAATTCCCCCAAAAAATTTGTTTCTCCCCAATTTCCGACCATTGCAATTGATTCTATGCATCTACTTCTAAAAAGAAGTCCCCTATTTTTGAAATTGCAAACCCCATTTTCGAAATTACAATTTTCCTTATGTTTTTAAGGGAAGACCAAAATATTAGCCCACAAATTTCCCCCAAAAAATTTGTTTCTCCCCAATTTCCGACCATTGCAATTGATTCTATGCATCTACTTCTAAAAAGAAGTCCCCTATTTTTGAAATTGCAAACCCCATTTTCGAAATTACAATTTTCCTTATGTTTTTAAGGGAAGACCAAAATATTAGCCCACAAATTTCCCCCCAAAAAATTTGTTTCTCCCCAATTTCCGACCACTGCAATTGATTCTATGCATCTACTTCTAAAAATAACTCCCCCATTTTTAAAATTGCAACCCTATTTTCGAAATTACAATTTTCCTTATGTTTTTAAGGGAAGACCAAAAATTCCCCAAAGACTCAATTTCTGGAACCAATAATCTTTTAAAAATTTTCTAGGTCCCTCGAAAGTCACTAGATTCACCCTTTTTCCAACTATCCGAAATTTTCAATCCAAAAACGGAAACCCGATTGACCCGAATATCGTCTAAATTCGGGACGACCCTCCAAAAAAAAATAATAAACCGGATCGATGGTTCTCCTGATGAATCCCGATCGTAAGGGAGACGGATCACGAATGACAAATCGTGGAGAAGAAGCTGAAGCGTAGCTTCGAGACACTTGTATTAATTTTCATAAGCAATCCGAAGCGAGACTGGTGCAACCGAGAAATTTGCTTGATAATTCAATAAGGGATGACATGGCAGCGTGTAAAGAAGGAAGAGCAAGCAGGCAGGCAGGCAGGCAGGCAGGTGGATAGGTGGATAGGTAGGTGGGTGGGTAGGTGGGTTGGTGGGTATGTAAATAGACGGATGGGTATATTGAAATGCAAAGTGGTGTGTAAGAGAAAGATGGGTACAGAGGAATCGTAGTCCGAATGAGGAGCTTGACAATGGCAAAGGTACATAAGGGAGGTAGCACGGGGTAATCCGAATGATCTATGAGACTTCCATCGTCGCAAATCCAAGGAAAACAATGTCTAGCTTTCCCTTTCCCTGCACCTGTCTGAATCCATATGGATAAACTAATTCAAGATGCTCCAGGTTCGACATTACAATACAAAAGGGAGACCTCACTCGTGGGAATGTCAATCCACGGCTGCATGTATGCACGAACTCGCTTGCAACTCGCTGCGCCTTTTCTCGACGCTGTGTGCGACAGGAATTCCCGATCGACCGAGTTACAGTCTTGCGATTGTTATTAAAAATCGAGTGTTTTAAGGGGATGCAACGATTTCCCACCCTCCCCAAAAAAAAAATTGAATAAATAATAAATTACCGATGTTGGAGATCATTGGTGACTCCTTGGCTCGATTTGGGGTACAAGGATTTGCCGATTCGTGCGCGAAAATGGATTTACAAATTATCAAAACATAGTTTTAAGGGATGCATTAAATTTCCAACCCCCTCTTCGCCAAAAAAAAAAAATAAATTACCGATGCTGGAGACCATTGGTGACTCTTTGGCTCGATTTGGGGTACAAGGATTTGCCGATTCGTGCGCGAAAATGGCTTTACAAATTATCAAACATTGTTTTGAGGGATGCATTAAATTTCCAACCCCCTCTTCGCCAAAAAAAAAATAAATTACCGGTGCTGGAGACCATTGGTGACTCTGGCTCGATTTGGGGCATTAGCATTTGCCGATTCCTTCGTGAAAATGGTCTTAGGGATTCCCGCTCGACTGAATAACAATTTTGCAATTGTTATTAAAATCCACATAGATAAATTATCAAACACAGTTTTAAGGGATGCAATAAATTTCCAACCCCTCTCACCCCAAAAAAAAATAAATTACCGATGCTGGAGACCATTGGTGACTCTTTGGCTCGATTTGGGGTACAAGGATTTGCCGATTCGTGCGCGAAAATGGCTTTTCAAATTATCAAATATAGTTTTAAGGGATGCATTAAATTTCCAACCCCCTCTCACCCCCAAAAAAAATAAATTACCGATGCTGGAGACCATTGGTGACTCTTTGGCTCGATTTGGGGTACTAGCATTTTGCCGATTCGTTGGTGAAAATGGCCTCGTTCCGGTTTAATCACGAGAAGTGGCCCTCGCGAGATCGGAACCGGCAATATAAGGAGTTCCGGAGCCCGGCGATATCGAAGAAACGAGATGTTTGGAGGCAGGCAATCAATTCACTGCAGGGATTTTGGCTTGTCGATAAACACGGATATCGTCCGTGTGATTGTTTCCCAGCGAATAAGGCCGCATTGAACATAAACTAAAAGGGGGTTGGAGCGGAGTGAAGGGTGAAGTCGGAGGAAGGGATGTGATCTGGATTGATGGATGTGGCGGTCACGGCTCATTATTGGTTCTATTATACCCACTTTCTCAAAGTGGAGCCACTGCTTGACAAACTACACGCTGCTTCTGTATCCTTTATCACTTAACCAACTGTATTATCCATTATGGTTGACACCAACTGTCCTCCTGCGTTCTATATTTTCCACGGGATGATCGCCCCGTTAGCCTACTTTCGTTGATCCGACTACATCACGCGTTTCTTCCCGACACCGAGCGCGGGAGGTGATGAATTTAGTGGCTGCTCTCTATTTTTTCCTTTTTTTTTTTTTCGTCCTCCCCCAAGCTTCGTTGGGACGAAATAGTTTCGTAACACGACCGGACGGATGAGCCTCGAAGGCTCTAACAGCTGTCATTAATAATAGGATAATATACGCTCACGGTGGAAAAGGGAAAAATAAATCGTCAAAGTAAGGAACATCGCTGGGGAAAGTAATGAATCCACGTCGGTGATCCGAAGCAATGAAATTAAATAATAAAGTAGTGGGTAAATTATTTATTGTTGTTTTATTATTTTTTTTTTGCTGAGAAACTATATTTTTTTCTATTATTTTTCCGAAGAAAAAAATGGATATGAAAATTGCTGGACAAAATAAGAAAATTAATATAAAAATTAAGTTTTTCCAAAAGAACTTTGATATTTTCGAATTTTGCTTGGAATAATTAATAAAAATATTTATAGTAGCATTAATAATAAATAAAATATACCAAATTCCCTCACAATTGTTATAAAATGAATACTCAATTAATTATAATTAATATTCAGCCCAATCGATGGACATACTTCCTTCTGATCCACATAAATTTAAAAAGACCCCCCAAAAAAAAAATTCGCGAAAAAATTTCGCAGTCAATTAGCGAAATTCCGCCGTTGGCGTTAAACATGGGCGCTGGTCCTCGTTGCAAATGCCGGGATTTGAGTGACGTGGGACGGTTCGCAATTAATTCTCCTACGATAATAACCTCCTCGACGAAATAAACTCGACGCGAAACCCCAGAACCAAATCATCCTGCAGCAAATTAACCTAAAGCACCGCAAAGCGGTCAAATTGTTTCATTCGCAATTTATCCCCCGATGTGACCAATTTACCCCGGGCTCCTCTCGAAACCGTCTCCGCAAAATGGTCGAGTGGATCGAAACGCGCCACTCGCTGGAGTTGCGGGTTCCCGTTTTCACGGGGAAAAATAATTCCCGCCGCAAACAACGATCCGGTGGTGGTTTCTCGCGATGGATGCAGTTCCTTTGTGGTTCCCACCTACGGCGAAGCATAATGCGTTTCCATGTTTGCCCAGATGAGGATCAAAATAATCCCCATTTCATCCCCTTTCCAGTTATCTATGGTGAAATAACAATTTATGGGATTCCCGAGGAAATCCTCAATTGCAATCAAAGTTACCAGAAAAAAGTTACTAGATTTCTATTAAATTAGTATTAAAATAGATAATTTATGGAATTCCCCATGAAAATCTCCAATTGCAATAAAAGTTACCAGAAAAAAGTTCAAAAAATTTAAATTAAACTAAAATTGGGTTGGTGCATAATTAACGACGATTATTTTGGCAAGCCCCTGGCAAAGAAATCGTCGTTAATAATGCACCAATCCAATATCTACCAAATCCGTTGTTATTAAAAACCCTAAAAAAATTTAGCAACAATTGCAAAATCGCAATAATTCCCTGATTGGCTGTCTATAAAAATCTATAACCCTTCCGGTCCCATAAATCCATCGTACGACGTCACTGGTGCACGATTATTATTTTTCGTACCAATTTTTACGATTATTTTGACGATTCCATTTTTCTCGGTGCATTCGGGCGGCACTTTTCGCCCCCGAAGCGTGCACTCAACGGAGAACCGCGCTCCTTCGAACGAGAAAAGGAAATCTCCGGAGTGGAAGCCGATCTTTAGTACGTCCGTCACGTCTCGATATTATTCCGGTTGTAAGGATAGTACACGCGGATGAAAGCTGACGTTTCCCGATGGAAAATCCCCACGGGAAAGGCGAGGCAGTAACTTCCAGGAGAAACCAAAGCCCCGCCGCTGATGTCTGGCTAAAAATTCTTCTCTCACGGTTGCCGGCTAACTCCGAAGGGCTTCCAACGCTCGGTTTACGCGTCAGGACGCTTCGAGGGTTGGAGGATCGCCCCGGTTCCGCCACCTTTCAACTTTCGGCGGAGCCTCTCGCACGGAGGAGCTCCAAACCCTTCCTGGCGAGTGGGAAATGGGCCACCCCAGCCCGGGCGCTCTATTTTCTTAACGCCCCGACCGAGGGTTAACAATAATTTTTCCAGCCGGTGTCTCCGAAATAACACCCAAGGGTGGGCCAAAGCGACACACCCTTGAATCCGGCGATGGAGAATGACGCGCGTCCAGTCAAGGTTTATCGGTGCCATTAAGTGCCTTTCCGCATGACGGGAGCTGCAGCTGCAGCGTCAGTGGTCAGTGCGACTCGAAGACTTTGGAGAATGGACCGGAATCCGCGATAAGAGCGCGAACTATAAAGCCTCGAGGTGACGAGGTGAAAAAAAAAGCAGGGTCGGGGGATGCAATTTTGCGAGAGTTGTCGGATTAAAAACCCGAAACCGGGGACATCGCAGTCGCTGCGGGTCGATTTGCTGCATGCATTTGGCCACTCGAGCGCATCCAGAGGCACACACGTGGACCTGCACACTCGCTGCGGTAATTTCGCGTCATTTCGTCGAGTGCATGATGCGGTACGACACTCATCCCGAAAAGAGAGAAGCGGAGAGAGAGAAATTCACATGTGCGTGTGTGTGTGTGTGTGTGTCCGTGTGTTTGTGGTATATGGCAACAGCAGCAACCATGTCTCTGGATGTATCGAGTTACAAACTCGTCAGCCCTTTCCATCATCGACAAATGAAACGTCAGCATTTACCTTGTCGCAAACCCTCGACTGCTCATGTGGAAACATCCCCGGGAAGAACATCGCAAATATCATGAGCGGATCAACAACCCCCACGAAAAAGAGACACACGCGGGGGTTGTTTGTCGTCGGAAATGCTGGCGTCCCGCGCGAAGCGACGCACTTTGCACCTCGGTGCAAATCGGCATAATCAGCGAATTTCCAGCAGGGACTCGACTCCTCGCCCCAATCGATTTGCGTGCGTGCGTGCGTTTCCTGGCACGTGGGACAGTTTTTGAAAACCCGAGCCTTTGAAGGGGAAAATGGCGAGAAGCCGCAACCGTCCGGATGCCAAACGGCACCGCAATTGCGTTAGCGCGATTATTGGGACGCGCGGTTATAAGCGATCGCAGTAATAACAGCGAATATGGGGTGGAAACGAGAGAGACTAAGGGATGGAGAGGAAACAGGGGAAAGAGAGAGAGAGAGAGAGAGAGACGATTCGGGTGCGACGGATAGTACCTCCGCGGTCGAAATTGCAGTGGCGTGCATCGGAGCCGATCCCAAACATCAATATTGGCATTAAGCCTTAGACGTCGAGGTTGATTAACGGAGACACGCGTGTTCGCGTCATCCCCTTTCGCAGTTGCTTATTCATTCGATCAATTTGACGCTGTCGCATTCGCGCGGAGTGGTGCTCCAGCGGCGTCGTTACCCGCCCCCACGACTGCGTCAGCGACGACGAGTAGCGATCGAGTTAAACGGCGGATTTAAGCTCGCGAAACGATTGCAGCGATCTTCCCAAATTGCAGCTCTCTCTCTCTCTCTCTTTCTCTCTCCAGCCGCGTCCCTCTTCCGCGCGGCACTCCAGCCGCGGAGGATGAGGATGCAACCGACCATTGTGCGGATGCACTCAATGCGTTCACTCCGCCAGCGCGAATGCGAGAAACTCTCACGGTTGCATGCCGTGAAACCTCTAATGCACTTTAAAGATACCCACCCGCGCCTGCACGGCTCTGCCGCTGCAATTATGCCGTCATACGTTGTTGTGGTAAAGACCACCCTCCCTCCCTCTGTGTTTTATCGCGCACTTATGGCGCGGCAAATAGGGGATGTCGCTGTGACGTCACGAATGGCTTCAGCGCCCGAGTTAGAGGACCCGGAATTTCCGGATCCAGTGTGACCCCGGTGCCGGAAAAATTGTAGGCGATGGATTAAGACCCCCCCCCCCTCCCCAGGGCCTGGAAATCGGAGAAGAGGGCGGCAAATAAGGGATGTTGCTGTGACGTCACGAGTGCCCGAATTAGAGGACCCGCGATTTCGCGATTCGGGGTGGCCCGGTGGACCGAAAAAATTCGTGACGATGGATTAGGACCCTAGGATTTTTGCGATTGAAAGTTAGTATTTTTTACAACGTATTTTTCATATATACACGGCCATTATCGCTAAAAAATTCGCAAAAAAAATTGTTTAAAAAATTTATTAGCCTACCTTATCATAAAATAAGATATATATACATGCATACATATATATACATATGTATATAATATTTAAAAAAATATATATATAAATATAGAGTTGCAATGGTAAAGAAAGATAAAAATCGATATATTATTTGAAAAGTATTTATTATCTGAAAACTATTATCATTATAACATTGTAATTATTTTTTACATATCGGTAGTTGAACAAGCAGAACAAATTTTAGATGTATGTTCGATCTTCTTCTTCCCCAGAAGAAGCATCATTTTCGTAAACTTCCTCCTCGTTACGGTTCTCGATTGCTGCCAACTCAGCGACGCACCGCGTGCGAGACCGCGTCTCCATTTCTGCCTTTCAAAAAAACTAAGCTATTAAAACATTTTTTTCACGGGCACTATACATTAAAACATATATTTTTACATTATTAAGTAATTTAAATATAAATTCTAAATAATTATAATTTTTTCATAAAACTTACTTTCTGACACTCCGGGTACTCTGGGTCCAGGAGACCCGAATCGAATTTTTCAATGCTCCTAGCTCCGTAGGTGACGTCGCACTGGAATGGCACGAGTGCTCCCTCGATTTGGCACACAAAGAAGGATTTTTCCCCGCTATAACGAATCCCCCTCCCCTGCGCCCCTCCGAGATATTCACATATACGATTTTGCGCTCGGGTCTGTCAGACCCAGAGTACCCGCTGAGGGTTAACATTTATTTATTTATTTATTTCGTTTTGTTGGAGAAGGAAGAGTCCTTTATGGACGTTCCTCCTTTGTGGATGCATTTTCGTTTTTGTTTGGTGTCCAAACACGGGGTTCGCGTTGGCGCTGGTGTTTGTGTTCAGTCGCACACGGATAGGACAACATCGCGGATCGTTGAACTATCGTAAAAGCCATAAATTTACGAATGTTTTAAATTAAGCCGAGCAAACCCTCGGACCTCGTGTGTATGATACGTAGCGTGGACAGTAACGCGTGGAGAGTTTCGGGACAAAAAGAGGAGTCGTAAAAAATGGGAGAAAGGGAGAGAGAGAGAGAAAGGAGCGTAATAAAACTGACTGGCTGAGGTGAAAAACGGTCTTGGTAATTTTATTATTTTACGCTTCGCACGTACACACCCCAGACACACAGCCGCACAAGGGTACGTGTGCCGGGGGTGAGCGTGGTCGTGGCTACTATGCGAAAAGGATCGTTAATTCGTTCAATAGGAGGGTAATAGCTGGAGGTGTACTGTAAAATGGAGCTTCCGTAATACTCCAGCTTTCTGCCCTATAGATAATAGTCTCGTTAGGGAGTTCACTTGCTCCGAAATTCGATTAGACACTCGGCGAGAGTTATCGTAAACTAACAAGCTGCTGCTGTATACAGATATAGGGCGTCAGTGCAGCTGTCGTATGAATAAACCATTTTTATGCGATACGCGCAGTAAAATTAATACGTCCTTTGGTGCCCCGGCTATCCCGTAATCGCAAGTTGGGGAGCTTTCGAGCTTCCAGATTTTCCCATCCCCGAACCTCGCAGTCGAGACGGCCGCTCTGAATAAAACAGGAGTCCCCGAAATGATGATGAATTGATACAAGGAATAATAAATATGCACTCGTGAGGTGCAGCAATGGAATTAACCACGGGGGAAATTATTCAATCATTTTCAATTTATTTATAAATTGAGAAAATACCATGTCCGGTGTATTTTTTCACGAGGAATCCATTTTCATTGTCGAAATTCAAGATTTCTTATGGGAAACACGATTTTTCCTCAAAAAACCTACTTTTTTCCAACTTCCGCTGGGATTTCGTCAAATTTGACCTTTGCAATCGATTCTACGCGAAAAATTACCCCTAGAAATGTCTTGTCCAACCCTATTATTAAAACTTTAATTTTTACCCCATTTTTGGGGGAAGGGGTATGTATGCCCCGGATACCAACCAGTATCGTCACTTCTACACGTGCACCCTGGCCTTGGTTTTTCTTGGTTTTTCTGTATCTTTTAATCCTGTCTTGTTCATTTAGTATATAAGATCTATTCCTGCGACTGTAATGTTTTCTCTTGCCCCATGGCAACAGGGCATATTTGTTAATAAATAGAAATAGAAATAGAAATAGAAATGACTTGTCCAACCCCATTTTTGAAACTTTAATTATTACCCCATTTTTGGGGGAAGGGGTATGTATGCCCAAAAAAATCGTATTTTGGAAACTTTTTTTTTGGGAACTTCCGGGAGACCCATATCCGATGTATTTTTTTTCGAGGAATCCGATTCTGTCGTTAAAATTCTAGAAATCCCATGGAAAATATGATTTTTCCTCAAAAAACCTACTTTTTTCCAACTTCCGCTGGGATTTCGTCAAATTTGACCGTTGGAATGGTTTCTACGCGAAAAATTACCCCTAGAAATGACTTGTCCAACCCCATTTTTAAAACTTTAATTTTTACCCCATTTTTGGGGGAAGGGTATGCCCAAAAAAATCGATTATCGGAACCAACCTTAGGAAGCCATTTCCTGGAGTGATGGCAAACCTGGAAGGAGCAACAACAACGCACCTACCTCCCTATCGGTCGTGTCAAATGACGGGGAGAGAGAGAGAAATACGCGGGTATCGGCGCTGTCATTAAAAAGCCAGAGGGATAATGCTTAATTGGGTTAATGAGGTGGTGGTGTACATTATTGAAGTGAAATGACAAAGAGAGGAATATGATGTTATTCAAGGAACACTCATATGGGTGGTCCTTATATCTCCTCGCGCTCATACCTCTCCTTATCGTATAATGGCATACCGAGGGTACGTATGCCCATATAAATACGTAACCGTGCGACACGTAGGAGAACCCTACGTACGTGTTCGTATCGTCAAGTATTCATAAATCACAATACATTTGAAAAGCTTTTACTACAATTTACGTCTGCAATGTGCGTCGTAATATATGTACGTTTTGCGAAAGGACCTGGAAGGCAAAAAGACCGAAGTCTTTTATTTTTCTTTTTTTTGGGGGGGAGGCGGGGTGGGGGACCTTTTTTTGTACAAGGCGAATTTTCGAAAATCTAATGCACAAATTATCAAGAAGATTCGTTTCACATTAAAAAAAAATCAATTGGGAAACAAAAATTATTATTGTTTCTATATTTTTAAAGTAATTACCATGGTTGCTATTATTATTATTATTATTATTATTATTATTATTATTATTATTATTATTATTATTATTATTATTATTATTATTATTATTATTATTATTATTATTATTATTACTATATAAAAAAAAATGTCGAGCCAAAAATTAAATATGTGAATATTTCATATATTATTATTATTGTCATTATTATTATTATTATTATTATTATTATTATTATTATTATTATTATCATCATCATCATTATTATCATTAATATTAGTTGTATAATTGTTGTTAATTATATTGTCGATTTTCTATAAGCGTAATTTTTCTTTATTCAGCATCTATGTGTGTGTTTGTGTGTGTGTGTGTGTGTGTGTGGGTGGAAGTAATCAAGAGTGAGCGTATGTGTAAGTACCCGAGCATGGGCGATTAAAATTAATTATTCAATAGGTATTTTATAGAGACTTCAGTTTAGATATCTATCGCAATTACCACTCACGGATGTGTCACGTGTGAAATGTTGAAACGTGAAGAACAATACTTGGGGAAAAATATCCGTTTCACTCGTGTTTACGTCAAATGCACTACCCCGCGTGTTTCATTTTTATAACGCTTCTCCCTTTTTTTCTTTCGGCGGGTGCATCCGTCTAAAGGGAGAATAAAAAAACCAGTAGGAGGGTGCACGCAAAACTCTGTCCGCACTTTTGTTGCAATCGTCCTTTGACCGATGCTCAGCGAATTTCGGTATTTTTGTCCGAAGCTTTCCGCTTGATTTTTCACCGACTTCAAAAACAGCCGCGTTCGGAGAAAATCCGATACCGAAAAACACCGATTTTCCAAACACTCGGAAACGACTCGGGGACGTTTTGGAAAATCGCGACAGCAAAATTTCGAATCTCAAAAAAAAAAAAAATTCGAAATTCGAAGTCTAGTTTCAAAGAAAACTCCCCAAACTAATTTTTCCAAGGCTTTCACTTGGTCCGAATCGCGCCAAAAATAATTGAAATTAAGAAAAGCTCACCCCCCCGACAACGCCTATTTTTCAACCCCCAGGGAACCACTTGGAAACGTTCGGAAAAAAAAAGGGGAGAAAAATTCCAAATCTCGGAAACCTCAAATTTTATGGGACATTCTTGCAGGACCTTCTTCGCCGAAGGGGTGGGGGTGGCTACAAAGAAAAAAAAAAGTCCTTTCACTTTTTTTTTTTTTTTCATAAACTGGGAATCTTACGAGTTATAACGGGAATCGTTTTATTGGGCTATAAAAGCTTTTTTTCAACAACTCGCATTTTTTGCCGACAAAGAAAAATGGCTGGAGAGCTTCTAAAAAAGAAGTGCTGAAAGAAATTAATAATAAAAGTAATACGCAACAAAAGGAAACTGCGAGAATATCATCAAAAGCGCGAGAGAGAGAGAAAAGGAGAGAGACGGACTCAAAGTTTCCTGTTGTATTACAGATGAGGGAGAGAGAGTGAGAGAGAGAGATAGGGGCAAAAAAGGAAGAGCTTGTGTCAAAGCCGTTATAATTAACTGGAGCCAAAGCTCAAGCTCTTGATTTATATGCAAAAAGGGTAAATCCGCGCATCCCAACGATGTTCCTGGAATATGGGGGGGTTATTAAAGAGCTTTTACTGGGGACAATTTCAAAATATTGTCGCGGCAACTTGGGACGACGTCGAACAACTCGAAAAATGAAATTATCGCAGCCGAGGAAAAAGCAATTCGTTATTCAAAACTCCTCCGTTCGAATATTCATGAAAAAAAAAAAAGGGGGGGGGGGTTTGGTCGGAAGGGAATTTATTCCCTTTGTCACCCCTTTGTGCGAAAGTTCACAATCGCCGCGATTGCAGGGGCTCGTTTTAATGAAATCCACCGCGAGTTTGGAAAAAGCCGAGCTTTTATTCTCCTTTTTTTTTTCCTCCCCGGGAAAACATAATATTTGTACCGGAAATTCGACGTTCGTGGAAAATAAGGGGGTTGCGAAAGCTGGAAACTATTTTGCGCGGGTTGCGAAGCTGCCGATAGAGATTTTCCATGGGGTGAAACTACTTCCAAGGGATGAGAGCTGATTTGCAGGAACAGGAGTTGCATTCCGCGGAATGGGAAGCTACTCTTGGGGGTGGAAAGCTCCTTTCGAAGGGTAGCAAGCTACTTTCCGCGAGTAGACTTTTCTAGGGGTAGTTTGAATCCCTTGCAACTGGTTTCTCTCTTTTTTTTTGATGGGATAATGCTATTTAGCGATAACTTTAAAGTGGATTTTGGGATTACACTTATGGGGAAATTGCGGGGAATTAATTACGCAAGCGCCAAATTCTTGGATCTAAATAAATAAATTTTGGGGATTAAATGGAACGAGGTGGTATCAAGGGAAATGCAGTTTTTTCACTTCAAAGGACTTGCACTTTCGACAAAAATATTTTTTTTTCCAGTTTGGGAAAATTATAAGAAAATAAATAATTCAAAATTTAATAAAGAAAGATTGTAATAAAGAAAATGCATTTTTTTGCAACAATATGAAAGGCAGTTTTTCACCGGATAGGACCTGCACTTTTGGAGAAACATTTTTTTTTTCAATTTAAAAAAATTACGAAAAATTAAAAAAATAAATAAATAATACAAAATTTAATAGAGCAAGATACCAATAAAGGAAATGTATTTTTTTTTTGCAACAATGTAATATGCACTTTTAATTTGACAGAAAATAAGCTTTCACGGAAAAGCTTAGAAAAAAAAATGATATGGGTGTTAAATTATAAAATATAAATAAATAAAGCGAAATTAAGTGGAAAAATATCCTAATAAGAGCGAAATGCATTTTTTTGCAATAGAACAAGGCGGTAACAAGGGATATGCATTTTTTCACTTGAAAGGACTTGCACTTTCGAAAAAATGTTTTTTTTTCAGTTTGGGAAAATTATAAAAAAATAAGAAAATAAATAAATAATTCAAAATTTAATAAAGAAAAATTGTAATAAAGAAAATGCATTTTTTTGCAACAATATGAAATGCAGTTTTTCACTGGATAGAACCTGCACTTTTGGAGAAACATTTTTTTCTTCAATTTAAGAAAATTACGAAAAATTAAAAATATAAATAAATTATACAAAATTTAATACAGCAAGATGAAGATGAGATTCAAGCAAGAATAAAGGAAATGCATTTTTTTTTGCAACAATGCAATATGCACTTTTCATTTGACAGAAAATAAGCTTTCACGGAAAAGCTTAGAAAAAAAAATGATATGGGTGTTAAATTAAAAAAGATAAATAAATAAAGCGAAATTAAATGGAAAAATATCCTAATAAGGGTGAAATGCATTTTTTTGCAAGCATATAAAATGCCCTTTTCATTCTACGGGACATCCACTCACTAACAAAAATTTCAAAACATACAGATGCCAAGTAAATAATTAAATAAATGTAACAAAATTCAATAAAACGCTGTTCCCTCGAATAAAATGCATTTCTTGCACCAATATACGTTTTGTGCACTTTTCATTTGACACTTCACTTTTCATTTCCCCCGGAACGTTTATTCTAACTGGCGTGAATTTCACGTTTGCCAAGTTTCGACCATAAGTGAATGTATGAAATTTTGAAAAATCGTTCCCACGTCACCCACGGAATGGTAATAATGCAGGCAAGACGAATAATGATTACGACCATATACTTGTCATTACTCGAGAGAATGAGAGCCGGTCTCCGAATCCGGGTAAAATCCTCTCCAGTTTTAGTTTTTATTCCCCGGAAATGAATGAACGAAGGGAAAGAAAGAGGTACGACGGCAGAAGGGATATTCTAAAACTTTTCAAAAGAACTTTAAGTGCCATTGCACCGAAAATGAATGGTCTTTCAGACTCCATAGTATTCGTCTTTTTTTTTTATTTCCAGGGTGTGTCGGGACTCACACATAGGATTACATGAATGTTTAACTGAGAATATAAATACTTCGCTTGAAAAACGAGGAAGTTGGATGCTGCTGCTGCAGCTGCAAAAAAAAAAGGAGCAAATGGGGAAGGATGCGCATATCCTGGTCATCATAATATCTATCTCCTTTCCCTCGTCCGCGTCTCTCATTCTTTTTCCACCCCATTCTACCCCACACCCACACACACAGACACACACAGACACACACACACACACGCACACCCGACACCCACACTCGCGGCATTTTTTTCTAATATAAAATTAAAGCGAGAGCGTTATTATTCCGTTAAGCAACTTTTTAACAACTCTGGAAAACAAATTAGAATTTATTCGTCGAGAGGAATGTTTCATAAAATTATTATACCCTCAGTTTCGATATTTCATGCTCCACGAGGGCGCAAGCGGGGCGGAATGGGGATCCCACTGCACCTGGACGCGTATACTCGTGAGGAGAGGGGTGCAAGCGGGGCGGAATGGGGATTCCACCGTACCTGGACGCGTAAACTCGTCACGAGGGGGTGCAAGCGGGGCGGAATGGGGATTTCGATGCGGCTGGACGCGTATACGCGTCCGCGGGGGCTGGACGTCGGCACTTAAGGGCTCGAAAAATACTGGGAGGGGGGTGAATCGACCCTAAATATTCCATTGCGTCATTCCACGAGGAGATACTGTTTATTCCAAGCCGTTACGCATGGGCGCTTCCGTTCCGCCCCCGACGGTTCATGAAAATTTCATTTAAATCAATCAACCCAAAACAAACGGTATTTGTCCCCTGTATAGGTACGTTATTTGCCGACGTCCGTTGCCGCTTCATATGGGTTAATTCTACACGATTCCCGTACTAAACCGGGTTAACATTTTACAGCATTTCTAATTATTCAATATTCATCCAATCGAAATTTAATCGATCCCCCCCCCCCCCCCCCCCCCCGAAACCGGCAACCGAGGCGCAGTTTTAAGGCTGAAAAGGAAGCAGGTTCCCGGGTTCGAACACCCAAGGGAAAGTTTCGAGTACCGGTCGGGCCACGAAAGTTCTGCTTTTCTATTTTTTTAAATTAATTAATATTTTAATCGCATTCCCTCGCCGTTTGAGAGAAAACGTATAAAAAGAAAAAAGTATTTCGTAGGTTTTTTGGAAACAAATTATACGAGTTTCAAAAATTTTCAAAACCACAAACGGTAATTTTTGCATTTTTGAATTCTCGAAATTTTCAGGATTGCCTTTTTCTTCCCTCGGTGCCGGGGGTCGAGAATACCAAAAATAAGGGTTCAAAGATTTCGGGGTCCCTCGCGACCCCCGCGACCGGGGGGCAAAAAACGAAAGACCCCGCGAAGGAAGGAGTCAAAGAAGTTTCACGAAGTCACACTTCCACGGTTTTCATTAATAAAAGTTTTAATGGACAGGACGATGAGTCTCGTGGAATGGCATCGGGAAAAGTTGGACGTTTAAAAGTTCGAGCCTGCCGCTCGCGAGTTTCGCGAGAGGTCTCTGGCATCGGCGCGCATATACACGTCCACGGTGTCATTTCGGGGCTCGCGCGAGGAAAAAAGGCAGGAGGAAAGGAAAATACGAAAACGGAAACATCGGGAACGAAAGACGGAGACAGCATGAGAGAAAGGAACAAAGGAGGGGTTGAAAAAAGCATCGCTAATTATTCGTTTCATCCCTTCTTCGCTCCCGCCCCGTCCCGCGGAAGAAAAAAAAACGGTATCTAAAAAAAATCACCCTTCATCATCCGGGGAAAATAATACTCTCCGGTTCCTTTTCTATCATTCTTTTGTCTGGTTCGTGTCGTCGAGGAGAAACCACTGCCACCACGAGCGCCGTCAGTGGCTCCGGTATTGGTATTGGTCCGCGGTGGTGCGGCACCAACTCAAATTCGCTCACCGATTTCCTCCAACACGAGAAACTTATCGCTCATGCGGGTGCTTCCGCGTCACCCCCCGGGGCCAAAACTCTTTCCTCGATTCGATAATCGCGTGGCACCGAATGGCACCACCGTCCCGGCATCCGAGCGTCTCCCGGCCGATTCACGAAAAAAAAAAAAAAAAAAAAAATGGTACCGTAATTTCGCGCATTGGCGTCATTAAAATCCCAAATGCGACGGGGAAAAAGGGTAAACGCCGGCTGCGGATGCGATAATCCACTCAATAAAACGCCGCTGCGAGCATTTACATATTCGCCAATGCATTTACAAAACGCCAATATGCATAATCCAATATCGCGTCGGCCAACGACGCTTTTCTGCCCATTTCCGCGCGTTCATTTGCATGGCCTACCTCCGCGCGGGGCATTTTTAAGGGAACGTCGATACCGACCCGAGGAATGCATTAGCATGAACATTACGCGACGCTGAATGCGCCCCGACTTGGATGCACCCGAGTTTAGGACGTGGAATCACCGCGAGGGATGAATAGCGGATGGCGTGACCCAGACGATGTCCATCGAGTCGAGTCTGGGTCGAGCGTGGGTTTTAAAAATACCAGACTCCGCCGGAGTCTGGTGCAATATTAAGGGCACCGTGGTCGGGGACGAAAAAAAAAAAAGAAAAAAAAAACAACCAAGGGTCTGGTGACCTCCAGAACCGTGGGGCGGAATGGGTGGAAATGCATCCCCGAGTGTGCCGGTCGGAAGGTGCAAACGTGACTTCCGGTGGAGGAAGGCGAGCTTTCTCGAGTGATCCCGCTAAGCTCGTGCCCGTGTGACGCGCGCGTGTGGGTGTGTGTGTGTGCATAAAGATAGAAGAAATATGCGAAACTTGAGGTCGGAAAAACGCTCTGCCGGGACGAAATGAACAACTGGGTTAATCCGAAATGTCAACCGGGACTTGAACGAGCCGGCGCGAAGCCGGGAGGTTCGCCCGGAAAATGGGCTTATCACCGTCTGGTGCCTCGGCGCGATACGCCCTTTTGCCGGGGAGGAGCCCGCTGGCGCGCACCTCGGCGAGGGAGAAAGCGACGGAAAAGTTTGCGTGGATTTAAGAGGGAAGAGCACGCTTCGAAAACCACGTAAGTCTTCGCCGCAAGAAGCTTGTAATTACAAGGCTCTGATTATGTGCCGGGTGAGAAAGGGACTCGGTGACGCGCCGTATTCTCTGTTTCTCCCGCGGCAGGAAACCGAGGAAAGGAGTTCGGAAATTTTATTCCGCTTCCCTCGAAAGCATCCCGTCGAGCGGCAGAGCGAGAAGGATTTGGCGAGCGACTACCGAGGATTCCACGAACGAGGATTCTGCTCCGTAAAACTTTGAAACGGATGAATGCCGCCTCTGTCTTATTCTTTTCCGGGAAGCTCATTCGATCCATCGATTTATTCCGGGATTGAATGGGGCGAATCGTTTAAAGGATATAGCGCCGAGTCGCTTCCCTCCACGGACAAAAGAATCTCCACCTGCGATGAAATTCAAAGCAGCGGGAGCTCGCGCCTTCCCTGGCAATTACGTCGAGGTTTTTTTTCTTTTTCTTTCCATTTCAAAAACGCCAGTTATTCAAACGAGAGCCCCACGAAAAATGGGCTACTCGGGTAACACACCCCGGATCTAACTCTCCACCGGGCAGATTTATCGCAGCTCGCCGATGCCGACCCGAGGATTACTCGCTCCTTCCGTCTTGGAGGCGACCCGACCCTTCCCGAGGGTGGGTCCTGGATACACCCCACCCTCTCTCGGGTGAGGATCGACCTCGGGTCGAGGTGGCTCAAGCTACCCACCTACGTAAGAAGGTAAGAACCCGAGTCGCGAAGTCGTTTAACGTCCAAAGAGTGCCTTCGCTCACGCTTTCGATACAGATTATCGGAAGCGGATTCTCCACGATGCGGCGAACGACTTGGACCGAGGCTGGCGCTTTTAGGTTCCGATTCAATTATCGGGGCTTTCTCGACACGAGCGAGAGGCGCTCCGACAAGCGCCGTTCTGCCGCGAAATCGGCCACGACACTTGCCATTTGTCACGAGTCCGGGGTAATCACCGTCAGCGGGCGGAGGATCGATCCGATTTCGTTGGAGACTATGTACTCCCTCCGCCCTACTTTGTGGGATACGTGGTTTGATCCGGGCACGAAGCTTAAAGTATCGAAATCGGGCATTGGTCGGGACCAAAGTGGGAAATACCAATTTGAGGGGTACCAAATTGGCTCCCAAACTTTGCGAATTCGTGGTAGACCTGGTCCAGACCTAAAATCTATCATGGACGAAGGCCAAAGTGGCAAATTCCAATTTGGGGGGTGCCAAATTGGGTCCCAAACTTTGCGAATTCGTGGTAGACCTGGTCCAGAACTAAAATCTGTCATGGACAAAGGCCAAAATGGCAAATTCGAATTTGGGGGGTGCCAAATTGGGTCCCAAACTTTGCGAATTCGTTGTAGACCTGGTCCAGAACTAAAATCTGTCATGGACAATGGCCAAAGTGGCAAATTCCAATTTGGGGGGTGCCAAATTGGGTCCCAAACTTTGCGAATTCGTGGTAGACCTGGTCCAGAACTGAATTCTGTCCTGGATAAAGGCCAAAGTGGCAAATTCCAATTCGGAGGGTGCCAAATTGGGTCCCAAACTTTGCGAATTCGTGGTAGACCTAGTCCAGAACTAAAATCTGTCATGGACAAAGGCCAAAGTGGCAAATTCCAATTCGGGGGGTGCCAAATTGGGTCCCAAACTTTGCGAATTCGTGGTAGACCTGGTCCAGAACTAAAATCTGTCATGGACGAAGGCCAAAGTGGCAAATTCCAATTCGGAGGGTGCCAAATTGGGTCCCAAACTTTGCGAATTCGTTGTAAACCTGGTCCAGACCTAAAATCTGTCATAGACAAAGGCCAAAGTGGCAAATTCCAATTCGGAGGGTGCCAAATTGGGTCCCAAACTTTGCGAATTCGTTGTAAACCTGGTCCAGACCTAAAATCTGTCATGGACAAAGGCCAAAGTGGCAAATTCCAATTTGGGGGGTGCCAAATTGGGTCCCAAACTTTGCGAATTCGTGGTAGACCTGGTCCAGCCCCAAAATCTGTCATGGACGAAGGCCAAAGTGGCAAATTCCAATTCGGAGGGTGCCAAATTGGGTCCCAAACTTTGCGAATTCGTGGTTGACCAAATCCAGGTCCTTCAGGGGCCAAAGTAACACACCCCAATTCGTGGCATGCCACGAATTGGGTCCGGAACTTGGCGAATTCGTGGTCGAGCGAATCCAGGTCAGGCAGGAGCCGACTCGTGCGATTGTTTACCTACTTATTTCACGGAATACAGTGAAATCACGTCGGTGTGTTTGCGAGAAAAGTGAGTTCGCCGCGGTCTGTGTAACGTAGGCATTATCTACTGCATGCCTATATGCATCTGGGCGTGTGGTAAACGGTTAAGTTAGCCAGCGCGGCAGCCTTGCGAGCCGGCTTTCAAGTAGGTAGTGACGTTACACTCAGAAACCAAGTGAACCCTGTTCTTCTTCTTCTTCGCGCTGCTCCATTTTCTCTTTTACCCGTTTCCGCCATGCATCTGCATACATACCCACATCCAGTGCCATTCTCCGTAACTCTAACGATAAAACACTTTGTAATGCAAATATTGCTAGAAACGTAAATAATAAAAAAGTGCATATGTATGTATATGCATCCTGGAGTGTATGGGAGCAAAAAGAAGGGGAGACCGAGACATTGCTATGCGGATAAATACATATTAAATACCAACGCCACCAGCATTTTGCTTATGCATTTCAATTCCGTGTTCAGCTTTTCCCTTTTTTTTTTTTACACTTTCCCCGCGTTTTTGCCTTTTCCATCTTTTTCAACGTTTTTTTTTCTTTTTGCATTTTCGCTTTGCGTTTCGTATTTTCAAAAATGTATATCCCACCGGGTGCCTGCGGTACCGGATCACTCTTTTCGGTAGCAAAAGGGGGAAAACAAAATCCGGGAGGATTTTTTCCAAATTTCCCATCCGCCTTTATCGATTTTTCTCTAGTTTTTTTCAATTGTCACTTTTTTATTTACAATTTACCTCGAAAAAATGGTGAATTTTATAGATTTAGAATTTTTCCTTTGGCGAAAAAGAAAATGATCTGCTTCCGAAATTTTCCGATCGATTCAAAGATCCCTTTTGGGGTGAGACCCCTCACCACCCCGTAAAGCACACCTCGTTATCGCGTCTCCTCTAATTTACGTCAAAAAGCTGACGAATTTGATGTAATTGCGAATTGGAAACCGTGGAAACAAAGCGATTGGTATCGATAGAAATGACAATGATAACAATAATCACGATAATAATAATAATTGATACAACAACGAAAATACGGGGTAGCTGATAGAAGGGTAACTATTTCGTTTGCGTGTGTACGAACGTCTATGTGTGTATATGTGTGTGTGCGCGTTTGTGCGCACTTTGAATGCCTGCTTTTCGTGATAAGACAGAGTGAAACAGAACGAATAAGTTCGAAGGGCGGGCGGAGATCCTAATTAGTTTCGCCGAACAGTTTTGGGTTCTCTGTACCTCTTGCCTTTTCAGAGTTCAAAGTTCAAGTCGTTGGATTCAGTTGCCGCATGGCTTTAATGGCATCGTCTCTTCCTTCTCATCGGGAGTTTCTCTGGAACCGATAGTGTTGCTGCAGATCGTTAAACGTTTCCTACAGAAAGAGAGAGAGAGAGAAGGAGAGAGGGAGATATAGGGAGGAAGGGAGAATGATAGGGAGAAAGAGATAAATAGATGGATGGATAGATAAGGAGCGAGAGGCAAGGACGTATCGAGAGGGATGAAAGAGACAGAGACAGAGAGCGGGGCGGAATGGGGTTGGGAAAGAACGAGGTAAAGAAAGAGACGGAAAGGGACCAAGTTTATGGATGTTGTAATCATTGAAGATAAAGTTAATGCGCCAAAGTTTCCCTTAACTGGTAGCAAATCGAAGGGTTATTATTGCGCTCGGGAGTGTTCATATTTGTGGGCTGCTACTTGCCAAACTTTTCATAGCCTGCGAATGAGAAAATGGGGCCTCGATGGCGACGTTTTGTCAATTCCAACGATTTCCCCTGCATCGATATTCATTTCCAGATCTGCGGCATCGGGTGTATCTAATTTTCTCCGTAGAAATCGAGAAACTTGAGAGCCTCCCTTTTCGCGAAATCGGTTGGGAAAGAGAGGAAAGAAATGAAAAAAAAAAAAAAGGAAAATTGGCAGCCCTTCGTTCCTCGAAAATTGTTCTTTTTGCAGCTTCAGAAATTCATAATTCTCGAGTAAAGTGTCATTGAGACTTCCGCTTGAAGTCATTTTAAAGCAGGAGATCTCCTCTTTATTCCAACTCTGTACATTTCAATTAAATTTCTACAGAATTTCCTGTACGGAAGTGACGTAGCTGTTTCACAAAGGGAAGCAATTTCGAGCCTCCCCTTCTACCTTTTTTTTTTTAAATACGCATTTTGTTACATTATTTTTTTCCCCCATTTAACCCCATATTTCGAGACGCGATGAATTCGTTCCGTTTGGAAAAATAATGAAATTGAAATAATTTTCCGATTTTTACTTAAAAATTACGATTTTTCTCGACCCTCGCGTAAAACTTTCAGGGCAATCGGTGGAAAAGAGAATTACGAGACTTCCTCTTTTTTCTTCCGGTGTCTTATCATTATTCTTCAGCAGATGGAACTCGCGTAGTTTGATAAGACGGCGAGAGGGTATTTCCCGCCGTGAATATTTCATAAAGGAAAAATCCACAAAAATTAATTAAAATTTAAGTCCTCTTAAGACCCGCGCCGAGCTTTCGATTTTCTCGTCCATCGTTTGTATACGTCGTTTGTTTTATTGCAAAAAGATCGTTAATAACAATCCCGACTCATTCTCGATTTACATTTTTAATGTATTTTCTTGAATTGCTTTTCCCTCCCTTTCACTCGAGACTCTCCTTTCTTTTTCCACCCCTTTATCCACTGTACTCCTTAATTAATACCCTTAGCTTCCGTTCCCTTTCGCGGGAATTCTTATACCTGCTGTGTTTCGCATCTCTAAATTAGGTTAGCCGGTTAATTAGTTAATAATACGAATTTCCACGGGGGGAGGAAACCGTTACTCTTGCCACGAATAGAGAAAAAAAAAATTTAAACCTCGACTTCGAAAAATTTCGTCTTTGTTTTCGGGGCAAACAAATGAGATTTCTATTTTTGGTGTCGTGAAAATTCCATTTTTTTTTAAACAGGCCAGCATTATTTTGAGTTTAATTTTCGCTAATTAAATGCTAATTGAATGCGAGAAAAATTCGATTTTGAAAATATTCGCCCTCGTTTTTGGGGAAAAAATGGAATTTCTGTATTCGTTGCCAAAAAAATTCCCTTTTTTTTGAAAATTTGGCCCCCATCATTTTGAGTTTAACTTTCGCTAATTAAATGCTTATTGTATGCGAGAGAAATTTATAAACTCGATTCTGAAATTTTTCGCCCTCGTTTTTGGGGAAAAAATGGAATTTCTGTATTTGGTGCCAAAAAAATTCCATTTTTTTTTTGAAAATTGGCCCCCGTCATTTTGAGTTTAACTTTCGCTAATTGAATACGAGAACAATTTATAAACTCGATTTTGAAATTTTTCGCCCTCGTTTTTGGGGAGAAAATGAAATTTCTGTTCTGGTACCGTAAAAGTTCCATTTTTTGGGGGGATAAAATGACCCTATCATTTTGAGTTTAATTACCGCTAATTAAATGCAGAAAAAAATTGAAAACTCAACTTTGAAAAATTTCGCCATCGTCCTGAAGAGAAAAATTGAAATTTCTATTTTCTATTTTCGGTGCCGTGAAACATCAATTTTTTTCTTTTTTTTTGAAAACGGACTCCATCATTTTGAGTTGAATTTTTGATAATACCAAAAATAGGCGCACGAGTGAGCCCCGAGGGTGGGTCTTCCCTTTTATCTCCTACTTTCTTTCCCAATTTCTGTGTCTCATTCTCTCTGCGAGGGAGATTTATACGTTAGGGGGTTAACATTGTTTTTTGAGGAGGGAAGAAGGCCGAAAGAGAGGGAGCTTTTCGTGAAACGAGTAATTTAACAGAGTCCAACTTAATCGAAGCCATTTCTCTTGCGTGATTCAGAATGGAAGTTACTTCGGTATTCCTTGTACTTCACTTTCGTGCAATAACTCCCCTTTATGAAATATCCAACTTCCACATTTTTTATATTTTATTTTAAACCATATTTTTTATTTCTTCTTTCGCCCATTCCCCATTTTCCCGATCGAAGCTTTTCCCGGATTTTTCCCAAACCGATTAATTTTTTTTCTTTCTTTCGTTCTTTCCTTTCTTATCCTCGGATTTATGGGACGATCGGTTGAAATTTTTCGCACCCCCTTCGAGGGGGGGTGACAGGGGATAGAGGGAGGGGGTGAATCGGAGATTCCTTATTTGCAAGAGAAAGAAAGGAAAAATTTGTATATTCATATTTTTGAGGAAAATTTTAATGGGAAAGGGGCGAATATAAAGGAGGGAAGGCAGGACGTCGGGGGTGGGTATGAACTTCAAAAGAATATCTTTATTTTTCGTATACGTATTTACGTGTATGTATACGTGCAGACAATGCAAGGGAAAAACTTAACAATTTCTCGTGGAAAGCATAATACATCGGTCTGCACAATGATCACCTACATGTGAAAGAGAAGGATGATGATCAAATGAAAGAGACGCTAACTCTCCTCTCCGCTCTGTTTTTTCCACCCTCCTTCGTCCGCATCCCCATTTCCGATATGAGAGACGCGGCAAAAAAAAAAAAAAATATGTATGTGTATTTTTGTCACGAAGAGGGAAAGACAAAGCCGAGAAGAGAGGACGAGAACGCCAAATGCGCATATATACATGTAAAGGACCTTCGAATCCCACGAAAAATTGGAAAAATTACATTTTCCCTCGAACGATAGCCCCGAAGTTACCAGAAAAAATAACAAATGTACCCGGGAAATTTTTCGACGATTTCTACCTTCAGCGAAAACTTCCCCGTGTTTGCTCTGCGAATTTTTGTTTTTCCACCGAAAGCAAATTTCGATTTTTTTTTCGACCGAAAAATAAATAGGAATCGAAGGAAATCGCGAAAATAGGAAACCCCCCGAAAGTCCATTTGTGGAAAAAAAAATGGGAAAATTTTATTCTGGAAAATTTTGTTTTTTCCAAATTTTTGGGTTATTTAATAAAAAAAACTGGGTATGAAAAATGGCTGCGAGGGAAATTTATTTTTCGAAGCACAATTTTTTTTGGAATACTTTTTTTTTAAATTTGCTTTTGAAAATTCTTACTCCGAATTTTAGGGTTTTTTATCCCAAATTTGAGAATTTTCTTGCTCCAAAAAATAAACGGAGGTCGACGAAAATTATCAAAATGGAGAAAAGTCTGAAAATCCATTTATTGGAAGAAAATCGGAATTTTTGTCAAAGTTGTTTTTTTGCGTAAATAGAGAAATTCCCTGGAAAAAACGTAAATTTGCATTTTCGTGTAAAAGAAAATGCAGTAATTAAAGGAAATCAATTTTTTAATACTTTCAATTTCCATTTTTTTGTTAAATACTCTTTTCCCAATTTTCCAGGATTTCGTGCGAGAAAAAATAATTTTTGGAAATTCATTTCGTATCGGAAACTCTCTTGGGGATTTTAATAAATTTATAATAATAATAAAAAAAAAAAAAATTTCTTCCCTCGAATATGAGAATTTCCCCCATCCCCCAAAAATAAATAGAAAACAAAGGAAATTTGGAAATCGCGGAAAAACTAGAAAATCGAAACGTCAAAAGAAAATGGAACTTCCACCACCGTCTAGAAAAAAAAAATTCGCCGTGGATTTGAAAAAATGAAGAAATTGAAAAAAACTAGAAAATCGAAACGTCAAAAGAAAATGGAACTTCCACCACCGTCTAGAAAAAAAAAATTCGCCCTGGATTTGAAAAAATGGAGAAATTGTTTGGAAAATTGGTAAAATAGCATTCCCGTGTAAAAGTAACTATATCTACAAGAGAAAAAAAATATATATACGTATATGTATATGTATATAGGGAAAACAGGAAACAAATACTCGAAGAAACTACTGTAAGTGTCAACAGTTTGAATGGTACTTCGGCAAAATTCGAAGGAACAAAAGTGACTTCTCTTAAGTAGTTTTCCAAACTTTCCATGTTTGTCAACTGCGACGCCGGGTACCTTGAAAACCCACCCCCTTATATATACACATAAACATCCCCCCACCGCCCTCTTTCCACCCTCTACTTTTACATATACATAAGTATCCACTTATTAAAAGGAGAAAAAAAAAAGAAGAGAGGAATCCAGGGGAAATCCCTGAACGGGATTCGAACTCGAGACCTCCCGGTGGGGTAGCGCCTCCGTACCGCGAGAAAGGGGTTGAAAGCTGGCGGACGCGAGAAACGACCTCTTTTTCGCGAATCGAAATAATTAAAGTAGAAATAAAAAATTTCCGGTACTTAAAGGTACGCCTTTTTTTTTTATTTTTATTTTTATTTTTTTTTTTTAATTTTTGCATTCGCCGCTAAACGTTTCCGTCGATCCTTATTATTTCGAGCTGCATTACAGAGAGCAGTGTACATTCCGTATCGCGGCTTCCTTCCCTACTTTGCTCCTTTTTAAATTTTTTTCATTCGACGTCTAGTACCACTAACCTAATTAAACGCCCCATATAATTTATCGAAGCGCTCCGGCGCTTCGCGTGTGTACGTACGCTGCACACAGTCGACTCCTCTCTTCTCCTGCACCCTTAGCTCACTCCCGGCATCGCTGCTGCCGGCTAACAGCTAGCAGCAGCAACAGCAGTAGCAGTAGCAGTAGCAGTAGCAGTAGCAGTAGCAGCAGCGGCGAGCTGTTGCCTGTTGTTGCTGTTGCTGCATCTGTTAGCAGCTAGCTAGCTGCTGCTGCTGCTCCTACCTACTCCCTGCTAACTAACTATACGTACTTTCACTCGCCCTCACCCTCACCCTCATCCACACCCTCTACGTAGACGTTAAAGCTTGCTTGTGTATACCAAAAGCTCTAATACTGCCGCGCGTACGGCCTATATATGGTCATACCACTGAAGTATAACTTTACCGATCGAGTGTTAAAACGAACGAATAAATTTAGCAAAAAATTAACTGTCGAAAGAAAGAAAATTTTAATATATATTGTATTTTTCGCGAATTTCACGACACTCTTATTTTCCCCAATAGGAAATAATCAATTTGCACTCACCCGCTCGATTAAAAAAAAAAAAAGAAAAGAGTCGAGCTACCCCCGGATTCGACCTAAGATTGTTGCAAATTAATTGATTTTCCAATAAAATAAGTTTGATTGATAAAAAATAATTTTTTTATGGGAATAAACACTTATTTTATTATCCCCAACTGACCGAATATTTTCATTTATAATATACAGGGTGGCTGAAAAGTTCCCGCAATTTTCGGAAACGAGTAAAAAAATGTATCGAAGCCAATGGAGGCAATTTTGAACATTTGTTGTAATTTTTCTTTCTTAAATTCATTTTTATTGATCTAATAAGTGTTTTATCTCTTGAGTGTATTTGTTTGTTGACGTATGTGGTAGTTGCAGTCTGTTGAAATATCTAAAAAAAATTGCGGGAACTTTTCAGTCACCCTGTATAACAAAACATTTTTTTTTTACAATATTATAAATATTTCCCTCTTCAATATATTTACTTTATTGCTTATTAAAAAAATTTAGGAATTTTATTTTTAATAATTTTATTTAAATTCAATTGTTATACTAATTTATTTATTAATATTAACGCTTGAATGTTAATTATTTTAATTATGGTTTTGCTACAGAAACAAAACTCTCCTTTTTTTTATCGATTTTCAATTAATTTTAATTATTTCCAAAATAGATGCATTCTCCAAATTTCCAAAATCTATGCATTTCATTTCAGGAATATTTTTCCATATGGTTTATAAATTTGTGTAAAAAGTTGCAAAGCAAAAATCGATTAAAAATTGTAATTGTAATAAAAAATTTCGTTTTTATTATTTTCTATTTCATTATTTCATTATTCCATTACTTAATTCATCCCCTTTAAACCAAAACCTATTTTATCCATATCCAAGATTTTGTCACCCAACAAAAATTCTTCCCCACGCCGAAAAAAAAGGCAGTAATTATTTAATTCTGGAATAACTATAAACGTAGTTAAAACAACTAGAAACATTATGGTTGATGCCTGCGGCAATATTTACAATTATTATAAATTTTTTTCAGCGCAATTTTCGCCATCGAGCGTATACGCGAGTCACCCTGGAGGTGACGAATCATCCCCTAATTAATTCCCGACATGTACATATATACGTCCTTGGATAGCAAACCACCCCCTTATTCTAATTTAACCCATTCCTCTGCAGTAAAAACCCAACCCGAGCTCCACTTACCCCGTGTTGAAGGGCGGGTTTCTGATTTTTGCCGGATGTCCGCCCTAATTGGGGCAGCATCCGTGTAACCCGAAACCCGACACACGACGTCGGGGGTTTACGACGGAATCGGTCGTTCCGTGTTTGATATCCAAACATTACGGCGATACCACGAGCTTCGGTATTGGTGTGGGTAATATCCATTTCCGATTTATGGATAACCCTCGTCATTGGATTAAGTTAACCCACCCCTTCCCGATAAATTGTATCAATCTTCTTTCCCGTCCGGGTACAAGATGCTCCGCAGAAGGGTATATCTGTATCTGCACTTCCCAGGAGATACGATTCCAGAGAGTCTCGAGCCTCGAGTCGAGACTCGGTGGCTGAAAGTGGATCAGGGGGTGCCTTACGACCACCGAAAACGGGTAAAATGTCGCAAGTGACAATTAATGGACTGGTCCCCGATAGGGGTTGCGTACCAGCGGCACCCCAGTGTAGCGTCCAAGTTTCATAGGGTCTCTCGCAGACTTCCGCCATACCACCCCAATCGCAAGGGAGCGGGAATATGGGATTGTATCGAATCCCCGTTGACCAGGACTTCCTCGAATGTGAGTGAGATGAGATCGTGTGTGTGTGTGCGTGCGTGGGTGTATATATATTTGTCAACTATTAACAGCTAATTGCTATTCGCGCGAGATCTCGAACGTGATATACGAGACATTGATATTCAAATTCCTGATCTACATGCATACCTGCTAAACGTCCGGGGGTGGATCGGTTCGAGGGTTTGGTACCAGCGAAATTTCACGACAAAGGGGGTTGAGGCTGATCAACAGCCACCCCCTGGACAGCTCTCGTCGAGAAAAGAAGAAAGAAATTGGATCCCCTCCAGCCTACCCTTCACCTTCCACCCCGTTTACCAGGTAAGCTTCGAGTAGGGCATTAAGCTTTGCATTCCTACTTCATCCCCCTTCTACCACCCTCCCTCACACGCCTACTCAATTTCCTAAAGGAATGCAGCTATGCACACACACACTCTCTGAGAGACGAAGGTAACCCGAGGTATCGCGTTCCGTGTAACCCTTCCTTCGAGAAAACCACCCCCTTCGTTTTGTAACCCTTAACACCAACGCAGCGATAACAATGGTAAGGATAATTTGTTGGGGCGCTTCGGGGTACGTCCCCTGAAGCGCGAAGACTGTAATTACGGACAAAAGTGAAGAAACCAAGTGTTTTAGAGGTGCCCATAAGTTATGGGGGTTTTTTTTTGGTAATTATAGAAGATTTCGTTTCATTTGATATCAAGTGCGCATCAATTTACAAAATAATCCCTGTTGTTATTTAGAAATTTTTTTTTCATCCCCTTGGTAAATTTCAATTTTATTGTGAAATGGGGTAGTTTGTGGTAAAATACCTACAAGTGACGGTAATTATTGAATCTAGAAATTTGACGATATATTATGGGTATCCCTGATTAGTGCCACATTCTGATAAATAAGTAAAATGCATTTTTTCGCAACATTCGCAGCCGCTGACGTAGATCAACGTCAATTTTGAATTTTTTTTTGTCTTTCCACTTGTAACTGCAAATTTGTTTTTTCCTCTTTTTCTTTCAAAGAATAATTTCTTAAAAGCTTGATCATTTTCAAAATGGAATTCATGCATTTTGTTTTAATAATATTTTTTCGAATGTTTATAAATTTGCATAAAAATTGCATAAGTAAATATGATTTAAAAATTGTAACTTCAATAAAAAATGTTCCTTCTTTTAATCGACTTTTAATTGATTTTGATTGTTACGAAAATATATGCACTTTCCAAATTTCCAAAATAGGTGCATTTTATTCTAAAAATACTTTTCCAAATGTATTTGAAATTTATTCAAAATATAATGATTTCAAAATTAAGTGATTCAAAATTGAATGAATGAAAATTGTAATTTCCATAAAAAAGTTTATCAAATTTTCTTCTTTCAACCGATTTTCAATTCGAAAACAAAAAAAACTACCCGCTGCCAATGTATTATTATTAACGTCACACCCAAAACCGTTACTATGGCTCATTTAAATTTGAAATTTCTTCACTTTTTTATTTTAATAATATTTACTCAAATGTATAATTTGTATAAAAATTGCATAAGCAAATATTGTTTAAAAATTGTAACTTCAATAAAAGGGTCTATTAAATTTCCTTTTTTTCATCGATTTTCAATTAATTTTGATTGTTACGAAAATAGATGCACCTTCCAAATTTCCAAAATATGGTGCATTTTATTCTAAAAATATTTTTCCTATTGTATTTAAATTTATTCAAAATTGAATGAACAAAAATCCTATTTTCAATGAAAAGTCTTTCAAATTTTCTTCTTTCAACCGATTTTCAATTCGAAAACAAAAAACTACCTGCTGCCAATGTATTATTATTAACATTTCACCCAAAACCGTTATTATGACCCATTTAAATTCGAAATTTCTTCACTTTGGTCCGTGATTTTACAAAATTACACGCGATAAGGGTAACAAATATCACAGTAAATTCAAATAACACCAACAACAATTATAAAAACAACAACAACAACAACAATGACGACTACGACAATGAAGATCCATGTCCTCGTTGACGCTGTCGTCGAGTTGTTGCGTTATCATTAATACCACTACGAACAACCACAACAACAATAATGATAATGATAACGATAACTCACGTTACGTTGCCGGCGGGTGGGCACATTGCCCGCGGGCGTCGATGAGGAATAATAACGATGAGGAGGAAGGACGACGAGCTACCGTACCCCGGGCGTCGCACGAGGCAAGTATGAGTTATTCCCGCATTCCGATGACTCTTGATAACAATGACGATTACGACGATAACCCATCACAACAATAACAACAACAACAATAACCGTAGCTATGGCAACATTCGCGGCAGCGGCAGCGGCAGCAGCGGCGGCAGCAGCGGCGGCGACGGCAGCAATGGTTGTACGAGTGCCACCGGTGGTATTAATAGTAGTACGACTAGTAGCGGCAGCAGCAACGATAGTAGTAGTAGTAGTAGTAGTAGTAGTAGTAGTAATAGTATCAACAATAGTTATCGTAGTAGCAGTGGTAGTACTAATAGTAGCAGTAGTAGTAGCAGCAGCAGCAGCGAAAGTAGTAATAGTAGTAGTAATGATAACAGTAGCAGCAACAGTAGTAGTAGTAGTAATAATAGTAGTAGTAATAGTAGTAGTAGTGGTAGTGGTAGTGGTAGTAGTAGTAGTAGTACTGGTGGCGGTATTAGTAGTATCGGTATTAACAGCAGTATCGGTAGTATCGGTACCAACGACCCCGAGGGTGGCTTCGCGACTGTTCTCGTGTACCTGCGGCTCGTCGAATCGCAACGCACTCATACCTTTGGTCTTTCTTCCCACGATTCCGTGGGCCGATCTTATCGGCACCCCCTCGTGTTCGCGAAGACACGCGTACGAATGCGCGCGTGTGTTTATGTACGTACGTACGTATGTATGTATGTGTCTGAGCGAATGAGTGAATGACTGACTGACTGAGGGAGGTCAAAGAAAACTGGAAGATTCCCTTTCACGCTGACGCTGACGCTGACGATGCTGGTGACGATGATGACAACGACGATGAGGGTGATGACGATGATGACGATGATTATAATAATAATGATAATAATAATAAGAATAAGAATCGTAATAAAAATGGAAACCCTCTTCCTCCTTTTTCTATACACGCCTGGCGTTGCTACCACGGCGAGAGCCTCAGGCACGACGACATAGCCGCTACTCGTCCCGGGTGGTATGCCGACATCGTCGACCCCGTAGCTCTCGTCGTTATCATCCTTGTGTGTGTAATATATACGTATATATCCAGGGGTGTACGTATGTTTGCGTCTATATTTAATGTTATCCCTTTTTATCTTCTTCGTTCCTCCTCCCTTCTTCCTCGTCTTCCTCCTTTTCCTCCAATTCCTCCACGTCCTCTTCCTCCTTTCCTCCTCCTCCTCCTCCCCCTCCTCCTCCTCCTCCTCTTCTTCCTCTTGTTCTCGCTACTGCTGCAGCGGCACCCCTTTCCTGCACCGGGGTGTCGATCACTCGATTACACTCCAGCGGCGACTCGAGTGCGATTCCCAGTTCCAGCACTTCCACTTGCGGAATGTTTACTTCCGTGGCTCATTTACGCCCGCATATGCGGGCCACGCACGCACGCACGCAAGCCCACCCTACGACACGCACCAACGCACGCACAGACACATACACGCACACACAAACGCGCGCGATTAATCTGCCCTGTGCGCTTCGCTTGGCTTCTATCCTCCAGCCGCTGTTGCTGCTGCTGCTGCTGCTGCTGCTCCCGCTCCTGATCCTGATCCTGATCCTGACTCTTCTTCTGGCTCTTCTTCTTCTTCCACCCACGAAAGGCGAGACACTTATTCGCGGGACGATCCGTCGTCATTCGATGCTCGCAGCGCGGGTATGGAGAGATCCTGCCGCCCCTACGCCGACGGGGCCGATTCAACTCGCGAGAGAACAACCCGAACAACCCTCGTCACTGAACTCATCGAACACCACTCTTCCTCGCCCCCGGGGGTCGGAAACAACAAACAAACGCGTCGATCCGCGTATATATCCGGCGCTCGCTAGGCCACCAGCACCGTCCGCTGGCAGGCGACCGATCATCGGCACCGGCGAGCGAGGACCCAGGACGCGCTACGACGATGCGTCTCCTCCGGGGGATGACTCGCTGGGGAGGAAAACACGGCTAGGGGGTGAAAGGATCCGTCGTCGTCGTCGTCGTCGTCGTCGTCGTCGTCGTCCTTGGATGTGCGGGTGTAAATAGATCGGTGCGGGCGTGCGTGTACGTGTGCGTGTGTATCCTTGCGTATCCTTGCGACGCACGTATAAAAATATGTGTATGATGTGTATCAGTGTGTGTGTGGGTGTGTGTACATGTAGATAGATATATATATATATATATATATATTCCTCGCGTGTACGCGTTCGATGAGACGACTCTCTTTGCGTTAAGGGCCGACACTCCCAAGAAACATCCCGCACGACCGACTACCCTCCTTAATACTGACGCCTGCTCGTTTCTGGGGGTGTTGTACTGTCTACGCTTTCGTTCAGCCCCGAACGTAGGGAAAATCCACCCTTGCGCGCCCCGGGAGCCAATACCAACCCATGTGGAAAAGCTCCCGTACTACCCCCCACTCCGTTCTTGATTCCCGTCAAACGTAGCGCCGGGGAGAGGCGAGTTTTCCCGAGAACGCCCGAACCGGGCTAACCCGTACTCCCGGCAAACGTCGTACCATGTGATAGTATCGCCCACGGAAGGGCACGAGCGCAACCGAGCATCCACGGAACGGGTCCCTCGAAAGAACCGCACCTGCTAATACTGGAAAGACCATGTGGAAACCTCGAGGCAGCGTTAAAAACAGTGGCGTCTTGTACGAGGGTTTTGCTCTATATCTATATACGGGTGTTTGTGTATGTATACGGACGGACGGACGGACAGAAGGACGGACGGACGGACGAAAGCGTACGGGGCTTTGTCTCTCGCTACGCGTTTGGCAAAAGTCAAAAATGGATCAATTGGCGCAGCTCTTTTGTCTCGACCAAAGGAGAGAGACCTGGGCGTTTTGCTCTTCGCTGCCCTTATTTTCCTCGCAAACTCGAAAGCCCGGTCAATCTCCGAGAACTGGGTTTTCTTTCTTTTTTTTTTTTTTTTTTGCGGAACTCGAAACTTCGTGGAGTAGTGAGGCGAGCTTTAAAGCGATGTCTCGAGAAAGCTTCCAAGACTTTCCGAAACGAAGTTAGCATTTTTTCCACGCCACGAGTTTCCGACCGATTCTTCGGAGTGGGAGGGGGTGGTTTTCTTTAGAAGCTCGCAAGTTTATGGTGAAATTTTGCCGAGTCTTAAATTTTCTGCGGTAGAAAGGGGATCTTTCGAGCTTTCGAGAAAACTTTTGTAAAAGCTCCTGGGATTTTTCCAAGCGAAGTTACGATTTTTTCAACTTCGCAAATTTTCTAACGACCGTTAGGGGGTGGTTTCTTTGGAAGGTCCAAAACTCCAAGGAGACATTTTTTTAACTCTTGAATTTTTTCGGGGTAGAAAGAGTGTGTTTCGAGCTTTCGAACAAGAGTTCGTGGAAGCTTTTGCGATTTTTTCGAGGAAACTTATGATTTTTTTAATACAAGGGAATTTTGGTGGAATCGTAAATTGCGAAGGTTAACTTCGGGGGAGTCAGTCTTTGAAAATTTGCGGCGTTAGAAAAAATTTGTGCGGAAATTTGAAATTTATAGGGTGGAAAGAGGGACTTTTGAGCTTTCGAAACAAATTTCGTGGAGGCTTTTGCGATTTTTTTCGAAGAAGTTATGATTTTTTCAATGCAAAGACATTTGAATAGAATCTCGAATTAAGTGTCAATTTCGGGAGAAACAATTTTTCGCTTCATTTTAAAAATTCATAACTTCGAAAAAAAGTCACGTAGGAATTTGAAATTTGTAGGGTAGAAAGAAGAATTCCCGCACTTTGGAAGGGCGTTTCGCGAATGCTTTCAGGATTTTTTGAACAGTAGATATGAATTTTTTATCCTCGGCTTTTACGCTGTTGCTTTCATAGTTTTCGAAGCGCCTATTTTCCAGGAAAATTGCGAAGGAAAAACTTCCATTCTACTTAGAAAACCCAAAGCAGTGGGAAAATATCGTCCGTAAACTTGACAGTTACCGGCTGGAAAGAAGCTGTTACGTATCAAAGTTTCGCGCAAAGCCTCCGCTGCCCATTTCATGGGTCTTATGAATTTTTCAGGCTGAAGTTATCGCAAAGGTATGATTTTAGGAAGAGGTTGAAGAAAAAAAAAAAAAGTCCGTTTGCAATTTAAAGATTTCGCGATTCGGAGGGAACATTTTATTCACTTTGGGAATTTACGGTAAAGAAAGAAGAGCTTTTAAGCTTTCATATGCTATTTTTCAAGCGAGTTATGAATTTCCTTGGAAGGGTGAAAAAAAATTGTAAAAGTGTTGCATTTTGTCGGGAAATTTAAAGCTCCGAAGAAGAATTGTTTACAAACTTAAAATTTACGGGCTTGACGGCAGGAGTTTAAAGCTTTAAAGCGACGCGGCAGGTAAGCCTCTATGAATTTTTTAAGTGGTTAAAACTGAAGTTAAAACGCCGTTTCGGATCAAAACATGCGAATTTATTTTCCTGGAAAATGCACAATTTTCCCGGCGATTTTCACCAATTTTTCGGAATTTTTCAAAGTGGGATTAAACAAAATTCGGAAGCTTGCAAGCGAAAACTGGAAAATTCGTAACTTCGACACAGATTTTTCGTGAAGGCTCAAATTTTTAGGATAAAAAATAGATTTTCCAGGCTTCAAAATAATCCTAAATGGAAATTTCTATTTTTTTTTCTTCCCAAGTTACGATTTTTCAAAGTTCGGCTAACGAAGTTTTCCCCTTCTTTTGCCGAAAATTGTGATTAATTTCTTTCACAATTTGTAACTTTCCGGGAAAATTTTGCGAAAAATTGAATTTCTCCAGAAAATAAGCAGAGACTCTGAGCTTTCAGCTGAGACAAGGCAGAAGTTCCTACGACTTCTAGTCCCCGAGTTATGATTTTTCACAGATGAAATCTTTCTAAAAAAAGAAAAAAAAATAGAAAATCGTAAAATTCGTTGTTTTCAAAAAAAAAAATCCCAATTAAGGGGGAAAATTTTTCGTAATTTGGGAATTTCCGCGACGAAAACTGAAAGCTCGAGCTTCAAAATGGGACCCAGTTACAAATTTTCGAAAGAGCTTGCGGCAGTTTTCCGACTCTTCCTCAATTTCCACAATTACCCGGAATTTCCCGAGTCACTTTGCCCCTTCCGTGCATCGGTTTATGCAAATACGCGAAAACCAAAGAATAAGTAAATAAATAAAACTAAAAAAAGGAAGAAGCTGCAGATGTTACGCCACTGTAACCCGACTATGGCCGAGAAGGGACGAAGTGTTTCTGTCTCTCCATGTCTCGGCATCCTCTCCCTCTTTCCTCCAGCATCCCCCTTTCGTTTTACAACCCCAGTCGATACTGACACTAGCGGTGCGAGGTCGACTCGTCAGAGGGTGCTGAGCGAAGGGGAATGAAGTTGGGAGGGTTGAAAAGTGAAAGAAAGGAGGAAAGGAAAACGGACATTCTTCGAAAATATCTTTCGTACACAGGGACGACTGTGTACGAAAAATATCGATTCCACCCCTTGGCCGGGAAATTGAAAACTAATATTTCAACACCGCAGTCTATTTGTTTACGCGGGGTGGAAGTCGTCCGTGTTTCTAAATCCACTCTGCGGTGGAGAAAAAAAAAAAAAAGCAACAAATTAATACCCGAGGGAAGAATTTATGTAAATGGGGGAAAATGGGGTGGAAACTTTCCCGAATAATCGCTTTTTTTTTCATTTACCCTAAACCAATGAGAAAAAAATTATCTATACATAAACATATTTATTTAAATATTTATTCATTGGAATTTCTAAATTTTTTTAAATTAATTTTAATTCTGTGTATTATTCTTTTTTATTTGACAAAATTTTTTCAGGGTCTATTTTGCTCCTTTGTCAATGTCAAATTACTGATGAATTGCAATTGCATGAATTTTCCTTGAAGCTGCGAATTTTCAAAGATCCTCCCGAAATTGGCGTTCACAATTTGCGATTCCTCGAAAGTTTTTTTGAATTAAAAAAATTGTAAATTCGTGAAAAAAAATCCCAAAAGCTCCCACGAAATTTCGTTCGAAAGCTCGAAAGCTTCCCTTTCTACCCCAAAAAATTCAGGACTGTATAAAATTTCCCCTTAAAGTTGTGAGCTTCTAAAAAAAACCACCCCCTAACGATCGGATCGAACTTCGTGACGTTGAAAAAATCGTAACTTCGATTCGAAAAATCCTAGAAGCTTTTACAAAACTTTTTTCGAAAGCTCGAAAGACTCCCTTTCTGTCCCAAAAAATTCCGAATTCTAGAAAATTTTTCCCTGGAATTGTAAGCTTGTACAGAAACCATCCCCCAGGAATCGGTTCAAAATTCGAGCTAAAAAAAAAAAAAAGAAACCGCGTGGCCCAATGATAATAAAAATTAAGAAACCCGAGGAACTTTCGGCCCCTCCTATTCCCACCCTTTTCGCTCCAGTAAATCCTCGGCAGAATTGGTTTCCAGTTTCCTTTCCATTCCATTCGGTCCTGGAAGCCACTTTAAAAGAGAGACAAAAAGTAAAGCCCTAAATAAAATACTTCGCTCCACGGTACGTAAATCCCACCCAAGAACAAGATGAAGAAGAAGGAGAAGAGGAAGAGAAGGCAGCAGTGCTCCCCAGAAAGTACTTTCAGGACCCTAAAACCTAAGGGTTGAGATGCGATAGAATTAACCGAGGCATCGGAGCTACTCGGCTCGAAAGTCTTCGGAAGACCCGCAACGCAAGCTGCATTACAATTGCAGAGTGCCAGTGGGAGGTAAAAGGCCATAATGGGCCGTTATGCATCGTTACCACCCACGGCAACCCCATGAAAGCTCCGGTAGAACGTCAACCACCCCCGCACCGTCACGTTTCGCAATATCTATTTGTTTTATTAAAGACAAATTTATTATTTATTTTGTTAATAAAATTTATCATTGTTATTGAATTAAAAAAATTTGTTTCGTCACAGAAATATATATTGAAATTATTAGAAACTATAAATTCCATTATATCGTATTTAAAAAACATATTATGAATTTTATTGATTGGAAACAAACCGGAATTAATATATATAATTTATGAATTTCCACCCCATTATTAATTTTGACGATAATTAATCGCGAATCGAACCGACAAAATTGTAGATGGCGAAAATGATAATTGCGCTTCTTATCTGCGCGATTATTTGCGTTGCATCGATAACAAATGAATCAACGCGAATTGCGGGGGCGGATGGTGGAGGATATTTTTACGAAATCCCATTATTCCAGGCCGCGATTATTATTTTCGGCTCATTATCAATTGTTATAATAATAATAATAATAATAATAATTCATCGGGATTCGAAACGGCAATTGTTCGATTTCGCCTCGTATATTTACAATCGCCGGTAATAATTAATTATATTCACGGTGAATTAATTATTGTAATTCGTGTGTCTGTGAACGCGGTAGAAGGGAGGAAGGTAAAAAAATATCGGGGGATTATCGGGAAAAAGAAAATGAATAGAAAGGAAGGAATAAAGGTAATAAAAAGATGCATACAATTGTTCCCTTATAAACTTTCTATACATTTCCTTTGAGACGCCTCCACTCCCGAGGGGGAGAGATTGAAAAGATTCGAATGTTGATGTGCTTTGGTTTTTTCTTGTAAGAATGATGGATACTTATTTATTCATGGTAAACTCAAACGACTTTGTTTATTTCTTATTGATTCTCGAAAAACCATATTATTGCACAAATCAGGCAAGGATTCGACGAGAATATATATTTTTGCTGCAGACAGAACTTATTCAATTTCTCATAGACGAGGGCCGAGGGGTCAGGGAGAAATCGTTTTACGAACCCCAATCGAAATCCCAGAAGGCCGAAAAGTTATGGATTCTGAAAACCATGGGAACGACCCCCCAAGATCAAGCGTCCGCAATTCTGGGGTGACTCTTTCCTTTTCTTTTTTTTTTTTTGAAAATATGAATCGCCTTGGATTGAAGAAAGCAATTTCCAGCTGCGAGTGGCTTTTCAGGAATTTTTTCCCTCAGGTACGATTTTCGTAATCGAATTTACAATGTCTTGAAAAAAATCATCCCTTAAGATTTGAAAATTCCCAGTTTCGAGGGTGATTTTTTTGTAAACCTGAATTTCACGGGGTGGAAAGAAGAACTTTTCAGCTTCAAAAAGCTTTTTTGAAAATATCTTTAGGATTTTTCCTCCCCAAGCTACGATTTTTTTAATTGAAATTTACTGTTTCTCGAAATAAAACATCCCTCAAGATAAAAAAATTCCTAGATTCGAGGGTGATTTTTTTGCAAATCTGAATTTCACGGGGCGGAAAGAAGAACTTTTCAGCTTTAAAAAGCTATTTTGAAAATATCTCTAGGATTTTTTCTCCCCAAGTTACGATTTTTGGAATCGAAATTAACACTTTTTTGAAAGAAAATATCCCTTAAGATTAAAATATTCCTAGATTCGAGGGTGATTTTTTTGTAAACCTGAATTTCACGGGGTGGGAAGAAGAACTTTTCAGCTTCAAAAAGCTTTTTTGAAAATATCTCTAGGATTTTTCCTCCCCAAGCTACGATTTTTTTAATTGAAATTTACTGTTTCTCGAAATAAAACATCCCTCAAGATAAAAAAATTCCTAGATTCGAGGGTGATTTTTTTGCAAATCTGAATTTCACGGGGCGGAAAGAAGAACTTTTCAGCTTTAAAAAGCTATTTTGAAAATATCTCTAGGATTTTTTCTCCCCAAGTTACGATTTTTGGAATCGAAATTAACACTTTTTTGAAAGAAAATATCCCTTAAGATTAAAATATTCCTAGATTCGAGGGTGATTTTTTTGTAAACTTGGATTTTACGGGGTGGAAAGAAGAACTTTTCAGCTTCAAAATGCTTTTTTGAAAATATCTCTAGGATTTTTCCTCCCGAAGCTACAATTTTTTTAATTGAAATTTACTGTTTCTCGAAATAAAACATCCCTCAAGATTAAAAAATTCCTAGATTCGAGGGTGATTTTTTTACAAACCTGAATTTTACGGGGCAGAAAGAAGAACTTTCCAGCTTCAAAAAGCTTTTTTGAAAATATCTCTAGAATTTTGTCTCCCCAAGTTACGATCTTTGGAATCGAATTTACACTTTCTCGAAAGAAAACATCCCTCAAGATTAAAAAATTCCTAGATTCGAGGGTGATTTTTTTGCAAACCTGATTTTCACGGGGTGGAAAGAAGAACTTTTCAGCTTCAAAATGCTTTTTTGAAAATATCTCTAGGATTTTTCCTCCCCAAGCTACGATTTTTTTAATTGAAATTTACTGTTTCTCGAAATAAAACATCCCTCAAGATTAAAAAATTCCTAGATTCGAGGGTGATTTTTTTAGAAACCTGAATTTTACGGGGCAGAAAGAAGAACTTTCCAGCTTCAAAAAGCTTTTTTGAAAATATCTCTAGATTTTTTTCTCCCCAAGTTACGATTTTTGAAATCGAAATTTACACTTTCTCGAAATAAAACATCCCTTAAGATTTGAAAATTCCTAGTTTCAAAAATAATTTTTTTGCAAACCTGAATTTCACGGGGTAGAAAGAAGAACTTTCCAGCTACAAAAAGCTTTTTTGAAAATATCTCTAGAATTTTTTCTCCCCAAGTTACGATTTTTGGAATCGAAATTTACAGTTCCTCGAAATAAAACATCCCTTAAGATTTGAAAATTCCTAGTTTCAAAAATAATTTTTTTGCAAACCTGAATTTCACGGGGTAGAAAGAAGAACTTTCCAGCTATAAAAAGTTTTTTTGAAAATATCTCTAGATTTTTTTCTCCCCAAGCTACGATTTTTGGAATCGAAATTTACAGTTTCTTGAAATAAAACATCCCTTAAGATTTGAAAATTCCTAGATTCGAGGGTGATTTCTTTGCAAAGCGGTATTTCACGGGGTAGAAAGAAGAACTCTCCAGCTTCAAAAAGCTTTTTTTGAAAATATCTCTAGGATTTTGTCTCCCCAAGCTACGATTTTTTTAATTGAAATTTACTGTATCTCGAAATAAAACATCCCTCAAGATTAAAAAATTCCTAGATTGGAGGGTGATTTTTTTACAAACCTGAATTTTACGGGGTAGAAAGAAGAACTTCCCAGCTTCAAAAAGCTTTTTTGAAAATATCTCTAGGACTTTTTGTTCCCGAGTTACGGCTTTTACGATAAAATGTCCCATTTTCCCCAAACGAAGCATCCCCGGAATTTTCCAAATTCCTAATTTGGGGGATGAATTTCACCGTAAGTGGAATCTCGCGGAAGCTTGGCTATTTTCTCGGTGGAGCTACAATTTTTCTCGTTTAAGTTGCATTTTCGAGCGAGGGGATGAAATCTTCGCGTTCCCTTGCTATTCGTGAGTTTTAGCAATAGTTTCGCAGTAATTAATAGCCGCACGCTCGCGAATGTGTGCATTCGTGTACGCGCGCGTGTGTGTGTAAAGGATTGCATGTGAAGACAATAATTTATAGAACGGCGAATACTCATTTAAACTCCACCCTGACAATTATCATCTTTTCCACCCCCTCTGTACTTCACTTACACACACGCTCGAAAACACATACACGCGGTGGCATGTAAATAAAGCGGTGTACATATACGTATACACCCACATATATATGTGTATATACCGCTAGTCTCATTTAGCGAAACTCGGGATAGCGAATGTCGACTATTTTAGAAAGGGGTTGGCAGGGATGGGGGAGAGAATCTACAACCAAATGTAATGGGATTTCGGCTTATCTTATAGCCTGTGAGTTTTCCACACAGGGTACAGAAAGAGAGCTGAAGGGGGAAAACGCAGAGGGTGGGAAGCAGGGGGTGGAAACTGCACGAGGGGTAGTCTCAACCCTTCTCATTTTGGAGATGGAAGCTTGCCCGATGCGTGACACCACATTAATTAACTCTTATCCGCCTACCCTCCCCCTTCAACCCTTCGTTTTTCTTCTACCTACCGTATATACATTTACCACCCCCGCATCTGCACGCTGCTTTTTCTTTTTCTGCACATTTTAATGCCGAGCAGAAGCAATTTTTATAAAATGTTGCAATCCACCGCGAGACTCTCCTGCTCGAGAAGGATCTTGTGGGTACTGGTTCTCCAGTACGTGATTATAATTAGATTTCCTACAAATTTTTTTTTTATTTCCACCCTCACTTATCAACCCCCAAAGATACTGTATATAATCATTCCCCTTCTTGCTTATTTCAATATTTTATTATTTTTGGTTTTTTCTTGATGTTTTTTACTACCCTTGTTTTTCTCTTGGATCCGGAAAATTCGAACTTCGGGGTACGAATTTTTCCGGGGGTTGAAATTTTTGGGGTAGAAGGGTGGCCTTTACAGCTTCGAAATGCCCTATTGGAATTTAATTTTTTGATTTTTGGAAACTGAGTTAGAATTTTTTTAATGAAAAGAATTTTAATTCGATTCTCAGGGGGTTGTTTTTTTCGAAACCTCGCAGCTTTGAGGAGAAATTTTTTAGAAACTTGAATTTTCTCGAGTAGAAAGAAGCTCCTTTGAGCTTTCGAATGACACTTCGTGGGAGCTTTTAGAATTTTTCTAGACTAAGTTACGATTTTTTCAATGCATCGAATTTCGAATAGGTTCTTTAAAAAAATTTCGAAAATTCGCAGTTTCAAATATAAATTTCGCAGGAACCTGAATTTTCCGGGGTAGAAGTAGGAAGCTTTAAGCTTTCGAGCAACGTCTCGTGGAAGCTTTCAGGATTTTCCTGATCGAAACTACGATTTTTTTTAATGCAAGAAAATTCGTAGATCGCTTCGAGAGAAAATCCTACAAAAATTTACAATTTTAATATCAGATTTGTAATTATTTTGTAATTAAATTTGCACCCTCACTTATTAATTCTCGAACGTACATGTACACATATTTATTCATTTCCCTTGCTACTCGACTCATATCGTTACATTTTTTTTTTTTAAGATCCCGTTAGTTACGATCGAAGGTAAAGTATATAGAATCGTCTGACTATAGAATAAACCATCACCACTTAAAGGATATAAGCTTTTTACTGGAAATGGTAAAAATTGCGGTGGTCGTGAGGTAATGGTAGGACGTATAGTGGTGCGATACCGCGTGGTATGGGGCAAGGGTATAGTAGGGTAAGAGTTTTCGTAGATGGAACATTTCAGTGGGCGGAAAAGGCACCACTATATTTCACTGTGGAAAGTCCGGAACATGAGAAACGTATCGAGTGAAGGGTTCGAAAGGATCTTATTCTATGTGTAAAGGAAAAATGGAGAAACCATAAAATATGGTTTTAAAAGGAACCCCTTCTTGCTGCTTAAAAAGATAGCCGGAGAAAAAGGAAGAAGCGGTAAAAAAAAGTTATTGCTCCCCCCTTAATTTCGGCTAACATCGAATTCAAATCGTCTTCGATTAAAAAAATAAGCCTTCGACCACCCGACGCTTCCACCGCGATTCCAAAGAAAGAAATTTCCCTCGGAGCCACGGATTCGCGGCAGAGAAAGGGGATGTTTTCATCCTGTTTTGAGAAACTGCAAATATCATCGCGAGGAAACGTCGCAGAGACGTTTGTAGAGAAGCCCCTCAAAGCTCGAAACTCCTTCTTTTTATTCCACCCCTTTTAACTTCCTGCGAAAATTTTCCCTCGAGATATGAATCTCAAATATGAAAAAAGGAATAATCTCGGTGCAACAATTCCAAAGAATCTAGAAATGGAATAAATTTTTCCCGAAATTTCAGCATTTTTAATAAAAAATATAAAAAAATTGACGGTAGAGGGTTGTATTTTGTGGGGTAAAAGGGAGGCTTTTTGAATTTCAAAATCTTGAATTGCAATTTTTTTTGGAATAATTTGAAACCAACATACAATTTTTTCAATTCGATGAAGCTTTGAATCGATTCCTATGGGGGTTGATTTCTCCTAAAGCTTAAAACTTGGAAAATAAATTTTTTAGGAAACTGAATTTTTTGGGGAAGAAAGAGGAAGTTTTGAGCTTTCGAATAAAATTTACTGGAAGCTTTTACGATTTTTATAAAGGAAGTTACGATTTTTTTAATTCATGAAAACCCAAATTGGAATTTTAAATCGTAGATGTCGATTTCGAGAGAAGCAATTTTTGAAAATTCACAGATTTCGGAAAAATGCAAGTAAATATTTGAAATTTTTAGGGTAGAAAGAAGGACTCTTAAGCTTTCCAACGATTTTTTGTGGAAGCTTCTAGGATTTTTTCAGACAAAGTTACGATTTTTTTCAATACAAGATAATTCACGAATCTCAATTTCGAGAAAAAATTCCTTGCTTCGAAATTCGCAGCTTCAAGGGAAATTTAAGGGTGGCCTTTCCAACTTCGAAATGCCCTATTGGAATATAATTTATTGATTTTTGGAAACTGAGTTAGAATTTTTTTAATAAAAAGAATTTTAATTCGATTCTCAGGGGGTTGTTTTTTTCGAAACCTCGCAGTTTTGAGGAGAAATTTTTTAGAAACTTGAATTTTCTCGGGTAGAAAGAAGGTCCTTTGAGCTTTCGAACGACACTTTTAAGCTTTCCAACGATTTTTTATGGAAGCTTCTAGGATTTTTTCAGACAAAGTTACGATTTTTTTCAATACAAGATAATTCACGAATCTCAATTTCGAGAAAAAATTCCTTGCTTCGAAATTCGCGGCTTCAAGGGAAATTCATGGGGAATTTTGAGATTTGCGGGGTAGAAAGGCGACTTTTCGAGCTTCGAAATTCCGGGTTGCGAATATTTTTGGGATCGTTTGAAACAGAGTTACGATTTTTTCTTCGGTCGGAGTCTTGCGGGGGTTAAAGGAAGCTCCTTTTATGGGGGCTTTTTTGCGGTGCAGCGCACGGGGAGTTACAGAATTCGGCCGGTGCGGTAGTTCGAGAGAGAGAGAGAGAGAGAGCGAGAGGGTTCAAGTTGTATCGTATAATACTTTGAAAATTCCAATCGCCGGTGGAGGAATACCAAAGGCATACTCGAGCGAACCGTGATATCAAATAGCCGCGTGTTTGAGGTACGTCCTCCTGTATTATACTCGGATCGTGGCAACCAGCGGCTACGGAATATGGACATTCTTATACGGACACCCCTACACCTACGGCTTCAACCCCTACGGATATACCGATACACGCATGTACGTATTAATATAAATACATACAAACATGCAAATAGAAATATATGTATACACACAAATACATCCACACACACACACACATGGGTGGGTGCATATATGTATGCACACGTGTGCGTAGAGGGTATATGGAAAAGCTTCTTTGCGCAACGACTCTAGGAATTGAATATCCGAGATTATCCTGCTTCGGATCAATCTCAGAAGAATACCGGATATCCGTCGTACAAATGGAATACTGTTTGATATACCATTACTATCATAAATTCACCTAGATTTCTCCCTGTGTCTCTCTCTCTCTCTCTCTGTTTCCCAGCAGCCACCCCCCACCCCCGCCCACTGGTCTCAGCGATTTCCTCTCATTCCATTTCCTGATATGCTACACAATGTATACGTATGCAGTTTATTCACTATTAGTGTGTTCAAATGTTAACCGCATTTCAAATGAACCTCCACTTCTCTCTCTCTTTGTGCCCCCCCCCCCCCCCCCTTTCTAAGTCTATTGAGGTGAAGTCATACACATGCAATCGTAATGGTTACAATTACGCGCGAAAGAGGTGAAAGGAAAACAGAAACACCCTCCAGTGTGTGTACGTGTGGGTGCAGCATCAAACGTATCCATGTCTCTTCCCTACTGGTCTCGGTGTACATATTTTCAAAATTAGAAGAAGGAAAATTCACCCCCCCCCCCCCTCGTGCCATGGTTCCATTTATTTTTGGGACTTTTTAGAAAAAATCGCGGTTTTCGGGGCAAAGGGGTAACTTCCCTTGGGAAATCGGGGATTCCGAAGGTTCCATTGCATTCTTCGCGCGAAAATACGTCGAATAAGCACCCGCGGGAAACCCTATCTCGATGGGCCATGGCCGGAGGGTCGATCAAAGTCGGCCAAAAATCGTGCACAAAGGTCAATTTTTGGGCCACCCCGGAAATGGGTCAAAATTCAATATTTGAAATCGATGTCAAAAGGGTCATTCCTAGGGGTAAGGGGCCGAAATCTCAATAGGAACAAAGTTCTAACGATTTTTTCGATATCCCGGAACCGAGTTACGATTTTTCCAATTTTACGAATTTCGAATTCGATTCTTACCGGGGTTTGAAAAAACTTTCGGAGTTCGCTGCTTCAAATAAATTCCTAAAATCCATTCCTACCTACTCGAGTCCGAGCAATCGGAAAATCCTTAATTTTATTTTATTTTATTTTATTTTTTGTCATATCAATCATATCTTCAACGCAACTTTGGCCCTTCCTAGGATCTAGCTTGTCATTCGCTTACCTTAATATTCAATCACTTATAAATAATTAACTTCACTCTCTTAAGGTCGTAGTCTGGTAACTGGCACCTTTTTTAACTCATTCTTTGGAAATTTTTTTTAGAGGAAAATAAAATTCAATCGGTTTGATTTTTTAATATATTATTAATAGTATCTAAGAGTGTAGAAAAAAAATTTTTTTTTCTTTTTTAATTTATTTTTATAGTTTTGTAGCACCCGAAGCGAGCGTCCCCCCAAAAAAAAGTAGGTGGCTGGCCCAGGTGATTTTACCTCTTGAGGACATCTGAAGGAAAAAAATCACAAAGATTATTGTTCTGTAAGCTTGTCATTCTGGTTGGAACTGTGATTAAACAATTTTGTTGAAAAATAACAAAATGGTGGACTTAGATTTAAAAAAAGTGACTTTTTTTAGTGGAAATCAGGCTGTAAAATGGAAAGCTAGGGTCGAAAAAAGAAGATTCCAGTTCCTGCGAGAGCTATTGATGAGTAGAATAACATATCCAAATTTCAGTCCAATCGGCGGGATAGAAAATTTTTTATTACCAGGGCCGACCGTAAAAACGTTGTTTCGAGAAAAACGCGTTTAAAGTTTTAACAACAGATTTATTATAGAAAAATCATACTTACACTAATCGTCTATCCCTGGTGCGTGTAACAAACCTTCAACTTCTTCATACGCCCCATTCTTAGTCACTTTTTCCGACCTGCGACACATTCTGGCAATTTTAGAAGCATAAGTAACACTGAACATAACACAAAGCTGCTAGTGCGGCACAACGCGCACTACTACGAGGCGCTCACGTGTATATATATATATAGGTGCTATAACTTCGTCAATATTTCGAATTTCGGTGTAAAATTTGCACAGTATATTCTTAATATATAGTACTTTTGAAATATGCAACAAAAAAAAAGTCGATTTTTCCAAATAGTGTTACCGTACTCCCACGTAAAAAAATTTTATAAAGTTTTATAAAAATATTATAAAGTCAATTTGATAAAAAATTGGTTTTATAAAATTGTTATAAAAGGTTTATAAAACTAAAATTTTAGAATTTTATAAACATTTAAAAAAAAAAATTGTATGATAATTTTAACATACATGAACAATGTAAATCAACTATTTTTTACTTATTTATCTACCTATTTTTATTATAAGCAGTAATATTCACTCCATTTGAATTCAAATGTCTTCATCAATAGTATGAATATTACTGCGTTCTTCTTGCTACTATAAATTGTGTGACACTTCAAATTGACATTTGAAAAAAGAGTGAATATTTGGAAAAAACATGAGTAAATATAAAAAATACGCTACAAGTGAAGAACAAGCTAGTTAATACTATAGAAATTTCGTAAATATATTTACACGTGATTTATATTTTTATACATAATTTTTCTAATAAACTTTTTACAATAAACTTTGTATAACAATTTTATAAAACCAATTTTTTATCAAATTGACTTTATATCATTTTTATAAAACTTTATAAAATTTTTTTACATGGGCTACGACCTTAATTCTCTCAAATTTCATTTAAATTTAATCCATACCCACGTCTCGTTAATATTTACTCTATTTTTCAGTTTAATTGTAAATCTTTTGCTACACGTTGATCTCCATATCGCGATTTCTCGTACCCTGTATTCTTTTCTTGCCCCATGGAAACAAGGGCATATGTTTCAATAAATAGAAATGGAAATAGAAAAAATAAAAAAAATTTTCAGGAACCCGAATTTTCCGGGGTAGGAATACGGATCCTCAAACTTTCGAATTTTCTAATCCAAAAGAAATTTGATCCGATCCCGAACTCGCTCGCGAGTGAGCTTTTCTCGCATTTCCGTGTTGGCTCCCTTCTTTCCTGTACGTGATAGTTTCAGGACGTACACCGAGACCATGTACCTGCTCATCTACACCTGCCCACCCATCTGTCCAGGCGAAAGATAGAAACTGTGCTTACATGCACACACGTGCGCACATACACACACACCGAAACTATATCGTCGAGGTATCGCGTCGTCTCATTCAGAAAGCCAGAATGACGATAACAATAATGACGATGATATGTGCAGGGGCATTATTGTCCCTAGATCGAATGGGATAACGTCGTAAAATCCATTATAATCGGCAGATTGAATGCATTCATGTTGCTACCTATAATCTCCCTCCCTCTCTGCGGAAGCGTTATACGTTACGATGGATAAATCCTTGTACCATGTATACCCGTACTTGTGTCTTTGAACTTACCTCCGTGTGTGTGTGTGTGTGTGTGTGTGTGTGTGTGTGTGTGTGTGTGTGTGTAAGGATCCTCATCGTATGCGTGGGGGTGGAAGCACGATCCCGAATCTACCGCGTGAACTGGAGCTGCCGCCGAGGATTCCAGGTCCGGTGTGTTTTCTCTCTCTCTCTCTCTCTCTCCTCCACGATACCGATTCTACCTGTAACGGAGGAAATGATGCCTCGTGAGTTGTTTCAAAGGTCCCAGCTTGGGCGCGGGGGAAAATTTTTGCCGGACTCGAAACTCTCGGGGGTGGTCGGGATTCCTGGGATTTTTCGATTTTTCAAATTTTCAAAGTCAATGTAAGCTCCGGAGTAGCGGCAGGATCGTTTCGGGGTCAAAGGGCGAGGTAATTTGTAATTCCTCCCCCGGGTGAGGGTAGAAGTTACCATTCAGCGGCGGTTGTTGCAGCCCCTGACTTCAAAGAAATTAGTCGCTACTACTTTTACGAGGGCGCTCTGGAAATAAACTTAGCGCCGATAAAATTGGACGAGTTAATAGGTAATTGTTCAAAGTTATTGCCGAACAACAAAGGCTTTACTTTCGAGCAAAGTAAACTCGAAAGTGTGACAAAGAGAACGAGAGAAAGCTTGTATAGACTCTCTTCATTGTTCCTCAAAGGGTTCGAGCTTTCCATCCTTGAGTCGATCAGTGTAGAAGCACTTACTTCCACTATTGCTACTACGGTCGCAACTACCACTACTATTACTACTAACACTGCTACTACTACTACTACTACTACTACTACTACTACACTGCTACTACTACTACTACTACTACTACTACTACTACTACTACTACTACAACTACTACACTGCTACTACTACTACTACTACTACTACTACTACTGCTCTTACTACTACTGATATTATTACTATTATTAATGGTAGTAATAGTAGCAGTACTAATAGTAGTCGAATAGTAGTGGCACTAGTAGTAGTAGTAGTAGCGATTGTAATAGTAGTAGTAATAGTAGTAGTAGTAGTAGTAGTAGTAGTAATAGTAGTAGTAGTAGTAGTAGTAGTAGTAGTAGTAGTAGTAGTAGTAGTAGTAGTAGTAGTAGTAGTAGTAGCGATTGTAATAGTAGTAGTAATAGTAGTAGTAGTAGTAGTAGTAGTAGTAGTAGTAGTAGTAGTAGTAGTAGCGATTGTAATAGTAGTAGTAATAGTAGTAGTAGTAGTAGTAGTAGTAGTAGTAGTAGTAGTAGTAGTAGTAGTAGTAGTAGTAGTAGTAGTAGTAGTAATAGTAGTTGTAGTAATAGTAGTTGTAGTTGTAGTAGTTGTAGTAGTAACAGAAGTGGCAGTAGTACGACCATTACGATAACTCAAGTTACATACTCTCCCACACACATACATAGGAGCGAGTGTTATATACATAAAACAAAGTTACTGTTACATCACAAAGGCGTAACGTTTGGAATTTCAGGAAAATACTTGAAAACCACGAAAATCGGCATGTTCAAAGAAAACACGTATCTCAGATAAAACGTATTTACACTAACAATGAGAAAAAAGCAACCCATTAAGTAACGAAAATTATGAAAGAAATAATAATAAACAAGGAATATTATAAAAAGTATAAATAGTATAAATATTGGGTTGGGGAAAAAGTAATTTCGGTTTATCCCATTGAAAAACATGAGAAAAGCCGAAATTACTTTTTCCCTAACCTAATAGTATAAATAATATAAAAAGTATAAAATAATATAAATAGTATATTAAGCTCCAAAATTATGGATTTTCCAAAAAATTAGAAATTACTCAAATGACTGAGTGCCCCTTAAAAATACAAAATTCAAATATTCTAATCATAGGGAATTTCCCTGCTCCTTCCGAAAATTAAAAAAATTTCGAATTTGGATAAAATTTCGCTCCAAAATTATGGATTTTCTAAAAAATCAGAAATCACTCAAATGACTGATTGTTAGTGCCCCTTAAAAATAGAAAATTGAAATAGAAAAATTATAGAAAATTTCCCTGTTCCTTTCGAAAATACAAAAATTTCGAATTTTGATAAAATTTTGCTCCGAAATTATGAATTTTCTAAAAAATCAGAAATCACTCAAATGACTGATTGTGAATGCCCCTTAAAAATACAAAATTCAAATATTCTAATCATAGAAAATTTCCCTGCTCCTTTCGAAAACACAAAAATTTCGAATTTGGATAAAATTTCGCTCCAAAATTATGGGTTTTCAAAAAAATCAGAAATCACTCAAATGACTGATTGTGAGTGCCCCTTAAAAGTAGAAAATTCAAATAGAAAAAATATAGAAAATTTCCCTGCTCCTTTCGAAAATACAAAAATTTCGAATTTGGACAAAATTTCGCTCCAAAATTATGGGTTTTCAAAAAAATCAGAAATCCCTCAAATGACTGATTGTGAGTGCCCCTTAAAAATACAAAATTCAAATAGAAAAATTATAGGGAACTTTCCCTGCTCCTTTCGAAAATAAAAAAATTCTGGAAAATTGGGAATTTTCCACAAAAAAAATTTTCGAGTCATTTCGGGGAACTACCGGCGCGACGGGGTGAAAGTCGGCCGGCTGCTTTATACCATTTTCGTCTGCGTTTTTTGCTTTTCATCCCCGGATCCACTCTTTATTCCATTTCTGCTGCGTTTCTCCCCTCGTTCTCATTCACTCGATGAAATGCGGAGAGTCTGCACTTAAAAGCATCTCTGCGCAATTCGAAAGGGTCGAAAAGCTTGGCGCAATCGCAGTCGTCTATCGATTTCATGTTCAACCCTCCTTTAAAAAAGCGCGTAGTGTTCCAAGTACCGGAGATTGTGTGGTCCAGTGGCTGTACACAAATGTCACATTCTCCTTCTTTCATCTCGCCAATCGTTGTTCACGTCACCAGTCCGATTCCCGCAATGTTATTATAAACAAAGGGATTATATAATTCGAGGTCAATCAAAGTATTTAACAATTAATCGCGATTTTTCGCCGATCATGGACCGTCGAATTTCGAGAGATCGGATGTGATTCGAGAGCAACGAGAAAACGCAGCGGCCGGAATTATGGTAAATATGCACGAAACTTTACAAATTTCCCCGATTTTTGAAAATTTTAAGCACAAACTTGAGATTTATTCCCAACTTTTATCTCTTCCTTTTTTTTTGTTTTCAGAAAAAACAGGAAAATTACTCGAAAGTATCCCGGGGATGACACACGAAATAGATTTTTGGAAAATTTTCGTAAACACGAATCCCGAAAGAAACGGATAATTTGTCAAAAAAAGTTTCACCTTCGCTTTGAAAAATCGTAACTTTGCGTAAAAGGTCAATAGGAGCTTTTGTAAAAAAGCGTTTTGAAGGTGAAGAATTTGTGCTTGTGCCCCGAAAATTTTAAGTTTGAGAAAAATTCCCCCTTGAAAATACAAATTTTCAAAAATAGGGGTATTTTCAGTCACGAATTTGAAAAAATAAAAGCTCGAGATGAAAAAAAATTCGTAGCTTTGGAAGGAGGGTGAATAGAAGCTTTTGTAAAAAAGCTTTTTAAAGGTAAAGAATTTGTGCTTGTGCCCCGAAAATATTAAGTTTGAGAAAAATTCCCCCTTGAAAATACAAATTTTCAAAAATAGGGGTATTTTCAGTCACGAATTTGAAAGAATAAAAGCTCGAGATGAAAAAAAATTCGTAGCTTTGGAAGGAGGGTGAATAGAAGCTTTTGTAAAAAAGCTTTCTAAAGGTGCAAGATTTGTGCTTGCGTCCTGAAAATTTCAAGTTTCCAAAACAATTTTCCTCCAAGGTACAATTTTTCAAAAATAAGGGTTGTTTTCAGCCTTCGAATTCAAAAAATAGTAGCTTGGGGTAAAAAAATCCTAGAGGCATTTAAAAAAAAGTGTCTTGAAGCAAGCAACCCCTATTTTTGACACAGCGAATTTTAAGTGTCTGTAAAAAATCGAAACAAAGTTGGAAATTGTCTATAAAAAATAATTAATTTAAATTTTCTAATGGATAATATTTTCAGAATGATTTTCGTGAAAGGGGGAGGCAATTGCAATTACTGTCATTGAGAAAAAGAGGAAGGGACGGAACGAGGAAGAAAATGGTACTAAAAAATTCTTTTTGTATATTAATATTGGCTTTCATCCCCATATCCCGCTGCAACCCTGACGCCAAAAGACTCTACGATGATTTACTGTCGAATTACAATCGACTGATAAGGCCGGTATCGAATAATACAGACACGGTTGTTGTAAAATTGGGACTTCGATTGTCCCAATTGATAGACTTGGTGAGTCATTAAAATTAAAGTACCATTGTATGAAATTCGGGAAGAATTATCAAAAATTTAAAAAAAAAAGGAATTTATCGTAGGTACAGTGTTTTCAGAATTGTTGTGCATTTTTTTTTTTAGAATCTCAAGGACCAGATTTTAACGACAAACGTTTGGTTGGAACATGTGAGCAAATATGAGAATTTTTTAGAAAAAAAAGAAGAAATTAGGTAGGGGATGAAAATTTAAAAGAAATCAATGATTTCAGGAATGGCAGGATCACAAATTCCAATGGGATCCCTCGGAGTATGGTGGTGTCACTGAACTATACGTGCCCAGCGAACATATCTGGTTACCGGACATCGTACTTTATAATAAGTAAGGGTCGATTTTTCTATTTTTTTTTCTACTTTTGAAATGGGAAACTGAGAAACGTACCCCCGAAAATAGGGTAAAAATTAAAGTTTCAAAAACGGGGTTGGACAAGTCATTTCTGGGGGTAATTTTTCGCGTAGAACCGATTCCCAGGGTCAAAAAACAATTTCAAAAAACACAAAAAAAAAGAAGAAATTCAAAATTACCCTTCGTCCCAGTGCCGATGGTGAATACGGGGTGACGACCATGACGAAAGCTATCCTTCACTACACTGGGAAGGTCCTTTGGACGCCTCCAGCTATTTTCAAATCGTCCTGCGAGATCGACGTTCGGTATTTCCCCTTCGATCAGCAAACCTGTTTCATGAAATTCGGATCTTGGACTTACGATGGCTTCCAGGTGAGCTTTTTGCACACTACTACTACTACTACTACTACTTCTATTGTCATTGTCATTGTCATTGTCATTGTCATTGTCATCGTCATCGTCATCGTCATCGTCATCGTCATCGTCATCGTCATCGTCATCGTCATCGTCATCGTCATCGTCATCGTCATCGTCATCGTCATCGGCATCGGCATCGGCATCGGCATCGGCATCGTCATCGTCATCGTCATCGTCATCGTCATTGTCATTGGTCATTGGTCATTGGTCATTGGTCATTGGTCATTGGTCATTGGTCATTGGTCATTGGTCATTGGTCATTGTCATTGTCATTGGTCACTGTCACTGTCACTGTCACTGTCACTGTCACTGTCACTGTCATTGGTCACTGTCACTGTCACTGTCACTGTCACTGGCACTGGCACTGGCACTGTCATTGTCATTAATATTATTATTATTGTTGTGATCATTCTTATTAGTAGTAGTTGTAGTAGAAACGAAAAAAAAAATACAAAATAAAAAAAGGCGTGTCTGCTTACAGATAGACTTGAAGCACATCAACCAGAACATGGGCAACAACAACGTCGAAGTGGGCATCGACCTGCGCGAGTACTACCCCAGCGTGGAATGGGACATCCTGGGGGTGCCAGCGGAGCGGCACGAGAAGTACTACCCCTGCTGCCACGAGCCCTACCCCGACATCTTCTTCAACATCACCCTGCGTCGCAAAACCCTCTTCTACACCGTCAACCTCATCGTACCGTGCGTCAGCATCAGCTACCTCTCGGTCCTGGCCTTCTACCTGCCGGCCGATTCCGGCGAGAAGATCGCCCTGTGCATCAACATCCTCCTCTCCCAAACCATGTTCTTCCTCCTCATCTCCGAGATCATACCGTCCACGTCCCTGGCTCTGCCCCTGCTCGGCAAGTACCTGCTCTTCACGATGATCCTCGTGGGCCTCTCCGTCGTCATCACCATCATCATCCTCAACGTCCACTACCGCAAACCCAGCACCCACAAGATGGCGCCTTGGGTGCGCAAGATCTTCATCAGGAGGCTGCCCAAGCTGCTCCTGATGCGCGTCCCGGACGATCTCCTCAACGACCTGGCGGCCCACAAGATCCACGGTCGTGGGAAATCCGCGGCCGGCAAGAAAAGCAAATTCAACGCCGCGGTGTCCGCCGCAGCATCGGCCGCAGCGGCCCAATCGCCCTCCATCGTCTCCTCGCCGGATTCCGCTCGGCATCCGAGGATCGGAGGTTTTTATCTCGAATTTTTAAAAGGTGACCCTTGGGGTCTCAAAAAAGTTTTGAATGAAAAAATAGGAATCGTCAAAAATTGGATGAATTTTCTGAAAAATGCCCGATTTTCGCATGACACCACTGTGGTGCCACCGGCGCTCGCCCGATAATTTGTCGCATGGCACCAGCGTGGTACCACCGGCGCTCGCCCGATAATTTGTCGCATGGCACCAGCGTGGTGCCACCGGCGCTCGCCCGATAGTTTTTCGCATGGCACCAATGTGGTGCCACCGGCCGGGCATGGTGTTAATCAAAACACTATATTTTTGGTTTCGGATTTTTAATTACGCATAATTAGCGTTAATTAAGGAGAAAACTGATGGATTTTTCGCATGGCACCAACGTGGTGCCACCGGCGCTCGTTCGATACTTTTCTTATGGCACCAACGTGGTGCCACCGGCGCTCGCCCGATAGTTTTTCGCATGGCACCAATGTGGTGCCACCGGGACGGCATGGTGTTGATCAAAACACTATATTTTTGGTTTTGGATTTTTAATTACGCATAATTAGCGTTAATTAAGGAGAAAACTGACGGTTCCCTGCCTTTGTTCTCGCCAGGTTGCAACGGACTGCACACCACCACGGCCCACAACAGATTCCTGGTGGGTACTTTGAGCGGCATGGGCGGCTACAATGGGCTTCCAACGGTGATGTCGGGTTTGGACGAATCTTTGAGCGACGTCACACCCCGTAAGAAGTATCCCTTCGAGCTGGAGAAGGCCATCCATAATGTGATGTTCATCCAGCATCACATCCAACGACAGGATGAGTTCAATGCAGTAAGTTGACGTTCGGTGGGATAAAGGTTGGGAATCAAAAAAGAAAATAAAGAGATTGTGGAAAAATTGGAATTTTTCTGCAGAGAAAAAAAATGTTCAATTTTGTCATTATTGTTATTGTTGTTATTATTGTTATTATCAATACTATTGTTGTTGTTAATGCAGTTTACTAGGAATCCTATAAAAATCGTAATTTTTTCTTTGATTTTCTAAAAAAATTTCTTAAATCACCAAAATCAAGTTTAAATATGAATTGATTGAGTCAAATATTAATTAATTTAATTACAAGCCTGTAATTACATTTAAAAATAATTAACATATTTGATCATATTTAAATACTTGAAAAACATTTCGTAGAAAAAAAAAACTAAATTGTTCCAGAAATTTTCTGAAACAGAAATTTCTTTATATTTCTACTGAAAATAATACATAAAATAGGAAACGTTATCGTTCAATATTTAAAAAATTGCAATTAATCATTAACTGCGATTTCTACATTAACCCATAATTTGTTTCGTTTATTTAATTATTTTACGTCACAGGCACATATTAACACTTTGCCGTCGGTGCGTCTGTAAGTACGGCACCAACGTGGTGCCACCAGCGCTTGCCCGATAGTTTTCGCATGGCACCAACGTGGTGCCACCGGACGGCATAGCGTTAATTATTTTCTTTAGCAATTTATTGTTGCTGTAGATTGAGAGGGGAATAAAAAAATGTACAACATAAAATCCATGGAATTTCAGGAGGACCAAGACTGGGGATTCGTGGCCATGGTTTTGGACCGACTGTTCCTCTGGATCTTTACGATAGCCTCTATCGTCGGGACTTTTACGATTTTGTGCGAAGCCCCGGCGCTTTACGACGACACCAAGCCGATAGACATGGAATTGTCGTCGGTGGCTCAGCAACAGTTCCTGCCGCCGAATCAGGATTTGTTGGAAACGCTGGTTTAGGGATGAACAGAAAATGACGACGGGGAATTTTGACGGGAAGGGGTTGCTTCCAACCCCCGGGGGCTGTTAAAGAAAACTGGGAAAGTCAGTTACCCCGTTGTTTGTATGTTAACACCATGCCCTCCGGTGGCACCACGTTGGTGCCATGAGAAAACTATCGGGCAAGTGTCGGTGGCACCACGTTGGTGTCGTACCGGCGCCAAACGAAAGAATCCCGATCAGACGCGCGGACGGCAAAGCGTTAACGAGACTCTTTTTGTATTAAGGGTTTTTAAAGCTCTCACCCAGTTCTTGTAATCAATCAAACAATTATATAATAGTCTTGGAATAAAACAAACCAATAAAAAGAGGAAAGAAGGAAATGAAATAATTCATAGCGAGCAAATAATGCATAAATTACGAATACCTTCGAAGTCTTTGGATTTACGAATTTTTCGAGATTTGGGAGTTACCTCGTGAATCGTTTTTAAGAGAAGAAAAAATGCCTCGAATTACAATAATTAATTTTATCACTTGTCTCGATCAATGGTAATTATTTTTTTCATTTGAAAGATTCCTGGAAAAATAAGGAACAAAAAAATTAATTAATCAATGTTTTCCTGTTAATTAAAATATATATAATTCTGGAAAAAGAAAAAAAAATATCCAAAGCTCCGGAAACTCCTAAATCCAATTTTAATATAATAAAAAAAAAACTTTTCAAGTTCGACTGATAATTAAGAATAATTCAAAACGGTAAAATTATGTATAAAATTCTTGAGAAATAAAAAAAAAACGAGGAGTTTATCTAAAAGTTAAACAGAAAAAGTTCATTGATTCCTCAAATTTATAACCCCACAATTTTTTTTCTTTAAGAACAACATTTTCAATAACTTTTTGGATTTTTGTTTAGCAAAAACCATAAGGTTTTCTCTAACACATTTTTTTTTCTAAACATTTCTACACGTTTCAAGTATGTCAAAATAATGGAATTATTGCCAAAATTACACACACGAACGCCCTATGGGAAATTTTATTAAAATCAAAGTCCTTCCATGGTGCCCATGATTCCGTACCTGCGTTATGGAGAAACTCGAAGATAATAATAGTAATAATCGGTGGTATTCGTTTTTGGTTTTCGATACGAGGCAATTTATTTTCCGTTAATTTATTCCACTGGAAGCTTACAAGTATTTGGCAGAACCTCTCCTTTCTTTGCAGTGTTCGTTTATTTATTTCTTTAATTATTTCTTTTTCTTATCAACATGAAAATTCAGAGTAAAGTGGGATTTCCATATTTCGCATTTTTCTTCCTTACTTTTATTCCTATTTTACACGCGCTTATTTTATATCTTCCTTGGAATGACTTGCGTTCGATTACTTTCAGGGTAAATTCGGTACGAACCCTTAAAAAAAAAATAACAATTTGAAATTATCAAAATCGAAATGGAATAAATTTGTCAATTGAATATTAATTCATTGGAATGAAAAGATTTCTCCCGTAAATAACACAGTATAAATCTGTAAAAAAAATGGCACACTTAAAACTAGAATTGTTTAAAAGAGCAATAATAATAATAACATTAATATTAATAATAAAGATGATACAAAATCCATTAGAAGTAATAGTACAAAAAATTCCTTTAGAAAATGAAAATGGAAAGTTTCTGAATCCGAGTCACAAATCTCTGGAAAAGCAGAGAAAGGTTCCGTTTTCCAGGGATTTTTGGGATACAAAAGTTGAGTAATCCTAATCCTTTTTTTTCTCTCGCAAAACGATTACCTTAATTATTATTCTCCTTAATCGCACACGAAAGTCGCAATAATAATCCTAATTTCCATACCTCGTCTTTGAAAAATTAGTCTACTGGAAAAAATAGTTACTAATTTTTTCGACTTTGGAAGCAAACAATTGTTTCTCTTCTTATTTTCTGAGTTCCGATTCTAATTGGAATGGTAACGGTATTGTTTCTTTTCGGAAACCTCGAAAATATAGTATAAAAATATAATTACATGTCTATTTAATTCTCACGCAAAAGAGAAACTAAATTATTGAAGTGGAGGAATTTCCTATTTTTTTTTCCTTTTTTTCGAAATTTTCCATAGCGTGGAAATATTTCAATTAAATATTTCTCAAAAAATCGTAAGATAACATTCCATGCTCTGTGGAAAAAAATGTTTGATTATTTGTAAATTTGAATATCCTGCAAAATTTCCAAGATTTATGTCAAACACTCGAATTTTTCCTTTCGAGAGAAACTTTCCCGTCTTGGATTCCCCTAAAACTGCACATTTGTCTCGAAAAGAAAAAAAGAAATAATACTTCAAGTACGGAATTAGTTACTGGTACCAGAACAAAAATCTGACTTTTCCCCAAACTTTCCGTCCATATATCGCGTTACTTCGCTCCATCGCATAGAAAAAAAATATATGTATATTTATATTCATATATATATACGACACATCTCAATGTTAAAAAATATCGAGACATGCTCTCGTTAATTACACGTTACGCTAATAAATAACCCCGGATAATGTCCAAGAATTCTTCAAAATAACGTCCCGAAGTTCCAAAGTTCCAAGGTTCCATCGCATTTTGAAACTTTGACTCTTGGATGGACTTTAATCTTCTTATTTTATGTTCTCTTTGTCTTCTTCTCTTTTTTTTCTCCACGTAATCATTGCAAAATTGTTTGTATGTAGTCTCTAATAATAATAATAATAATAATAATAATAATAATAATAATAATGACCATAGCACTCGTTACGACTACAAATTCTGCGTCTCGTGCGTTTCTATCTAGGAATGTCTATTTTTGGTATTTCGATGGAAAGGGGAAACCCTTGCCTGCTCGCAATTAACATGAATAATTACAATAATCATAAAAGTGCATCGAAAGAAACGGGGGGGAAATTCAAATAAATGCTAAACAATTCGTTCCAGAGGATTTCGTGGCTCCGGCGATCGTCGATCAACCTTTCCAGGTTCCGATGTAGGCTTTACAGTTGGGACAGAAGTGGTGGACGTTCATGAAAGCCGTCATACAATACGGCAGGCACGAACAGAGGCAACACCTGAAACGAGTAACAAAAAAAAAGAAAGAAAGAATAAGTGACAAATTTGAATTTGACTATTTTGGAAAATTTCTGGAAATTAACTCGATCCGAAATTGGCATCTCACCCGAACAGACACAAAATGATACAACAAATGTGAGCACTCGGTCTGTGATCCGCGACCGTGGAAGTCTTGATGTTGGCGTGACACGTGGGACACGACATCTTCACGGCATTCGGTCCCAATGTGTAGGAAGAACTCGGTCCGATGGAATGATGATGCACGATGCGAAGTTCCGGCGGAGGAACGACGTTCTGCTGCCCGCTACCACCGTAGCTGGGGAACATGAGCTGTGGATTCGTGTGCGGATGAGCCGGAGGAAGCATTGGCATTTGTGCTGCCGGTTGCGTTACTGGAAAAATTGACAATTGTAAATTACCATAAACAGGCAAAATTGGAGAATACGCGAATCCAGGGAATTTGGAAAATTTACTCTGCGTAGGCATCGGCATGGAAGAACCTTGAATCGGATACGGTACGGAATTCATCGGTGGGTTACCCATGCCACCCGTGAATCCGATCGCTTCCTCGTACGAAGGTGGTGCCGAAGGCGGAGGCCCCGAAGGTGGAATCGAGTGCATCCCGGATGCACCTTGTTGGTTTTTCTCCATAATCGAGTCTTTCTAGAAATTAAATTCACCACGTTAGAATTAAATCTGATTTTTGGAAGAATACAAAAAATAGGAAATTTCCCAAACCCCGAATCCCTGGGAAATTGGTGCGATTGCAGTTCGTCGAGGAGGTAAAATAAGGAAAGGAGTTAATTATCGAAGGAGAGAACATAATTCGCCTGCAATTTGCAAATGTATGCGGTGACGTTCCGTGCGATACAGTTGTTTTTTCACTAATAACAGACGCACGTAGTTGTTGGCAAGATTTTTTTTAAAAATTAATTACCAAGCGTTCCGTATATCATCGACTGCGATTCCTTCTCTTTCGAAATTCGTCACTTTCTGTTAATTCAGCTCAGAACTTTCCTAGTTCATTTCCAAGATAACTTTTGTCCAAATTCTTATTTACAGGTATTCCGTGGAATTTGGGACACATCGTGACCTTTCGATCCACTTTCGCCTTTCTTTTTTGCACGGGAATGTGGTTCCTTCTAACGCAGACGTTATACGACAAGAAATAGAAAGTGGAACGTGGATTAAGTAACGTAAAAGTCACTTCTGCACGCATTATTTAATTATACAATATGCAATACATGCTTTCACGGGAGGAAACGAAAAGATTGCACCGTACCGACACTAAATTCCACTCCAAAAATTCTCATGACGCATGAGAGCAAAAGAAAACATGCCTCAAGGTCTTATGTAAAACCATTCTTCAACTTTCATTAACTTTGAGAATCCTTATCGTAAAAATGTCCCGAGAATGGTGCGAATATTGTTTCTGCCTTTTCGCTCCTTCTCGCCTCGTTACTAATTATGCGAGTAACTAATCGTTGCCATTAAAATTGACTATTTGCGTTTATGTGTAATATGTACATCGTTACACGAGCCATGGACACCTCGCGTCTAACTGTAAACACTGGAAACGATAATAAATTATGCATCGGCGTGTGCAATAACGAGATATCGTCGGTAATCTTTAGACACCTCGACGTTAATGGTTTCGAGGTAGATCTCGATTTCCCATATCCTTCGAGGCCTGTTATTAAATGAATTTCATGTCGATTAGCGACTTTTGTACTGATTCTTCAGCTTCGACTTTGCGAGTTACTTGGAAACGAGCTACATCGTTATTTATAATTAGTCCAGGGAAACCCGGACAGCTTCTAATTTCGAGTTTCCACTAATTTGGGTGTTTCAAAATCTCTGACGTTAATTAAATTGTGTGTTTACACGAAAACCTCGGGATTTCTGCGACTTCGATGGGGAAATCAATTGTTCAAATTTTTTTGAGATTCGATAATTGGAAATTCGATTTCGATCTCCCATTTATTTCTAGGATGACCAATTTATAAACTTTTAATAACAACTTTTTCTGAATTCACCAACTTCCACCTGCCGACATTGCATTACTTGGCAATGAGTTGCTTCATTATTTATAATTAGCCATTTCTACATTTCATTTCATCTTCGTCCACAGAAACCCGAGCACTTTTTAATTTGCAACTTCAATTGGTTTGAAAATGACAAAAGATTTCCAATCGAATTTCTCAAAATTTACAAAATAAAATGACAATAAATTTCAAAGCGGCCTTATAGCGAGCGGGACGATAACGATCGGCCCTATAAAAATATCCATGTATTAGGAGAAAAGGAAGGTCGGACTGGCTGCGTTGGCAAAAATGAAATCGACATTATTATAAATAAACAAAGGAAACAAAAACGAAAGTTTAACTTACGCTGCAAAAGGAGCAGTGGCGATAATAATAAGAGTAATAACAACAACAATAACACGATTCCAAGGATGAGTGGTCTCCTACACTGATCGACAACACACTACTCTCTTTTATGTTTATTCCGCAATTGTGGCAATTGGAAGCGATTTCAAGCGACTGGGTGGCAAAGGGGCATATGTGTCCAGCGGAAAGGAGAGGAACGAACGCAAATCACAGTTAGTGAAATCAAAGGAAATCAAATCAAATCGAAAAATCGACTGCACTGTCCGATTAGTGCAGTTACCTACTGTCACTGATACGAGAAGCATCCAATGCATGCAAAATTGCAAAGTTGCAAAATTCCCAGATTCTAGGGAATATTATTATTATTATTATTATTTTTTATTATTATTATTATCATTACCATATATGTGAGATTCCAGTGACGTTATCATTCGATGGTAAAATAATTTCAAACATTTCTCTATTTTTTTTGTTCATAATATAACAATAATAAAGCCTATAAATGACATTTTAGGATTCCAAGTTTAAATAAGTAAATAAATAAATATCAAATGGTTTTGGAAAAATCTCGTGAAAAATAAAATAAAATAATATAAGTAAACGAAGTTAGGAAATTAGGTTAGAAAGGATGGTTCCCTTTGGCACCAATAGATGGCTGACTTGGAGCGCGTATTTGAAATTGCGAAAATTGAGGCAAAGTCCAGTTCCAATAAACCAGAAAATTCAAATAAAAATGGTCTAGATATGGTACAATATTATTGTTATTATGGTAACGATATTATTATTGTTGTTATTATTATTGAAATATATGTATGAAATTTAAAATTATGCAATTTCGGTATCGGACAAAGGTCGAAACCTGCATAAAATTGCGAAAATAATTTTTGCATATAAGAAAAATCTTTTGAGTTAATTACTCCCAACTCCCATTCGCAGTCTCCGTTTTGTTACACTTCATTTTCATGTTCCCTGGTCATTACCAAAGAGAGAATTCTCAATCTTGATGCATTTTCTTGTAAGACGTCGAGTGTGGATCCACCACGTCCTCGCTCAGTTTCACGGCTAAGAAGTAAATCTCAGCCAGTGCAATTACGAGTGCGCAGATAATCCCTAAGAGCAACCGGAAACCGAAGTCCAAGTTCCCCACAATCAACTCCACTCCGATAAATCCAAATGCGAAACCGGCTATCACGGAAAAGACGAACTGCGCCACCGCAATTAATTGTCTATTAATTTGCTTCACTGAAATGTTGGAAAAAAATAGAAAAGAAAGAAAGAATGTATTAATAATTGGAATTATTTGCAAAAAAATAATTTTCTTTCCCCTTAAATTCCTTACTTTGATAAGCGATAGTATCTTCCGGTAGTCGTCTCCTGATGGAATCCACACTTTTCGTCATCGCCGCATACTCTCTTGCGTTTTGTTGGGCCGTCAATTTTTGAATTCTCGCTTCCAAGACGGGATTTCTCGGTGTGACTTTCGGTCGAGGCAGTATCAACTCCGAATTGTTTAACAATTCGTGAAGATAAACTTTCTCTTCCGAGTTCTTCCGTCGTTCCTTCAAATGCAAATTCAACCACTTGACATCTTCGAGCGACAAAAAAAGCTCGTCTTTGCACGTTTTCTTCTTGCTCTTTAACTCCTTGATTCCAACCGGAAGATTTTCCACACTTTTTAAGTCCTTCTTTATAAAATTAAGGAGTCGTTCCGTCACTCTTAGTTTTATCGATGGATCTTCTATGGTTTCTATTGGCATTTTTATGAGAAATTTCACCACCGATTAGCGAATCGAGTGTCTACTGTCATTAGATCCGAAATTTCTGTACGATAATAATCCCTCGTGATATAAATTAAACGTGTATTTCGCGATATATATATATCGCAAGGTGGTTTCATAAATTTCTTTAAAAGGTAGTCGTTTTAAGAAACAATGTGGAGCTTCTTTTCCAAATCAATATAAAATTCTTCTATTTCTTTCTCCTTTTCTCGGAAAGTCTCATCCACTTTCTGGCACTTGTCGCTCATATCGTTGATAAATCGTTTCCATTCTTCTTTCCGTTCTTCTCGATTTTCCACCAACTTGCTATCCTGCTTGGCGGAATTAAAAAAAAAGGCAAACAAGAAAAGAGATTTAATTTTAAACAAAGCCACGGTTCCGAATTCCAAATTTTAAAAAAATGTTGTTCTCAATCGAAGTATTGAATGTCACAAAAACCCAAAATTATTTTGTAAATTCTGGAATGTAAATTTTGTTAAGAGAGAAAATATTTACATTGTCAAATTCTTTCTCCCTTTGAAGAACTTTCTCACACATGCTAAGAGTTACGTCAACGTTAGCTTTCAACGTAGGCAAATGGCAGTCGCCGAGTTGCTCCATCCGATCCAATTCATTTTGATTGAGTTCCGTGGAATATTCAAGAATTTCAAACAATTTCCCTACCTCTCGGTCTTCTCGTTTATTCTGCAATGCAAACGTCAAAGAGACAAACGAGAAAACTTAATCGACGAGCGACGCAGTGGGTCGAAAATAATTACATTCTTACACGAAATAGGGAAATTTTGCAAAAATCAATGAAAGCTTGAAAAATGAAAATTGAAAATCTTGAAAATACAACCAATTTAAAAGTTGTCAACAAAAGGAAGTACCGTGTATTCAAAAATATTGCAAGTGGTATTATCGACAAAATTTAACGAATAAAATATATGTTTTTAAATAATATAAGAATATAATAAGAAAACAAAGAAAAAATATTTCATCTGAGACTGATTTGAGACAATTCTAGTATTTTTTAATAGATTTCAAAAAATTCTACAAAATTGAGAAAAATCGAAATTGTTTAAATAAATAATTGTTTCCACGAAGGGTAATACTTAAACAAAAAAAGAAACCGAATGGAACTGAAAAAATTTGTCTACCCCTTCCTCCACCCCCCTTGAATGTAACATATGTACCTGGAATTCGCGCAAGAAAAAGGTAATTTCACCCTGAACAAACGGTCGATGATCGAAAAGTCTACTCCATATCTCACCGGTGTCTACAGAGAGTAGAGACAAGAGTTATCATTTTTGCAGCTCTCGATTGGAAAAAAAAAGCATGTAACCTTTTGCTTCGGTTTCAAATAAGTACCTTTTATCACAGACGACATGATCCTCGTGAGGGAAAAAAAAGAAACAACAAACCCCAAGAGTCGCGACTTGCATGGGTGGTGCAGCCCAAGCAGCGCACGTATCAGTTATCATGTGAGCGACAAAATCACAATGGCAGGTGTTCTTCTTTACCAATGGAAATCGGCTCCAATGGAAAGAACCAATCAGGTAATGGTTCCAGAGGAATTAACCAATTACGCTTCGAATTCTATTATTCTCTACGAACAGAAATTCAGTTCCAACGGAAAGAACCATTTAGGTGATATCTACAAAGGAATGGACCAATTACGCTTCAAATTCCGTTGGAACCAGTTCAGAAATGCTGAAATGTTTATGATTCCAATGGAAAACGAAATTATGAATAGAATAATGTTAATAATAATAATTATTGATTGTATTAAAATTGAAATCTAATGATAATTAAATAAATATAATACAAAAATTATATACAATTAAAATATATAATATTATAATTAAAATATATAAATTGAAATATTATAATTTTTATATAATATATAAATGATATAATATATAATTATATAAGCAAATAAATATATTGACTGCAACCGCGGTTCTGATAATGCCGATGCCCTTATCAGCAGTCGATAGTAACGCACTCTATTCTGCGGAAAGAGAGAAACAGTATTTTCGCGAATAGCAATTCGATAGCATTTAATTTCATGTCATTATTAAAGAACAAACGGAATAATTAATTGTCGCGTTAAATTAAGGAAAAAATGGCGATGAATGCGCTGAGATATAATTTTGCGGCACGTAATCTGCATCAGTTTAAGGAAATTTCCAGTCTCCTTTCAGTGAGGTTAACGGTTCACGAAAAAAAGACTACCCGTAATGCCAGCAAGGTAAAAAAAGATCCATCCCATTGATGACATAATTTTTTTGTATAGGAAAATTTTCTTTCACTTACCTGATGAGACAAACCTGTGATCAAAATAATTTTATCTGCACTTTTTTATTTCAGGGAATATTTGGATTTTACCTGTATTTTATGAAATTATTCTTGTTTTCTAATTATTATTTTAGAAATGTATAGAATGTTAGCAAATCGTGTATTGAAATTGAAGCTTTTTTCCTTTTTGTTAACAAACAATTATTAAAAATTAAATATCTAAGAAAAAGAGGAAACGTTTTTTATTTCATGCCAATTCATAATATTTTTAAGTCGTTGCAGAATAGAATCATCCAATATTTTAGAATTAAATCAGTTATATATTTTTATGTTACTCGTTTCTGCTTTTTGTTAAAAATACGAAGGAACAAAATGATGAATACATAATATACACAATATAATATACACAAATAAATCCGAACTCAGAAATGTCGAAACCTGAAATCGGAGAAGCTGCAATTCTTTGTTACATAAACTGAAGAATTTTCTGTTACAAACTTCACTTTGCACCTGTTTCTCCTTTTTTTTAAAAATAAAAACATGAAAAACGTTGCATAGAGAATAAGTAAATCAGAAAACATATTGAAATCATATGCTTAGTTTCCACTTGAAATTAAAATATTCATGAGTCGAATAAAATTGTATCAGAAATATATAATAAAATAGTAGTGGTGCAACAATAGTAATATTGATCTAAAAAAAAACCAATAAGGAAATTTCAATATCCTAATTTTGTTTAAGAAAAATAAGTCGCCACGGAATTTCAGAAAAAGTTCCAGGAGTAATAAGACGATTAGAGTTTGGAATCCACAGTAGTTTTAAAATACGCATTGTGTGTGTCTACCCAGAATAAATTCCCGTCCCTGAAAGCATGAAATGCTGTGTGAGTCCACGCACATGTAGATAAATTGTAACAGACACAGTCGCAAAAAATTAATGCCCCTGCTTATCAATGATGGAACTTGTAGGCTCTTACTGCTTCTCGACTTGTAACCTTCAGTATTACTTGTTTGGAGCAGAACCGTTACACACATCTCTCCAACTATAATTTTTTATCTTCTCGCTTAGAGACGTCATATTACTTTTTCTTGCTATGGTTCGTCCACATATTTTTTCGTTTCTCCGCAGTAATTCATCGAAATTTCTTTTTCTCGCTAGACAAATTTACTTTCTTTCTATACTCAGCAAATTCGAACAAAATATTCCATCAATTTCTACCTCAAATTCGATTTCATAAAATTAATTTCTGTAGAAATTATGATATGTGTCACTCGAGACTGCGATAAATTTTATATATATATTAATTCTGTTTTAATTACCCCTTTTTACTTTTCATAGGATTCGGGTAAAGGATTTCGAGTGGAACGTGATACTTTCGGAGAACTGAAAGTACCAGCGGATAAATATTATGGAGCTCAAACTCTTCGATCCGTCATGAACTTTCCTATCGGAGACAGTTCCGAACGAATGCCAGTAAGAATTGATCGTTCCTGTTTCGAATTATTAACCTTTTAAAAAAGTAGCAACTATATTTTTTTAGAAAAATTAAAAAAGGCCATTTTTGCAAAATAGAAAATTTCTAGAAAATTACTAAACGCTCTTTTTTCACACTTATCGTTAGTACGGAGTTATCGTAGCCATGGGCATACTCAAAAAAGCTGCGGCTGAAGTGAACAAGGAATACGGACTCGATGCGAAAGTCGCAGAGGCTATCAGCAAAGCTTGCGACGAAGTTATCAGTGGGAAACTCTACAACGACCACTTTCCTCTGGTCATTTGGCAAACCGGCTCCGGAACACAAACCAACATGAACACTAATGAGGTTTGTACGAGCTTTGGAGGTTAAATTTCAAGTTTTTCTATTTCATTCTAAATTTCTTTTTGCCTCAAGTAGGTGATTTCCAACCGTGCCATTGAAATCCTCGGGGGAGAATTGGGATCCAAAAAACCAGTGCACCCCAATGACCACGTGAATAAATCTCAAAGCAGCAACGACACCTTCCCAACGGCGATGCACATCGCCGTTGCGCTCGAGATCAACAAAGTCCTTTTACCGGGGTTGCAAGTATTGCACGATGCGTTGAAGCAAAAGGCCAACGAATGGAAGGATATCATCAAAATCGGCAGGACTCACACTCAAGACGCGGTTCCTTTAACGCTGGGACAAGAATTCTCTGGTAAATAGGTAAATTTTAGAAAAATATGGAACCGCAAATTTTTTTCAAATCGTGTATAAAGATGTTGCTTCTCGTAGGATATGCAACTCAGGTGGAGTACGGTATCGCCAGAGTCAAGGATACCCTGCCGAGGCTGTACCAACTCGCTCTGGGAGGCACCGCAGTGGGAACTGGTTTGAACACCCGGAAAGGTTTCGCAGAAAAAACTGCAGCGAAAATTGCAAGTCTCACGGGACTTCCATTCGTCACGGCACCGAACAAATTCGAAGCTTTGGCTGCCCATGACTCTATGGTGGAAGTTCACGGTGCCCTCAACACCGTTGCAGTGTCCATCATGAAGGTCACAATCTCTACTATTTTTTATCCCATTTTTGTGTAGAATTATTATACAAAAAAATAGGATGTTTTTTTGTGCAATTATTATATTGGGGTGTCCCATAAGTTTCTTCCTTCCGGCTCGAGGTCATACATAGCGTGGCGCGGAAAAGACTTATGGGACACCCTGATACAAAAAATCCGATTGTTATCATTTTTGTGTCCCGCAGATCGCAAACGACATCAGATTTTTGGGAAGCGGACCTCGTTGCGGGCTGGGAGAGCTTTCCCTGCCGGAAAACGAACCCGGTAGTTCGATCATGCCGGGAAAAGTGAACCCAACTCAATGCGAGGCGATAACGATGGTGTGCTGTCAGGTAATGGGCAACCACGTTGCAACGACCATCGGTGGTAGCAACGGACACTTCGAACTGAACGTCTTCAAGCCGGTTATGGTCGCGAACGTTTTGAGATCCACGAGATTACTCGGGGATTCCTGCAAGGCCTTCACGAAGAACTGCGTCGTAGGAATCGAACCGAATATCGACAATATCAAGAAGATCATGAACGAAAGCTTGATGCTCGTCACTGCACTGAACCCACATATCGGTTACGATAAGGTAATTTTCTTGAATTTTTTAAGATTTAGGAAAAAACAGTCACTGAGAAAAAAAAGAATTGCTCAATAATTATGAAAATCGCTTTTAAAAAATTGGAGCCTGCATCGTGACGCAAAAAAATAATAAAAATTACTAGAAATGTACTGGGCAATCATGGAAAGTAATTATTAATTATGTCGAAAATAATAAAAGTACTAAAGTAATTATTAATTCTGTCTAAAAATGAAAATCGCTTTTAAAAAATTGGAGACTGCATCGTGACGCAAAAAAATAATAAAAATTACTAGAAAAATACTGGGCAATCATGGAAAGTAATTATTAATTATGTCGAAAATAATAAAAGTACTAAAGTAATTATTAATTCTGTCTAAAATAGGAATAATTAATTATAATTTCGTACTACGAGTTTGCATTTATTATTTTCGATGATATTTTAGCGAAAATAATTTTGACGTCTCGGAAATTTCATTGCGACTCGTATTTTTACGGGGAATTTCAATTTTCAATCTGTGTTCCCACAGGCTGCTGCAATCGCCAAACAAGCGCATAAGGAGAAACTGACACTGAAGGAATCCGCTCTGAAGAATGGTCTGACCGAGGAGCAATTCAACCAATGGGTGAAACCCGAGGAAATGTTGGGGCCTAAGTAAAATCTCAAAATTGCAAGAGATCCCAGAACTCGCGACACTCGTTACTTGTATTTATTGAGCACTTTTGGAAGCAGCGTGTTAGTAGTTGTACGAACAAAAAATGAAAGAAGAGCAATCGTTTGTATTATTTGAATTTGAATAAATAATGTTTGATTTTTTATCAAAACAAAAGGAGTTTTTGTACCGATAAGAATTTGATGTAAAATTCCTTTTTAAAAAATATGCTAATTTAATATGCTAATTTAAAAAAAATATGCTAATTTAATATGCTAATTTTAAAAAATATGCTAATTTAATATGCTAATTTAATATGCTAATTTTTTAAAAATATGCTAAAAAATATCTAATTGAGAAAAATGAGAAGCAATTAATGATAAATTATAGATTCAAGTCTTTCTTGGGACAAAATTGATAAACTCGACAATAAATAATTATCCGTCGATTAAAAGAATCAATATTACACAATTAGCGAATTTTTAAATAATTGGATCGTCCTTTTGCGAGAAATGAAAAATTGTATTATCAGCCGAAACGATAAAAATCGGTTCTTTTGTATTTTATGCTGTGAATATTATAACGTATCGTGCTGAAAAGGAGCAGCGAGGAGAGGTGAGAGGTCAAAGCCTTGTGTGAAGCAATCACCGAGATTAAGCCGAGGAGGAAGACGAGAAGAAGTGAAAACAGTTTGGGAGAAATGTTTTCCAAAGTGCGACAGATTTTGAGCGTCGGGAAAATCGGAGAACGTTGTTATGGAAAAGTTGGTGTTATCGGAGTGCCTTTTGAAAAAGGGCAGGTATGAGATGCGATTTGAAACGAGAGGTGATGGAAATTCTCGCGCTCGCGGAAAAGATATCACGATAATTATTATTCCTCGTGTGAAAAAAAAATCTCGCGGGTATTCGATTGTCTTGGAAATGCTGAAAAAATTGTAAAATAAAATGGGTTTTAAAGAGAGTGAAATATTAATTGCAGCTTGCAATTTTATTCTTCTGGAGTTGATTTTTCCAAAATGAAACCGACAATTCTTTTCAAATATTTTTTTGTAAAAACGCTTGACCCATTTTTAAAAATTTGCTCCTTTTTCTTTTTAAATTGAACCCAAGCATGTCCAACGAATTTTTTTAATTTTCCAGTAATTTTCGGGAAACTCCAGGAGCACTTCTATTGGAATAATAATTAAAGGGACTGGAAATTAAATTTGTAAAATGATTTCTTCGCGTCCAACAAATTTTCGGATTATTCTAATTTCTTCCAAAAGTGTATTTTTTTGGCAATTTTATTCTTCTGGAGTTGATTTCTCAAAATGAAACCGACAATTCTTTTCAAATCATATTTTTTTCTAAAAACGCTTGATCCATTTTTTAAAATTTGCTCCTTTTTCTTTTTAATTTGAACCCAAGCATTATCAATAAATTTTTTGAATTTTCCAGTAATTTTGGGGAAACTCCAGGAGCACTTTAATTGGAACAATAATTAAAGAGACTGAAAATTAAATTTGTAAAATGATTTCTTCGCGTCCAACAAATTTTCGGATCATTCTAATTTCTTCCAAAAGTGTATTTTTTTTGCAATTTTATTCTTCTGGAGTTGATTTCTCAAAATGAAACCGACAATTCTTTTCGAATCATATTTTTTTGTAAAAACGCTTGACCCATTTTTTAAAATTTGTTCCTTTTTCTTTTTAAATTGAACCCAAGCATTATCAATAAATTTTTTGAATTTTCCAGTAATTTTGGGGAAACTCCAGGAGCACTTTAATTGGAATAATAATTAAAGAGACTGAGAATAAAAATTGTAAAATGATTTCTTCGCGTCCAACAAATTTTCGGATTATTCTAATTTCTTCCAAAAGTGTATTTTTTTGGCAATTTTATTCTTCTGGAGTTGATTTCTCAAAATGAAACCGACAATTCTTCTCGAATCATATTTTTTTGTAAAAATGCCTGACCCATTTTTAAAAATTTTCCTTCTTTTTTTAAAAATTCAACCCAAGTATTTCCAATGAATTTTTTTAATTTTCCAGTAATTTTCGGGAAACTCTAGGAGCACTTTAATTGGAATAATGATTAAAGGGACTGAAAATTAAAATTGTAAAATGATTTCTTCGCGTCCAACAAATTTTCGGATTATTCTAATTTCTTCCAAAAGTGTATTTTTTTGCAATTTTATTCTTCTGGAGTTGATTTCTCAAAATGAAACCGACAATTCTTTTCAAATCATATTTTTTTGTAAAAACGCTTGACCCATTTTTCAAAATTTGCTCCTTTTTCTTTTTAATTTGAACCCAAGCATTTCCAAAGAATTTTTTAAATTTTCCAGTAATATTGGGGAAACTCCAGGAGCACTGTAATTGGAATAATAATTAAAGAGACTGAAAACTAAAATTGTAAAATGATTTCTTCGCGTCCAACAAATTTTCGGATTATTCTAATTTCTTCCAAAAGTGTATTTTTTTTCAACAAGACAAATTTTTTTGTAGACAAAAGAGGGCGTCAGCCTGGGACCAGCGGCAATTCGAGCGGCAGGACTCATCAAGGAATTGGAACACTTAGGTACCTACAATAAAAACCCTTGACTGCTTCCCATTAAGGTAAAGGTACCAGTAATTGACCATTTTCTAAAAAAAAAAAAAAACCATAAAAATTCACTTTCGTCAAAATAAAAACGTCGCATCTTATAAAAATCTTATTTTTTTTAATGGTTTTTTTTTTAGAAATTGGTCAACTACCGGTGCATGGTCAACTACTGGTACCTTTACCTTGGTCTCCATCAACTTGGAAGAGCCGCGTATACCGACTAACTGCACCTACGCGATTTTCCCTCATTCTGGATCCAGGTCTCGACGTGAAAGATTACGGGGACATTTCTTATCAGAGCGAAGACATCTCGGAAGTCGACAACATGCCGCATCTAGGTGAGATAGCGGCGTGTACTAATCGTCTGTCCGAAACTTTCCAACGAGTTATGAAAGATGGAAGAAGGGTATTAACCATTGGAGGCGATCATAGCGTCGGTATTGGGACGATCGATGGACACGTGAAGGTGATAAGCCGAAACGAAATGTCTTTTATCGCCGGAAAATCTCATTTCAGCTCCAATTTTTCCCATTTTCGTATACACGATTTCCAATAAATTTTTGTTCTTTTTCCCAACCGAGTCTGCAACTTTGTCCCAATTTTTTTTTTGTTTTTTCAGAATTTTCATATTTCGTTTTCTTCAGGCGAACCGAGACGTGGCCGTGATTTGGGTGGATGCTCACGCGGATTTGAATACAAACAAAACGAGCGAGAGTGGAAACGTTCATGGAATGCCCGTGGCGCTATTGACTTCGGAATTGGCCGATTATTGGCCTCATTTGCCGGGAATGGATTGGCAGCAACCGATGTAAGGAACGATTGCATATCGTGAAATTTTTTCCTCATCATTAAATCCTGGTATCGGGGGATGAAAGGGGCCAAAGTGCAATGGAGCGCGAGCAAGGATTCAAACGTTCTTATGGCAATTAGAGTTTTGTGAACGTAAAAAAAAAAAAGTTCAAGCTTCACTATTTATAGAAATTGGGAAAAATTACGTTTTAAAGGATAGGGAAATCTCCTTTTTCGAGCTTCCAATTAATTGTAAAGCTTACAAATAGGTTCTTTTCCTACTCAATGAGAAAAGTGATTTTTTTGAGAATACCTTGTCCTCCACGAAAAATGGGGTAAAAAGTAAAGTTTTAATAATGGGGTTGGACAAGTCATTTCTAGCGGTAATTTTTCCCGTAGAATCGATTCCCAAGGTCAAATTTGATGAAATCCTAGCGGAAGTTGATAAAAAGTAGGTTTTTTGAGGAAAAATCGCATTTCACGACGGATTTTGAGAATTTTGACAATGAAAATGGATTCCTCGGGAAAAAATACATCGGATATGGGTCTTCCGAAAGTGCTAAACAAATTTTTCCAACAGTCGATTTTTTTAGGCATACCTTCCCCTTCCTCTAAAAATGAGGTAAAAATTAAAGTTTTAAAAATGGGGTTGGACAAGTCATTTCTGGGGGTAATTTTTCCCGTAGAATCGATTCCCAAGGTCAAATTTAATGAAATCCCAGCGAAAGTTGGAGAAAAGTAGATTTTTTGAGGAAAAATCCTATTTCCCTTGGGATTTCTAAAATTTTAATAACGGAATTGGATTCCTCGGAAAAAAATACATCGCATATGGGTCTCCCGGAAGTTCCCGCAAAAAGTTTCCAAAAGTTGATATACCTCTTCCCCTAAAAATGGGGTAAAAATTAAAGTTTCAAAAATGGGGTTGGACAAGTCATTTCTAGCGGTAATTTTTCCCGTAGAATCGATTCCCAAGGTCAAATTTGATGAAATCCTAGCGGAATTTGGAAAAAAGTAGGTTTTTTTGAGGAAAAATCCTATTTCCCATGGGATTTCTAGAACTTTAATAACAGAATTGGATTCCTCGGAAAAAAATACATCGAATATGGGTCACCCGGAAGTTCCCAAAAAAAGTTTCCAAAAGTCGATTTTTTTTGGGCACGCCTACTACCCCTTCCCCTAAAAATAGGGTAAAAATTCAAGTTTCTGAAAAGGGGTTGGACAAGTCATTTCTAGGGGTAATTTTTCCCGTAGAATCGATTTCAAAAGTCAAATTTAATGAAATCCCAGTGAAAGTTGGAAAAAAGTAGGTTTTTCGCGAAAATATCCTACTTCCCGTGGGATTTCTAAACTTTTAAAAACAGAATTGGATTCCTCGGGAAAAAATACATCGAATATAAGTCTCCCGGAAGTTGCCAAAAAAAGTTTCCAAAAGTCGATTTTTTAATTTAAAAAAAAAGGATAAAAAGTTTAATGATAAATTCGTGAGAAAATTCCCAAAATATGTGAGACTGGGGAAAACATGAAAATTAATGTGGACGTAAATTTTATTTTCCAGGCTTTCCATTAGAAGCGTTGCCTACGTTGGACTGCGATCCGTGGATCAATACGAGCGATTGGTGATTGAAAAATTTGGAATCACGGCTTTTGGGATGGAAGACGTGGATCGTTACGGTAACAAATTGCCACAAAATTCCCAAACGACTCAACAATGCTAATTTTTTTACATAATAATTACATAATAATTATTTATTACATAATACAATTTATTACATAATATATTTTATTACATAATACAATTTATTACATAATTTAATTTATTACATAATATATTTTATTACATAATTTAATTTATTATTACAATTTTATTTATTACATAATATAATTTATTACATAATCTTTAATACATAATACAATTTATTACATAATAATTACAGGGATCCACGACGTTATTTACATGGCCTTAAACAAAATCGACCCGGACTCTTCGAAATCTCTGCACGTGAGCTTTGACATCGATTCCCTGGATCCGCTGGAAGCACCCAGTACTGGGACACCAGGTAAAATTTCCGAAAGTCAACAATAGCAACAATCCAGGACGTGGTGCACTTGTTTTGCTCATTGTACGCCAAAAAAATAGTATCTGCGCTAATTATAAGTTTTTCAAGTGACATCAACCGGCAAGAAACGTGGGCAAAACTAGCATCAGTTTCGGTATCAGGGGCGGTAATGGTAGTAGTTGTAACAGTAATTTACTCCACCGTTCATGAAAGCTGCTAATTAAACTCAACTGCTTCTGCGAGAGCTGCTCTTACAATTAAACCAACTTGGCCTTTTTTTTTTACTCGCGATAAATAAGTTTTATGTTGCCGAATGTGCCTCGAAATCCAAAATAGTCGCAGTGCGTTTGTCATTTTTGATCTGAAATTCGATTTTCAGGAATTTGGATGATTTTTTTAATCGAGAAATTTTTTTTTTTAATTTCTTTATCCAGAATTCTTATTTTTCTGGAATTTGTTTTATCTAGAATTGGCTTTTTTTGGAATTCGGAATTTCCTTGGCTAGAATTCCTTTACCTAATATTCATGTTTTATCTGGAATTCCCTTTTTAGAAAATTTGGAATTTCTTTATCTAGAATTCATTTTTTTCTGGAATTTTTTTCTCTAGAACTCGCTTTTTTAGAAATTTGGAATTCCTTTATCTAGAATTCATGTTTTATTTTAAATTTCTTCTTTTTTTTTTAATTCGGAATTTCTTTGACTAAAATTCATTTTTTTCTGGAATTTTTTTCTCTAGAATTCGTTTCTTTAGGAATTTGGAATTCCTTCACCTAGATTTCACGTTTTATTTGAAAATTCCTTTTTTTTTGGCATTCGGAATTTTTTTAACTAGAATTAATTTGTTAACTAAAATTCCTTTTTTGGGAATCTGAAATTGCTTTTTTCTAGAATTCCTTTACCTAAAATTCATATTTTATCTGGAATTCCCTTTTTAGAAAATTTGGAATTTCTTTATCTAGAATTCATTTTTTTTCTGGAATTTTTTTATCTAGAATTCGCTTTTTTAGGAATTGGGAATTCCTTTACCTAGAATTCATGTTTTATTTGAAATTTCTTTTTTTGCAATTCGGAATTTTCTTGACTAGAATTCCTTTACCTAAAATTCATATTTTATCTGGAATTCCCTTTTTAGAAAATTTGGAATTTCTTTATCTAGAATTCATTTCTTTCTGGAATGTTTTTTATCTAGAATTCATTTTTTTCCTAAAATTCATATTTTATCTGCAATTCCTTTTTTAGAAAATTTGGAATTTCTCTGTTCAGAATCAATTTTTTTTCTGAAATTCCCTTTTCAGAAATCCAAAAATTCTTTATCCAGAATTTTATCCAAATTAACTCAAATTTCCTAAAACACAAATTTCTTTATGAAAAAAAAATATATCTAAAATAATAATCCCCAATATTTGCCAATAAACAAAATAGCAATTAATCATCAACTACCCATTAGTTTGTTTCCTCGTCATTTCGACGGTCCCTTCTTTCCCCAACGCGATTAATTAATAGAATTATTTTGCAATTACGATTCCAGTTCGTGGTGGATTGTCCCTGAGGGAAGGTATACATTTAATGGAAGAGCTTTATCGGACACGGAGATTGAATGCCGTCGATCTGGTTGAGGTAAATCCACATTTGGCGGATAAACGGGGTGTCGATTTAACAATAGATGCTGCCATCCATGTAATTCAAGCTGGTTTGGGCTACACCAGACGTGGGCACAAAGTGCCAAAAGGAGTCACCGATATGCCTTTGCAAACATTCCGATAACCCTATCGTGGTCATCGGTTTGATGGTGAAAGATCGCAGTCTTTGACGAATTTTAGAAAATCGCGATATTGTACAAAAATCCACAGAACCAAAAAAATTAAATACTTAATTTGTTTTATTCGAATATAAAATTTTAATTTGGTGAATTAAAATTAAGTTAAAGATTCTCAAATTATTATATTCAATTTTTCAATATCCACGAAAATTGGAAAAATCTTGGTTTCGGGTACTTCGTTTTTCAAATTTTGATAAATGCGAATTTTTATTTTTCTTCGTTATAAATATTACAATTACAACTTAATTAAAAATATTATAATTTAATTTGTCATCATCCATCAACGATTTTAATGAAGAAAAATAAAATTCATATTTTCGAAAATCCTGTTTCAACAAAAAATTTAGTAAAAAGCAGGAAACCGATTATCCTTTAATATTTGTAACAATCGTTCCTTCCTCGGTTATTACCGCAATCGTGTAAAATAAAGAAGAATGTTATAAAATATTCCGACAAAGAATAAAGAATTTTTCTGAACAATCATCTTCCGTAGAAAAGTTTTTCTTTTTTGTAGCAACTTTTTTCTTTATTCTCTACCAGCTGAGTTATTATTCATTACTTCCTCGTTCGCTGTCTCATTAGTTTCTCGTTAGGAAAAACGTTTGTCCGGTTCCTTAAAGTTGCAGGTGAACCGGGAACGAGTTGAACCTACGTGTGCCCTTATCGTGCAACGTATGAAGGAAACCTTTGAACTCTATCATCATATTGATCTGTTCACGAATATGAGTTTTATATGAAACATTTACACAACAATCATAATTTCTGTAATTTCGTATAAAAAAAAATAATAAAAATTAATTGCAAATTCTTTTTTTCTTTAAATTCGCTAAGGATCCAGAAATCTGGGGGAAGAATTTGGTTTCAATGAAAATTTTGGTCCCTGGAATTATATTTCCCCAAGATACGAATTAAGAATGATCAAATTAATTAATAATTAATTAACTTAACGGCAACAATATCTTTCATTTTTTTCTTTATCCACAAAGAACGCAAATTCCAAGCTCCTGTAACGTAAAATCATGACGAGATATTGCGATAAGGCATATCGTGGCTTTAATTACCACAACCTAATTAAGCTGTGACTGAATCTGATCTGCATACAAGTTTCCTTAGCGTGAAAGTATATGATAATATAAAGCAAAGTGCATAGAACAGCTACTCTTGTACGCAAAAACTGCAAGAAGTCGTTTCAAGAAAATTTACAAGACAAATCTATTTTTATAAAAAACTTTTCGGTGTAGGTATAAACAATTTCCTAATTTACTATAAATTTTTTTTTCCTCTAATTATTCGAAATTTTCTAATAATTGTTATCCCCCAACACAGGGAATAATAATAATAATAATAATGATAAATTGCAATAGAAAAAAAATTGGGGTAAAAATTAAAGTTTTAAAAATGGGGTTGGACAAGTCATTTCTAGGGGTAATTTTTCCCGTAGAATCGATTCCCAAGGTCAAATTTGATGAAATCCCAGCGGAACTTGATAAAAAGTAGGTTTTTTTGAGGAAAAATCGCATTTCACGTAGGATTTCTAGAATTTTAATAACTGAATTGGATTCCTCGGAAAAAAATACGTCGGATATGGATCTTCCGGAATTTTCCAAGTGCATAGAACAGCTACTCTTGTACGCAAAAACTGCAAGAAGTCGTTTCAAGAAAATTTACAAGACAAATTTATTTTTATAAAAAACTTTTCGGTGTATCAACAATATCATAATTTACCGTTAATTTTTTTTTTCTTCCAATTATTCGAAATTTTCCAATAATTATTATCCCCCAACACAGGGAATAATAATAATAATAATAATTATAAATTGAAATAGAAAATAGTTATAAAATTATGCACTTTTGCTGGAAAAATGTCGGTTATTTTTTTAAAAATATCATCGCGTTAATTATTTTTCAATACATCAAAGAAAATTTACAAGACAAATCTATTTTTATAAAAAACTTTTCGGTGTATAAACAATTTCCTAATTTACCGTTAATTTTTTTTTTCTTCCAATTATTCGAAATTTTCCAATAATTATTATCCCCCAACACAGGGAATAATAATAATAATAATAATAATTATAAATTGAAATAGAAAATAGTTATAAAATTATGCACTTTTGCTGGAAAAATGTCGGTTACTTTTTTTTAAAATATCATCGCGTTAATTATTTCTCAATACATCAAAGAAAATTTACAAGACAAATCTATTTTTATAAAAATCTTCTCGATGTATAAACAATTTCCTAATTTACCGTTAATTTTTTTCTTCTTCTAATTATTCGAAATTTTCTAATAATTATTATCCCCCAACACAGGCAATAATAATAATAATAATAATAATAATAATAATAATAATAATAATAATAATAAATTGAAATAGAAAAAAAAAGTTATAAAATTATGCACTTTTGCTGGAAAAATGTCGGTTATTTTTTTTTTTTAAATATCATCGCGTTAATCATTTTTCGATACATCAAATGCTAGGAGTGAAAAGGGCGTGACTCGACTGTACAAAAATAGGGATTACGACCCCGCGGGGGTGGGAATTTCGAAATCTTTACAGCATCCGATAGTTCACGAACTTTTTTTTGTTCCGAGAGGGCACGAATTGCATCGATGTTGCACCTGAATTATTTTCGGGCGAACCTTTGTTTTTTTTTTCTTTCCCTTTCTCTCTCGCTCTCTCTCTCTCTCTCTCTCCTCCGAGTTAATAAATTATTAAAAGGGGGCGATGATTACGCGCGTGCCTAAGTTGTATACTTTTCCGCAAAATCAATTGTGATACGTCATAACAGAGAATCCTTCTCACTATAATGCGATACATCTATAGGATGGAATGCGGTTTTGGCAGGAATCCAAAAAGTGAAATTGTGTCTCGTTGTCCCAGATCGAAACCCTAGAAGCTTAGGCCGGCACATCTCCTCGATGTGTATTCAAAAATGGTGTTCGTAAAAGAAGCAGATAATCAATTTCCAATGGCAAACAATATTTATATACCGATACACTTAATTACGCAACTAATTGAGGGTCCAGGTAGAATTTTACCGTTGCACCAAAGAAAAAAAAATAATAATAATAATAATGGCAGTAATTATATAATTTCTGGGTGACTCAACCACGAGAGTATTTGGAATAACATTAAATGTAATTAGTTCAGTCTGGTAATTAACTGAATGCAATGTAGTTAATCTCTAGAAATATATGGTCGATGATATATTTAATTACTGTAATAAATAAATGAATGAATAAATAAATAAATAAATGGTGTAAATATTTTTGTTATATTTAGTTGCTAATAAAATACGTCTTTAGTTATTATTATTGTAACAATTGCAATTGTTTTTATCAAATTAATACTGTTTTATTATTTTATTGGTGTTAATTTGGGATTAAACGTATTATAATTGTTCTTACAATTGCAATTACAATTTAATTGTATTATAATCATATTCTTTCAGAAAATTTCTATCTTTTCAATGAATCCAAAAAAGTTTTGAAAAATCAGCTGATCTGGATTTTAAACTGTATTTTGGGAGTTCCTCGAATTTCAAGAAAATAGAAAATTTTCCAGGATTTTCTCTTTTTCTTTTTTAAACCAGAATTTTCTTTTCGAAAATCCGGAATTTCTTTGTATAGAATTAATTATTCAGCTGGAATTTCTTTTTTAGGAATTTGGAACTTCCTTATCTGGAATTAATTTTTTAACTGAAATTCTTTGCTTGGGAATTTGAAATTTCCTTGTTTTTAATTCTTTGTATTTTAAAAATTTTGAATTCAAAAAACGAATTCTTTCAATAAATTTTTTATCTGAAATTCCCTTTTTAGAAATATGGTAATTTCTTCATCCTAAATTTCATCTGTGTTTTCCGGCACAAAAGTTATAAAAATTACGTAGAAAAATAATAAATGTTACACGTAAATAAAATATTCTCTCTAATTTTCTGCCTAAATCACAAAATCTTTGTATTTCAAAAAATTTGAATTTCAAAAATGAATTCTTTCAATCAATTTTTTATCTGAAATTCCCTTTTTAGAAATGTAGTAATTTCTTTATCCTAATTTAATCTGGGTTTTTTAGCAGAAAATTTATAAAAATTACGTAAAAAAATAATAAATGTTACACGTAAATAAAATATTCTCCCTAATTTTCTGCCTAAATCACAAATCCTTTGTATTTCAAAAATCTTGAATTTCAAAAATGAATTCTTTCAATAAATTTTTTATCTGACATTCCCTTTTTAGAAAAATGGTAATTTCTTCATCCTAAATTTCATCTCTTTCTTTTCAGCACAAAAGTTACAAAAATTACGTAGAAAAATAATAAAATGTACGTAAATTAATAATAAAAGTCTAGTAAATAAAACATTCTCCCTAAATTTTCTCCCCAAATCACAAACTTCCCAAGCATCCGATTTTCAAAAATTCGTATCTTCGAAAAGAAAAATCCTACGAGGTTCCAGTTTGGACGAACTTAAAATTTGGAGTCTCCGCTTCTTACCCAATGAAATGCACTCTCTCGGGAAATTCTCTGCCGACGTTACCGCAATTTCTAAAGGCAGGAAATCCCGTCACATTATTATTATTATTCTTTTCTAAAACGTCAAATTAATGTATGAAAAGTCTCGGGTGCGGAATTCCCTATTCCCTTAAAAAGATCGGCTAAAGAATTAGAAAGCAGGGTAATTTGAGATACCATGCGCAAATTCTGATATAGCCGTCATCTCAAATTGCAATCGATAGATAGCCAGCGTCGAGACGGCGCCAAAAAGACGTCTTCATTGTGTGCGAGAGGGCTCCTTACATCCTGGTGTTACACGTACACCGAATCTCCTCTTCTTTATAGTTTGGTTAAATTGGAACACTTTCCCTCGTATCGTAAATGGCACACGAGGTTGTAAACAAAGACGTCAGAGAAGAAAATTAGACGATAGTGTCGTTTTGGAATTAACCCTAAGTCTCCAAAATTCCCCGAGAAGAGAGAGAGAGAGAGAGAGCAAAAAAAGAAGGTCGATGTTGCATTGAGATCTCTAGGGAAGTTCTATGAAATCACCGATTAAAGGATTTCGCCATCGGATGGAGTTCCGATACAATTAATGAATTAACTGATTTTTAACCCTAGAACAGCACACCTCGCCAAACTCGAACGTAAAGAGCGTAATCGATTTTCCAAAAAAGGTATTTATTTCGAAAAATGAAGGGTGTGATTTTTAGAGAACTACTAATTTTCGTAATATCGCACATAATTACAGATTTGGAGTTCGGACGATTCTCGATTTTGGACAATGGAGTTCGAAAATCGCGTGGGGTCATATTGACCCCATGTGCTGTTCTAGGGTTAATTTTCGCGAAATGGGAATGAAATCAAAAAAATTGAAACTAAAAGAGTTGCAGTGTCTGTCTTGAACAATTTTTGACGAAGAAAAAAAACGATCTTTAAATGGAAAAAAGGGAAGAAATGTTGAATCGGAAGAACAATTGTGACTAGAATTTTAGTGGATTCTAGGATTTTTTTTTTGATTCTAGGAAAAACAATAAGGCAACCGTTTCCTATGAAATTGCAACTAATTATTCGGGATGTTTTTTATAAAAATCTACTCTGTTACCAGATAATTTTTCCTATTTTTCACGTGACTGGCGCGCTTTTATTAATTTTCCGCTTCTTCGACGACTCCTTTTTTGCCGGTTCATTAACTTTGCCTAAAAACTGAATGAATATTTTGCAATTAAAATTTCCCTATTTTTTCCCCATTTTTTTTCACGTCACTGGCGCGCTTTTATTCATTTTCCACTTCTTCGGCGACTCCTTTTTTGCCGGTTCATTAACTTTGCTTAAAAACTAAATGAATATTTTACAATTAAAATCGATTATCCGATTTTTATAAAAATCTGCGATTTTTACAGACAATTTCCCTATTTTTTCACGTGACTGGCGCGCTTTTATTAATTTTCCACTACTTCGGCGACTCCTTTTTTGCCGGTTTATTAACTTTGCCTAAAAACTAAATGAATATTTTGCAATTAAAATCGATTACCCGATTTTTCTAAAAATCTGCGATTTTTACAGACAATTTCCCTATTTTTTCACGTCATTGGCGCGCTTTTATTAATTTTCCACTACTTCAGCGACTCCTTTTTTGCCGATTCATTAACTTTACCTAAAAACTAAATGAATATTTTGCAATTAAAACCGGTTATCCGATTTTTATAAAAATCTGCGATTTCTACAGACAATTTCCCTAATTTTTCACGTCACTGGCGCGCTTTTATTAATTTTCCACTACTTCGGCGACTCCTTTTTTGCCGGTTCATCAATTTTGCCTAAAAACTAAATGAATACTTTACAATTAAAATCGATTATCCGATTTTCATAAAAATCTGCTATTTTTACATTCAATTTCCCTAATTTTTCACGTGACTGGCGCGCTTTTATTAATTTTCCACCACTTCGGCGACTCCTTTTTTGCCGGTTCATCAACTTTGCCTAAAAACTAAATGAATATTTTGCAATTAAAAATCGATTACCCGATTTTCATAAAAATCTGCCATTTCTACAAACAATTTCCCCATCTTTCTCATCTTCCAGCGACTTTTAAAAAATTTCAGGCAAATTCCAAGAGAAATCATGAATTTCCTCTTTCAGGCGATTCATCCCCCGGAGGATCTGCATGGATATACTTGCATACGTGCATACTTACGTATGCATACATAACGCACATGTATACACACATATATACACACATATATACACACACATATATACTTCGATTGATTTTGATTGGTTTTTGCATCCCCATTTACGAGGCGAGCGGATAACAAAGGCCTGATGTTCTTTAGTCTGACTAGTAAGTCGCTATTTTCACTGCGAGGGTAGTTTTCAAGAGGGATGTTTGTACGAAGGATTGTAGGGAGAGCCAATACGTAAGGGCGCCATACTAGCGAGCATCAGTTACCCCTAAACGCTCACCGGGGGTGGATCCTTCGTTCTTTTCTTTCAGTTCTCGGTCCACAAAGTTCCACCTATCACGGATCCTATGATTTCGTGGTGATCGGTGGATGTGTGTGCGTGCGCGTGTGTGTATGTGTGTCCTGTCGCCGCACAAAGAGAGGCAACGACTCCGTGAAAACGAGCCCAAAGTCCCGACCAAAAAATGTACGGTTTCGCAAATTCCGGTGGGTAGCGCATTCTTTTTTTTCTTTCTTTCATTTCTTTAAACAAACCCACCGAGGCGCCGATGAATAAGTAAACGCCAACGGGAAATAAGCAAATCGCTGGAAACCCGGGGACGAAACGGGACTGGCTCCGCTTTGGCCTTTACTTTATTCGTGCACCGAAAAATTCACTAAAACCGAAAAAACGACGAAACCCGCGCTCGCGGCGCGAACGAACAACAACAAAAAAATTGATTATCAACTGCCTTTTTTTTTTGGGAGAATTTCGAAAACGAGATTTTGTTTCGCAAATTCCAATTTTTTTTTTTCATTTTTTTCGCGAGTCCACTCTTTCTCGAGAAATTTTCGAAATTATTCACCCCCGCGTGCGGTATCCCGCGTCCTACGTGTGCGGGGGATGCACTTTTATGCACGATAAGGGTAAGTCCGTGCGTGCAAGCGACCCGTTCGACTTTCCCCGTTTTTTTTTTCGATCAGGGGCGAGTAAATCTTAAACGAAAAGCATCAAAGTTTCCGCCACTTGCCGCCAATTTGATAAGCGTATCGCTACAAGGGTTGCGTGAGGGTGTGTGTGAGTACGTGTACGTATGTGTGTATGTGTGTGTGTGTGTGTGTGTGGGGTGCGTGCGCGTGAGCGAGCGAATAAGTGTGTCTAGAAAAGCACCCATGTCCTTTGGGGAAATCAACCCTCGTGTAGACTCTATTTATCACTTCTTAATGGGGAGGAAGGGTAGGTTTGTTTCACGCCGGTGGGCGAATCCGCCGAAACCGTGCGTTTTCTCCCACGTTGTTTAATAAATTCTACCCAGCGACGAGCGCGTCGGGCATGAGTTGCTTCGTAAACAGCGTTTTTCCCCGGCGTTATTAGAGGAAAGTTATGGCCCCGGCTGTAATTTCATACCGGGACGTTGCGGTCGCCAGCGAAACAAAAGTGGCAGAGTAAAGAAGGGTTTGGTAGGATCTGCTGTGTCGCGTGGTGTCTGAATTTAGCGATCGGAAGGGGTAGGTTGAGGACTATATCAAGGACGAGTCGTGGTCGTTACTTGATACAGTTGATACAGAGTGGCCTTTTTTTTTTTGGTTTTTACTTTCGCGGAAAATCGTCTTTTAAAGGGAAACTAATTATAAATGTTAGTAATAAAGATTATTTGAATTGGTAAAATTTGTTGAAATAAAGTTGGTGCTGAAATTTATGTTGTTTGGGAATTTGTAATTTCTTTAGTTTTTTTTTTTTTTGAAAATTTGATTTCCAAGGGAAATTAATGGTACGCATTAGTAATGGAATTAATACGAATTGGTAAAATTAATTAGCGAAAGCTAGGGGTGAAATTTTAATTATTGGGGAATTTTTAATAATTAAGTGGATCGATCGGGATTTTATTTTGGTATTTTGCGGAAATTTGATTTCCAAGGGAAATTAATTGTACGCGCTAATAATCAATTTATTATGAATTGGTATAGTTTATTGGAGAAAGTTAGTGGTGAAATTTATATTGTTTGGGAATTTGTAATAATTAAAGTGGATCGATCGGGATTGCGTTTTTAGTTTTTTTTTTTTGGAAATTTTATTTCCAAGGGAAATTAATTGTACGCGCTAATAATCAATTTAATATGAATCGGTAAAATTAATTGGAGAAAGTTAGTGGTGAAATTTACATTATTTGGGAATTTGTAATAATCAAGTCGATCGATCGGGATAGCCTTTTTAATTTTTTTTTGGAAACTTGTTTTCCAAGGGAAATTAATTGTACGCATTAGTAATCAAAGAAAATGAATTGGTAAAATGAATTGGAGAAAGTTAGTGCTGAAATTTACATTATTTGGGAATTTGTAATAATCAAGTCGATCGATCGGGATAGCCTTTTTAATTTTTTTTTGGAAATTTGATTTCCAAGGGAAATTAATTGTACGCACTAATAATCAATTGAATATGAATCGGTAAAATTAATTGGAGAAAGTTAGTGGTGAAATTTATATTATTTGGAAATTTGTAGTAATTAAAATGGATCGATCGGGATAGCCTTTTTAGTTTTTTTTGGAAATTTGATTTCCAAGGGAAATTAATTGTACGCACTAATAATCAATTAAATATGAATCGGTAAAATTAATTGGAGAAAGTTAGTGGTGAAATTTATATTGTTTGGAAATTTGTAATAATTAAGTCGATCGATCGGGATTTTATTTTAGCATTTTGGGGAAATTTGATTTTCAAGTGAAACTAATTCTACAAATAAATGCAAAATTAATATTATCCCGAAATTTCTAATAATTAGTTAATGAGAATTATTTTTTTTTGCAAATTTTTTTAATGAAAATTTGTTTTTTTTTCAAAGAAAACTAATTTTACCTATTGGCGTGAAATTAATGTATCTGAAATTTCGTAATAATAATTCAATTGACTGGGATTTTTTAGTTTTCGTAGACATTTGCCGTTTTGAGGGAAACTAATTTTATCAAAAACATTTATAATAAATTTAATTAATTCTATTCATTAATTTTATCAGAATTATTCTTTTTTTTTGAGTTATTTTGGAACCTTATTCTATCGAGAGAAATTAATGAAACCTATTAGTGTAAATTAAAATTATCTGGAATTTCGTGATAATTAATTGACCCATTAAACTTCTATTTCAATATTTTTATGGAAACATACTTTTCCAAAGGAAAATTAATTATACCTATTAATATAACCTCGATATTTTATTTCCAGAATTCTGTAATAATTAATCTCTCCCTTTTTGTTCAATACTTTCAGCAAAACTAATTTCGCCTATTAGCGTGAACTGAAAAATACGCGAAATATTTTATTATCTAATTAATCCAACTAATTAATCCGTAACGATATTGTGTTTTCCTCAGTTTTGGCGAAAATCCCTTTATCGGATATAAAAATTAATTCTATCCGGTAACATCAAATTTGCTATACCTATAAAATTGTATTAATTAATTTTCATTCATTAGTATTATAACATTTGCTGGGGTTTTAGGGTCCCTCATAATTTGTTCTACTGCGGTATTTGAGTTTCTGATATTGTCCCCCAAATCTTCCGAACTTTGCCGAATAACTTTTTGTCGTTTCTAGGTCTGAGACGTGGAGTAAGATGAAACGTAGGTGGGAAAACACGAGGATCCGTAGAAAAGAAGAAACATGATATGAAAGACCCGTTAAAGAGGGAAAACCCGCCGCAACCAATTTCTCACTTTCTTTAATAAAGATTTTTTCTATATTTCGTAACGTGGGTCAATCTCGGTGGCGTACCGTGGCGCGCGTCGCGAACGTCGAAGCGAGAGTGGCCCGACGGCGGGACTCAGGGTGATAAGAAGGCCCGTCCAAAAGTGCTGGTATCAGCGATAACTCTTAGCAACACTGAGTGCTGGCGCCTAGAAGATCCGTCACGTTGACGATCAACGTGACAGGATACTCGGATGGTCAGGCAGTATCGAGTATTCGATACTTCCGTCGCGGACGTGACAATTTCAACGATGAATCGTGAGAATGAGGAAGTAAGTTAACGCCAGATTTCATCTTAATCACGAGCACGAGGCTCCCCGTTTAGCTTGGGCTTCGTCTTTCTGCTTTAATTAGCGCACTCAAATGAAATTAACGTTACGTCAAAGTAGAGCGAGAGAGCGATGAAGGAGGATGAGGTCGGTGAAAATCGTAGGATATATCTCCTGTGACGAAAACCGACCTCGGATATTGGAAGCTTCTGTCAAATTTTCTATCAATTTTGCTTTCAGCAACGAGCCGTTTCTCAAACCTTTTGCGGAGCGTTACAAAAAGAGGCAAATTGTAAATGTTTAGTCCTCTCGGTGTTAATTTACGGGTGCCTTGCTGCAGTTACTTGGTGTAGATGTGCCAATGTTACTAAGGTATTGTGTGTTCACTCCCAACATTCTCATTATTTACATTTTTTCTTTTTTGTAAAAATTACCCATGAATATTAGCCTTGTTGTAAAATTATCAAGTGCTAATTTAATTATTATTCTCGTGTTAGTAGTTATAGAAATTTATACATACAATAAAAATAGTAATAATAATGATGATGATGATAATAATAATAATAATAATAATAATAATAATAATAATAATAATAATAATAATAATATAACGAGAATAGTAATTGCTCCGAAGAAAAAATAGGAAACAAAGTAAGGAGGTTCGGGCACTCTTCCGAGGGGAGTGTGGGATGAGGGGGGGTCCTATGCTTTCACACGGGAGAAGATCACATTAGCCAACTCAACATATTGAAATTTGACTAATGTGAAAAATAGGAAATTATTATGTTTGATAGTAAAAAATAACGTTCACTATTTTATTTATTTATTTATTTAAGATTAGCGTCGATATACCCTTATAATTTTCTTTAATATTTATTGAAATCGAAGGGAAATATATCGAAAAAGAAGTGGCAACGTTGCAAGCAGTGTTCATTAAGTTTTGAAGTTTGGTACCATTGCGACGCTTGTGTCCTCTTCTACTGTCGTCTGCGAAACGTAAACATACTTAACCCTAAAGTATTTAATATTCGCGTGCTTCTCATATGAGCCAATAAAAAAGTCATCAGTGTACAAATGACAAAGAGATTGTCTAGCTTTGGTATTACTTATGGAATGATTTTACATAAATATAAAACTGTGCAGAACGAACAGCATTATTGTTAAGAAGAGAAACCGAGGGCAAGCCTCAAATCATCAAGTCAAAAAAAGTGTTGAATGCCATATTAAAATATTTAAAAGAATCAAACTAGTTAATGTATACCTAAAAAATGTTTAATCAAACTGTAAACGTTATTGTTTTCTAGTTGTTTTGGCTTAAACTATTTCATTTATATAGTTTTTGTTTCAATCAGTTAACTATCAAATTTTGTTGCGGCCTTCTGTAATATTCAAATTTCCCGCTCGCTGCGCTGCGAACAACGTTGCCTCAATTCTAAGCTTGTAGCAGAAGCGCCGTAAATTTTTCACGATTTCGTAATTTCTATTAATAATATCTTTTAAAAATGCCTGGAAAGGTATACTTACGATGGTATAAAAATTTTCCTTAAGATTCAAACTATCAGTAATAATTTTTTGTTTACTTCGAAAAGCATTTTAAATTACTGCATTATATAATCAAAACCTGAAGAATCACCCTCTCCCATAAGAGGCTATGTTAAATCTCGCACATTTCAATAATTTTTTTCTCAAAAAAATGCCTGGTGATAAATATTGAAAAAATTCATGCAAGTTTCTGATGGTTTTACGAATTATATATATTTTTTTCAGAGAGTGAAAAGCATTTTAAAACAATGCCCGAACCTCCTTAAATTACCGTGACTATTTATATTATAATTATTTTCAACGTTATTAATGTTGTTGCAATTGTAAAAGAAAAATTGCACAAATTGGAATTTGCAATTTCCTCCAGTTCTATTATAATTATTAAGTCGGTGGATAATTATCGACGGTTATTTAGCATGAATATAATGTTAATAATCGTCGTTAATTATGCACCAACATAATAATTCTAATAGACCTCGAGGAAATTGCAAATTTCAATTTTTACGATTTTTCTTTTGCAACTTAATGATATTGCAATTCGAAAATTTTAAGATTCAAATAAAAAAGGAAAATTGGTTACATTAAAGAGCAATTGCAAAAGAAAAATTGCAAAAATTGAAATTTGCAATTTCTTCTAATTCTATTACAATTATTGGGTCGGTGCCTAATTATCGACGGTTATTTAGCATGAATATAATGTCAATAATCGTCGTTAATTATGCACCGACCTAATAATTATAATTGAACTGGAGGAAATTGCAATTTTCAATTTTTATGATTTTTCTTTTACAGCTAAATGATATTGCAATTAGAAAATTTAAAGATCCAAATGAAAAAGAAAAATTGGTTACATTAAAGAGAAATTAAAGAGCAAAATTATTATTATTATAGTTTTTCTCGCTAACAATAAGAAAATTAGCGAATCGATCGCCAGAGAAAAATCGCAAAAATTGGAATTTGCAATTTCCTCCGATGATATTATAATTTTTCGGTTGGTGCATAATTAACGACGATTATTGGCGTTACGTTCGTGCTAAATAATCGTCGTTAATTATGCACCGACTTAATAATATTGCAACTAGAGATATTGAAAATAAAAATAAAAAGAAAAATTGAGTGCATTAAAAAGCAATTGCAAGTCCATAATTTCTATTTTTTCTCAATTAATAAATTAGCAAATTTATCACCAAAGCCCTGCCTTTCTCTCTCATTTTTACAGATCGTCATAAACTTTTCCAAAAATCCAATCAAAAGTACAAAATACGTCTCGCCGTGTGACGATGGATATATTTACGTTCCAGTAAGTATTGCCACATATAAATACATATGACGTCCCAGGATGGCGAGTTTGAAATATAACAAATAATTTAATTTTTTAAATTAAAAAAAAATAATTTACCAATAAGTTTCGAATGCGAGGGGTTTGTTATATATATTACTTTGGTAAAAAAATTTTAGAGATTTCGAAATTTTCGTGCAACTTTCCTACCATTTGTCGTGACACTATTTTTACAGCGAATCTCCAATCATCGCGAAAATTAAAATAAATAAAATGAAATAAATAAATAAAAAATAATAATTTTGGTAAAGAAATTTTAGAGATTTCGAAATTTTCGTGCAACTTTTCCTACCATTTGTCGTGATACTATTTTTTACAGCGAATCTCCAATCATCGCGAAAATTAAAATAAATAAAATAAAATAAAATAAATAAATATTAACGGTCCAATTATTGCAGGTAGCTTTTATGGGTATGTTGTACCTCGTATACTTGGTGGAATGTTACCACTCACCAATCAGATTGGATTTGCTTCACGCCCAAAGTCAAGACAGTATTTTGTCAAAACTCACGCAACTGAAACTCGCACAACCTACGATATGGTGGAAAGCAATATCGTACCATTACGTACGCAGGAAACGACAAATAACTCGATATAGGAACGGTGATAATTACACCACAACTCAGGTGAGTGACGTATACTTTCAAAATTACGATTACTGACGAAATTTGCACTTAGCGGTCGCCTGGTCTCCACCGGGAACACCTTCGGATCCGAAATTCAGCCATTGATGATGCAACTGCAGTCACTGCTATTGCCACTGCACACTTTTCACCTGCAAGAAAAAATTATAATATATATATAGATTTGTCCCTAGAAATTAAAACTACAATTAAAAGCGAATAATCCCGAAATTTTGGGATTTTCGCCAAAACGTGATTTTAGGTCAATTCGAATTTTTCACGGATCGCCTAGAGACCCGGACCAAAGTATTAGTCGTAATGACGATCATTAAGTGCAATTCTCTAATTATATAATACCTATGTACTGAGAGTAACGGAAACAGATAATTTGAAAATCACAGAGAAAATGAAGCAAGTTCTTTGACGGCTTTAACGTTTTCATTAGCAAGACTTCCCTTTGCTACTTTAATTAAAGCCCTCCCTTTGTCCGAAAGTACCGGTAGGAACAAAAGACTTTTAAGAATGATCAAATAAATTCCTAATTAATCCTTTTTTTGATCATCTCATTCTCTCTATCCCGGTCTCTCCCTGCATCAGTTTTCGGTACATCCAACAAAGGCTTTTAACCCAAATCCCTCGAGGCCGGGGATGGGGGGGGGGCCTGAATTTAGCTTTTTCTACATTTCAACCCCAAATCGAACGAAACAAGCTCTTGAATTTTTTATCGACGTACTTTAGTGGATAGTCACGAAATGACTCGAAATCTTTGGAAAAGCAAACGCAGAATTTCGAATTTCTTTTTTTTTTGATATTTTTCTTTTTCATTTTTCCATTTTTAGTGCTTGGCAATTATTGGTAATCGAATAACGATATTAAATTCATATTAACGCTTTGCCGTCCGCGCGTCTGATCGGGATTCTTTCGTTTGGCGCCGGTACAAATCTTTATGTACGACACCACCGTGGTGCCACCGGCGTTTGCCCTATAGTTTTCGCATGGCACCAGCGTGGTGCCACCGGATGGCATAGTTTTAATATAAATAAACAGCAATATTATGAATTAACAGATTTTATTATTATCATTATGTCACATTGTTATAAATAATTAATGTAACATTATATGTAATATAATATAAAAATATACCGAAAAAAAATGAAAACACTAATTATGTAACTTCTAGGTGATTCACCATGAAAATAGTTGGAGTATCAATAAATATAGTTAGAATTACTAGAAACGAGGTATTCCATCCCGTTTCGCACGGTAATAAAGTTCACTGCTCCGAAAAATGTAGTACATTGTACTACATACATGTAGGGTTACTACATACATGTAGTACAATGTACTACATTGTTATTCAGTATTCGAATCAGTTTTTTTTTCTAACTTTTTAGAAACACGATTGAACCATGTATATGAGATCGCCAACCACTTTAAAAAAAATATGTGGTCGCTCATTACACATAACAGCATGTCCTGTAATTTTTTCAGGAAAATCGATCGTGACGTAATGACGAAATAAAAATATTTTTGTATATTTTTTCCAAAAATGAGGTTTTCCTCATTTCGAAAAATCGAAGAAAAAAATTTTTATTGTAGTTCATTACAAACTCAAACTTTTTTGTCTTAAAGAATTTTCTGTGCAATCGCATGTTTTAAAGATACAGACGACTTTTGGAAAAAAGTAATTTTTCAAATAACTCAAAAAATTACGGATCAAAAATTTTGAAAAAAATCTCATGTATTCTAAGGAGGCGATTATGAAGTACGTCAAAATTGTAAGTTTTTTCGGAGCAGTGAACTTTATTACCGTGCGAAACGGGATGGAATACCTCAAATATATTGTTGATGCCAAATTTAACTATAGCAATAATTCAAATCACTATATATTTTTTTAGTGTATATATTATTATTTAATATTGCCCTTTGCTGATTTTCCCAATTCCTGAATTTAAAAGAAAACACTCGTTTCCAATAAAACAAAATGAATTTACTAAAATTTGCTTTGAAACTAATCCCACTAGAAAATCGATTATTTATCTGCTATTATTATACATTTAATTTCTCGTTCAGTTACAAAATATATAAAATATAAATAATTCGGCGAAATTTCCCAGGTGTATTACGAAAGAGTCAATACTCACGCGGCAACGTCCTTCTACTATTACGACTACTGCGGCGTCAAGGACATCAGCAAGGACCTGGTGATCGATCCCAAGATGCCGATCACCAAGATCGTCCTTACGAAGGGCTTCGCGTTCTCCAATTTGCGATCGGCCACGGAATTCGAGGAGGCACGATCCAGATTTTTCGCCGAACAGGTACTCGACTGGCAAACCTTTGCTGAAAAAACAAAAAGAAAAAGAGCGCAAATGTAGCGAACAATCCGTGCAATTGCAGGAACTGCGGGACGATTACATGGAAATGAGGGAAGGCTTGGATCTGGGCTACAACTTCAACCCGACCACGTTGGTGGCCGTTTTGGGCACGCCCTGGTTCACCAATTCCTACGTTTACTGGTGTCTCAGCGCTCTGCTGCTCAGCTGGCCCCTGAGGATCATCATAGAATGCAACACCCAGTACTCCGACTACCAGGTAAAGGCACTTTGCAATTTTTTTCTTGGGCTTTGACGATTGAAGGAACGAAACGGAACAGGTGACGAAGTTGTTCGGGGTCAATTACGACACTCCGACGAGCGGGGAACCCATCCACGCGTCCACCAGCCAACTGAGCCAACCGGGGACCTACATGCTGGCCCCCAGTTACAGCGAAGCTCTGTTAATGGAACCGGCGGTCAACTACCAGAACGAACGCGACCGGCATGACATCGAGAACGAAATGGTCCCCAGTTACTCGGAGGCGTTGCTCTACGAGCGGGCCCAGGGGGTGCTACCTTGCGAAGTGGTGGTGGAGAACACCCCGAGTCAACAAACGATCCCCGGATCCTCGTCCCCCAGTTGCGACTGCCCCTGCCATCTGGCGGAAGACGAAGAAGGAGACGACGAGAGGCGTCGAAGGGACCGGGAAGAGGACGAGGTGGCACGGAACGAAAGCTCGGTCACCGTCTTCTCGGGGACCGAGGACCCCAACGGCTGCTGTCAGAAGCACAAAAATGCGCAAGACGACGACGACGACGAGCGACGACGTCGACGACGACGGCCCCTGTCGCTCGGTAGCACCTTGAACCTCTGCACCAGCTGCCGCGGGTTCGAGGACGCCAATTCGAGTCGAAAGGGATCCACCATCGTCCGCGACGTGTCGGAGCCGAACCTGCGCTCGCAGAACCTGGAGTTCGTCAACGTGAACACGCAATTCCTGCGGGCCAACGGGCGCAGTCTGGAGAACATCCTGGAGAACGACGAGAGCGAGGTCGACCCGCGGGCCAGCGAGCGAGCGGAGGCTCTGATCCTCGAGGCCGAGCCCATCGGGGCCGCCAAGGGCTCGTCGTCGACCTCTTCGTCCACCATCTCCTCCTCCTCCTCCAGGGGCGCCATCCCCAAACGCAGCCGGGTCACGGTGAACCCGATGGTCGAGGCCATCTCCGAGAAGATCCCCGTGTCCAGGACGTACTTCTGCTTGAAGTCCATCCTCAAGCAGAACAAGCGCAGGTACACCCTCGTGACCACCGAGGATCTGCACAATTTCGCCGAGAAGGAGAGGCGCAAGCTCGGCAAGTACCTGCTGCCCTCCCAGCCCGGGTCGTCCTCGTGGCAGAGCAACAACGACGGCTGCTGCGAGTCCAAGTGGTCCTCGCGCAACAGCCTGGACAGCCTGCAGTGCGCCAGCAGGAAGCGCCAGCTGTTCCGCGAACACGCGGTCCCCAGGAACAAGGACGTCGTCTTCACGGAACAGAAACGGGAGAACTCCAGGTACCGCCCATCGCTCCCTTTCCTCCTGCACCGGGGTACCGAGGCCACCTAACGACTTTTTTCCCTCCTCAGGACGCTGATCTTCGCCAGTCCCATCCAGGAGGTCTGTCCCAACGACCCCTTTGGGGGCAAGGACATGGTTCCGACCGAGAACCCGCCGAATTACGAGGAAGCGCTGAATCTACCGGTTCTCACGCGACTCAGGAGGTCCTTGACCGAGAGGGACACCAACGGGCAAAGGAGCTTCCACAAGAAGCATCACAGGACGCTCAGCGTCGAGTCGGATCGACTCTTTGGCAGGGAAGAGGGTGGTGGTTTGGAGACTTACAGCAACGTGACGACCTCCTTCCCGCCCTACGAAGGACCGACGGACACCAGGATCCTACTGCAGGGCACCGATCCTTCCCGGATGCTGTCGGTGCAAGCCAGCAGCCGGTACCTCGTCGAGTCCGAGGAGCAGCAGCAGCAGCAGCAGCAGCAGCAGCCTGCAAAGAAGGTGTCCAGGTTAACGAGGTCCTTGACGGAGAGGAGAAGCCGAGCGGACGCTTCGGCCAGGAGGTTCGACCAGAATCTGAGGAGGAGTTACACGGAGCGGGTGACCGATTTTGAGTACAGAGCTTCGAATTCGCGAAGGCTGAACCTGAATATGGAGACTTCCTTGTAAATCGGGGCTCCTCGCGGTATTTTTGTATTGTCGAGCTTTACGATTTCGGGCTTCGAGAATTTTCGACCTTCGCACCCGTTTTCGGTTTTGAAACGGGACGGGAACGGTCCGGAAATTTCCCAAACGGGTTTCAGTTTGTAAATGGTTTTTTGGTTTCGTCGATTTCTAGAACCCGGAGTCGTTGTGATTTCTTTGGGGACACTTTGGACGGTCTCTTTGGGGTATCGGGCTCCGAGGAAAGTATTTGACATTTTTATTATAGGGTAATTCAATAGGTAGGGTAAGTAACAGCCCGAAGTGCCACGGAGAGACCGAAAGTCATAGGTATTTTTCGAAAATTATATATGTTTTGGGTTAATTCCAATGATTAAGTCGAAGAGTTTCCATTTGGCCAATTTTTCAATAGAATAATTTATTGAAATTCAACAAATTAACCCTTTCAGTCATGACTCAAGGGACACGAAATATTTTATCTTTTGTTTATGGCTTCACTCATTTATTATTAATGTAAGTTAATAATTATAATAATAGTAATAGTAATAATTTTATTAACTGCAAAATTTGGGAATTTAATTTAATAGTTTTTACATTGGTAAAAAAATTTGTATAAAATTTCATGCAATTTGCAATTTTCTGAAATTTCATAATTACTTACATATTAGAATTCTCAATTTTTATTACAGTGAAATCGATAAATACGTGAATAAGCGATTATTTAACAATATAATAAATTTCAAGATCACTCGAATTATAATTTTTCCAGGCTCTTGAACGAAAGGGTTAATTGCAATTATTTTGGGCTTCAAATTAAATTTCGAATTATCATCAACTGAGTTGCTAAAAATATTCTTCTTCCTTTTCACATTTAGGAACAATGAGAAAGCTTATAGGACAAATTTAGAAGTAAAGAAGAAATCTGTAATAAAAGATTATAAATAAATATACGTGTAAAAAGCTTCGAAACTTTGATATTAAGTAAAGCAATTGTGATTGGCGAGGAAAAAGTAGCAGAGCAAAAATAGGCGATTATGAAATTCACGGGACAGTCAACTGAAGTAATAATCAATTGATTATAGGATTTGAATTCCATTGAATCGATTATCAACTTTTTAGTAATTAATTATTTGCCGTAAAAAAAAATCCAGGTAAAAGGAAATAGCAAATTAACGATTGCGAATTTGGATAGTAGATTTTGATTTCCATGTAATGCCGAACCAAAAATTAAAAAAAAATAAAAAATATATAAACAAAAGTCGCTATCCAAACAACGAAACCAAATAATAGCAATTTTCATATACATCCTAGATAGCAAATTTTATAAAGTAAAAAAAGCGGAAAATAAAAAAACGTTCGAAAAAAGAATGAACGGAAATTATTATATATTATTATACTTGAAATGAACGTAAGCAAAGAGGAATTATACACGTCACTGAAAAATTCGTTAAATTAATGAACAAAGTGGAGAAACGGAAGAGAAGAGTTCGCTTTTATGCCTTTTTCATCAATATTTTAACAAATAAATATATAAATAAACGTAAATAAGTAAAAGAAGAGGAAAATCAGTTAATGTCGTACAAATCGTTTTTTTGCCATGGCAAAAATTCGTGATTGAAAATTAATAGGGTTTAAGTTAATGAAAAATTGCCAAAAGAGATTTGTACCTATATTGAAGAAGTGTCTCATATTATAGCTCAATATTTCAAAGTGATTTTTCTTTGATCGACGGATCAAGGAAATGACGTAAAAAAAAATTTATATATAAATACTCCTTTGATTAGTTCAATTTAAATAATGAAAGTTAACGATAAATGAATTTATTATGAATTATATATATATATATATACACACATACACCTATATGTATACACGGAATAAAAAAAAAGATCAACGTACTGAAGAAAAATAAGAAAAAAAAGAGAAAAAAAAGAACAATTAACGATACGACTCGTTTCCGATATTTGTATTTAATGAATTAATTAAAAAATAATAACGATGCAATTATGAAAATGAGAAACGAGAAGCTTATGCGTGTATTTTCGAATTATAAAAAAAAAAGGAACAAAAAAGACGAGAATTCGTATTACGTTAAAACAAGGAACGCAAAAATTCAACGTAAGAACGTACTTCTCCTGTCAATTTAAGCTTAAGCTAACGAATCAATCGATTAATCAAGCGATTGGTTATTGTTATCATTATTAACTCGTCGATACGTTTTTTCCCAAGTATTGTTTATTCTTACACGTTATTAATATCAACTATATGTTATTATTATTGTTAACGATGGAGCTCAATAATTATTGTCTTCATTATTATTATTATTATTATTATTATTATTACGATTATTATTAATATTCTTATTATTATTAAGCATCGTTATGACCTGAATCTGAGGTATCATTTTTATTTTAAAAAAAGATTTTGGATACCCTCGATTTTTTCCAAAAAGCTACAAATTTCAAATAAGAAAATGAAGCAGTCTTTCCAAAAAAAAAATAAAATGTTCTTCCGAATAAGGAAAAAAAATCTGAAATTGGGATGCAACAAATTTGTATCAGCTGCAATTTCAGAAATTTTCCAGCGAATTTTTACTCCCTTCCTAGATTTTTATTAACCATTCCTATTTTTCTCCTTATTTTCAAGAAGACGAAGGATACTAATAACCAAAGAATTGAATGAATAAATATAAATTAGTATAAATAACGAAATCTTATTTTGCTCCACGCAGACAATCGCTAGAGAATTTCTCGTCGTTGATTAAAGCTCTTATTAAATTTAGCGTAAAGGGGGAAAAAAAGAAGAAAAATTGAAGTAACAACAATGTAAGAATTAAACAAAGTTACTAATAAAATTAAAGCAACAGAAGGGAAACCCAAAGATTTCGCGTAAACTTATGCCGTCTAAAAGAAGTGCTCTTGTATAACAAAAAGTCATTTAGCGCGAAGATAATTTAAGGTTTGATTGTAAAAAAAAAAGGTAATTTAAAATATGACGAATGAATATAAATAAAATTGCCATTATACGAAATTCCTACTTGCACTAATTTTTTTTTTAAGACCAAGTACCAATTCCAACGCACGTCTCCTCATTTTATGCTATTTTTTATATTTTTCAAAAACCTTCCTTCACTTTTTGAGAATTTCATTTCCATGAAATTTTATTGTTCAGCAGATCTAATTTTTTTTTTAGTCTATTAAATTTTCTATCTCTTCCCATTATTTTTATTTTTCCAGAATCAAACCACGTCTAAATTTAATATTAGTAAAAATTGCCATTAAGTCTGAGGTTTCCTAATGAAGAAAAAAATTAAATCAATGAATTGCGAAGATTATTAATGTATTATTGTACCGCAAATTCAATAGAATTATCATTATCATTATTAACAGTGCAATTAATCTCCTGTGGGAGAGAGGATGATTATTATAATAATGATAAACAAGTGATATTAGAAAAATAAAACAAAATTCCTGTATTAAATAAAAAATATTGAAAGTTAATGCTAAAAAATTCTTATATATTTTCAAAAACAATATACTCACATTTTCATATCAAACATTGTTCATTTAATAACTAAAAAACAGGTGTTGAAGAATAAGAATGTTTTGTTTTTCACTGGAGTGCCATGAAAATTTTGCGCCAGTGCGTATAATTTTAGAATTTGCATGATTTAATGCACATTCGAAGCAACAAATGATGAAATAAAATACAGTAATATCAATATGTACCGTCTATTTCAATATTAAGGTAAGAACAGAGAAGAAGGTAGTCGTACAATTTGTCGAAATAATTTAAAATTTCAGTAATAATAATAAAAGTATGATAAAGAACATTGCAACATTGTCTACTTCGTTTATCTCCTTTTTGTAAACTGTGAAGCTGAGAATTCATGCATTTTCGAATACGTTGATCTTTTTTCTAAAATAGATAATACTAATAAATGAAATAAATACACAAATTCTTCTTCATCTGGAGATTACTGAAATAAGACCAAAAAAATTCATTGAAAAAAGGGAATTAAAATTCTATAAATAATGATAAAATCAAAAAGCGAAATTAAATAAAACTAATTTCACATTTTCATTCAAAGTTTCGAGCAATGCAGTAATTTTCAATCTCAAAAAAACAAAATTTGTCTATTCTTTTTTCTCTCAACACATACATTTACATATTTCATATAACATACACGTTATTGTACATATGTATATAAATAAATGTATTGTTTTTCAACTTTTTTATCATCCCCCATCGAGACGGAAAATTTTGCAAACGATTTTTATTCTCAACGTTTTCGAAATCGCTGAAATAAAAAATTACTACAAAATAAAAGCAAGTACAAAGATGCTTCCAATTTTCGTATTTTTCCTCTGAAACAATGAAACATCGGTCACAAAATAACCAAAATTTCAATATTAAAATTGTATATTATTTTTTTCTGTAATTCCTTTGAATTTCGTATTAAAATTATAAATCGACGATGATCCCGAACGATTGGGCAACCTCTGAAATCTTTTTATATAAAAACAAAAGAATTAATTTCTCAACAATAATTGACGATTAATTAGCATTACGAAAAATGCAAATTCTCTTGAAATTCCACTGATTCGAAAGACCAAGGAAAGCGAAATTTCGAAATTCCCTGAAACCTCAAAAATAACATTCCCTTCTTTTAACGTCGGTGTGAAAAGAAAAACGTAACATCGAAATATTTCTTTGTGCTGTTTCTTGTTGTAGCAAAAACAAAGGAACGAACAATAATATTGAAACGTGTTTTTTTTTTCTTACGCATCTACATAATAAATATATATATATATGTATATATATATGTTTCGTGAAATCTTTTCATCTTCAACGGACTAGTTTAGGATTTCATTTGTTAGCAAGGAGAAAATTAATGTACATTGATAGTTTAGGAATTCGTAGGAACTGCGATCTCGACAACAATACATGCCTCGACGTACGAAAAATCTACAGAAAGAAAGTGAAATTAAAGTTCCTATTTTTTTTTTGTTTTTCGACCAAGAAAATCCAGATACTCGAGAACTGTTATAAAAAAAACTGGAAAGAAATGGCGAAAATTAAAAAAGAAACGACCTATGATAGAAAATTGCAATTTTCCCTTCCACAAATTCATCTTTCTTCTGGCGAATTTTTTCTAGAAACACTTTTCATCACACGACGCAGTAATTTGTATTAATTTTCTCCGTGTAACTATGTCTCTCTTTTTTTTTTAGCATTTTTTCTTGTTGCCAATTGTGACAGTTTGGCGAGTGCTTTTGAATATTTGAACAAATACGAGTTTTCCACGAGCAAATGCCATTGATTAGTTTTCATCGTTCTTTGAACACTGTTGACATCAAGTTCTTCTTTCGTAAGCAAATATCGATATTTATTTAATTGCTTTTGTTTGATGTGTAACCAGGTCGTGTGTAATATACTCGATAATACAGCGTCTTGCTTCGCCATAATGAGTAAGAGTTGTCGAATTTTAACAGGTACACTCCCTGGAAAGAGAAAGACAAATTAAATAAATAATTCAATGGAAATTTCAACAAGGTCTCAGCGACCTGTTGTAATTGTAGGTTTCCAAGGTTCGACTTGTCGATGAAATTTCTTGTATCGAAATAATCAATTTTTAAGGGAAATAATTTAAATGTTTGTTGCGACAGAAGAATTCTTATATACCGCAAGTTCACGAGAGAAATAAAAGTTTCTTCGAGTGAATGCGAAGGTAAACGTTTCTACTCGATATCAAAAATTCATAAGATCAATCAATAGCGAGGAACTACGCGGACTTTACGTCCGAGGCTTCGTGTAAACGGAACAATGTGTTCTTGAAATACCGTGAAAGAAACACTGGAGAGTAAACGGAAGAAAAAATATATTTATACATTTTTCAAAATATATAAATATATAAATTGTAATAATATAACACTAGTAATTTTAAAAATCATTGTATCATTCGAATTTCATTTTTTCCAATATCGAGTAAATATTTTTTATTTTTACAGAAACCCCAATTGCAAAATATTTAATTTTTTTTCAAAAGTAGGCAATTAAAATGCTGATAAATAATAATTACCTGACCAGGATATTTATGACTACCAGCGTACACCTCCTCCTGAGAGTCTCTCCTGTAAACCTAAAATTTCCAAAAAGCAACACGATGTAATAAAATCCAAAATCTTTGCGACTCGAATAAAAATTCTTCGCTTTTGCAAAAAATTTCTATTCAATATCTCTACTTTTTATGCAACAATTTCCTACTTACAGGCACTATCACACTTATGGGAGTGGTCGAAGGTTTGAAATCGGGACTGCTGAGATCATCGCATCCTCCAGTTTCCAAATCCTCCCTCGGTTCGAAGTCGTCCTCGTCCTCATCCTCATCCTCCGATTCGCTGATATGGACCGACACCTGGTTGGTGTCCGGCTTGGACCATTCGAAGTAAACTCCAAAGCCGATGTCGTACCCATCGGTGGCGAACTCCCAGAACAAGCAGGAACCGTCCTCGTGGGTGGGCACCCTGACGGTGACGGTTTCCCCGTGTCCCACTTTGATAACGGCATCCCCGGCTTCCCTTCTGATGGTGTTCTTGAACTCCTCGACTCCTTTCCTGGTCCACATCTCCGGAGCGTCGATGGGAGGCCAGTCGGGTTGGTCGTCGGAGTCGTCGTTGTTCAAAGGACTCGTCTCCGTGGAATCCGGAGCGTCTTTGTTCCCGTTCTTGATTTTACTCTCCTTCTCGTCGATATCCTTCTTCTCGTGGTCGTAGTCTTCGATGACCAGCTGATTCTGATGCAGTTGTTGCATGTATTGGTGATAATGCTGCTCCTGCAGCTGTCGTATCAAAACTCCTTGCTGCTCCGGGTTTCCGGGGTACTGTTGCTCCGCGTAAGCTTTGAACTGGTGATAAGTCTGTTGATTCAAGGCATCCTGAATTTGTCGCCTCTGATTCTCCTGTTTCAGCTTCTCCTCCTCTTCCCTCTTGCGTTCCTCCTCGAGTTCTTTCCGTTTCTTCTCGTCCTCCAGTTTTTTCAATTCCTCCTCTTTCTTTAGTCGTTGCTTTTCCTCATTGTCTCTCTTTTGTGCCTCGACTACGGTTTTAAACAAAGGACAAAGTTTGTCCAGTAATACTATAAAACCCTTCATAGCTTCCTCCTTCGAAATATCACCTAAATTTTGCCACGCTAATCTTCTGTCCCTACCGATAACATCTAAGACACCTAAAGGCGGTGCGTTTTCTGGTGTGCATTTTCCGTGCGTTACTTGTTGCGTGAAAGCAACGAGCTTCAACTTGTCTTCGTACGAAAGGTGCACCGCTTTGCCTTCTTTCTCTGAGAAAGGAAAGTTTTTCATGGAAAACAACAGTTATTGCTTTTGTAAGATCCAAGATCAAGTTCGAATCGATCCAAAATTAATGCAAACAATTTTGAGACATCGTGAGTCCAAATCGATTCGAACTTCGCTCATGGTGCTTTCGTGCTTCGATAGATACAAATTTCTGATAGAATTAAAACAAGAAATAAGGACAACATGTGTTAGTGAGACACAGAGTAAAGGAGAAACAGCGAAATGATAAAATATAGAATTAGATTATTGCGATGAAACATTTTGGATAATTCATTAAAAAAATGTAGTCGATTTTGAAAGATTCGTGCATGCGAGCGAAAGGAATAAGCGGGAAGCTGAAAAGTAAATTTCCAAAGGAACGCACAATATGTGAATAGGTAAACACATAAGCCGAATGTCACTGGTTGTTTAAAATAAAAGAAGGTATTAAATGTTAAGAGAAACGGGTGGTGAATAATTCATTCCTTACCAGGTATTATTAGGTTTACCTTGCAAAATCGATATTGCTGTTTCAACAACGTTATGATTATTCAAATAATAACAATATTATGGCACAAGTTATTGTCTATCTATTTATCGTCGAACAAAGCAAAGTTGGATTTTCAATCTCGGGGGATTCTCGAGCGAACACTCCGCTGAAATCCATGAAATGATATCAGCCGATGGATATGTGTTAATAAGCGAGAGTAATAATTTTCGTTGAAACGTATCTCGATTTTGCAGCTATGCGATATTCGAGAAGAATATCTTTTCTATAAAATGAATGCATCGTTGTTTGGTATTAAAAAAGTACATAAACAATCTTTAAGGTGCGATAAAAATGTAGAGGCATATTCTGTGGCAAATATTTCTCGTAATATATACGAACGTATATTATATATATGTATATATGTATATCGATATAGATATTAAGGGGTAACGCTATTATAATAGCCTAAAAAAGGCGTTTTTATTAACTTTTTTGGATGAAGCAATAGAAAATAAAATAATAATACTCATGGAAGTTATTCGGTACGTGTTTAAGTATTAAACAAAAAAATATAATCAACGAATATGAAAAAATGCTCATTCCGGAGCTCGTTGCATAGCTAGTGCATAGTCGGAAAATGAAATCGCAATAGAAATCATTGCGACGACCCAATATTTCACATTGAAATTCTTGGAACGATATTTTACAAATAATAGAAATTCTGAGAATTGATTTATCAATTATTTCCACATCTTTGGGGTTGTTTGGAAAAATTACATTGAACCTAATGGGAAAAAAAAACATATATGTTGGAATTTCGAAAAGTCAATACTTTTCTTTCATTGATTTTCAATCGAAACGCAGAGGGGTCAGTAATAGGGACCACCCGGGGGCATGAACCTCCCGAAATCCACTCACATGGGATGTAAACAAGTCGAGAGTGTTCGGAGCAATGGGTAACGATCTCTCGCGTGGCTCGCAAATTCGCGTCACGGGGAATGACATTGCCTTACAGTGAAATTACAAAAAAACACCAATTAACCCCAATCGCGTGTAATTTTCGAAACCAGTGACGGTGAACCCAAAGTGCGTGCAAAAAAAATGAAGGAAGGAAAAAAACGCAGAATTGGAGACGTGCGTGATGTGACGTGACGTCACGGCGCCGATAATCAACTGTCAAGCAGGCGGGTGTTTACCTTTGTAGAAGTTGAGGGCGATTTTGTAGAGCTCCTTCGTCTCGAAATCCGACAAGTGCGGCTCGACGTTGGGGTCGGCGGCCCTCGCCGGTTCTCCGTTTCCCTTCTTTTCCGTCGCCGTGACATTTATTTTCTCGATTTTGTCCTCAAGAGCAGAAATCTCGTCGTTCGTAGTCGCCATTTGCAATCACTGTGACACGTCAGTGCGCACTGATACCAACCCAAGCGCTCTTACTCTCCCACTACTACCACCACCACCACCACCACCACCACCACTACTACACTACTACTGCTGATCTTATGGTGTCGGATTGTGCGCACTACACCTACCTATAAACGAATGCACTAATATATGTTCGAGAATAAGCGGACAGTGTACTGTATATATCGAATTCTGAATTTAATGCGCATGCGGATAATATTCACAATTTCGAAAATGACGACGCTGTATAAATAATAATAATAATAGTAATAATACTAACAGTAGTAGTAAATAATAATAACAATAACAATAATAATAATATTAATTTTAGGATGTTACTATTTCTTTTGGCTTTTAATTATTTACGACTTTTTTTATTTACGACTTTTAATTATTTACATTGTAGTAAATTAGTTGGGACTATCCCGATGGAATGTAGTCTGGGCCAAGATTTAGAATGGAAACTTCATCTAAATCAATTGAAATTATTTTTATTAGCAAATCTTGTAGTACCAAGACAAAGCTATTAAATAATTTTTATTGCAAATCTTGTAATACCAAGGCAAAGCAATTAATTATATCCCTTTCTCGCATTTTTTAAGCGACAAGTGATATAATAATAATAATAATAATAATAATAATAATAATAGTAATAATACTAATAATAATAATAATACTTTCTATTTGAATTGGAAATTTTTTTCTTCAGAAGAAGCGAATATTCGATTCATTTGAAAATTCGCGCCTGCGCAACTATTAACATGGCGGATCCTGGTCTGGGCGCGAAAATTTAAATCCGTCGACGTCAAATTTTCAAATACAAACTCATAAATCGGCTTATTATTCTTTTCAAATTGAAATTTTTCTATTTTTTTTTATTTTCATTAGACATTATTATTATTATTCTACGTGAAAAAATAAACAACTTTTTGTCTGAAATATGTTTCCCTTCGATTTTGAATCATTTAGAATATTGAGAAAAATATAATTACAATATTGCCGTTTTTTCAATAATATTATAAGGATTTTGTATTCAAATTCGAGCAATTTTTTAGAAAAATTGCTAAAATATATACTACAAGCTATATTATAAAATTATAATATAAGAGTGCTAAATATATAATATAAGAAACATTTAATGTCAATTTGCTAACAAATATAAAAAAGAAGAAACATTATTTTGAATAAGAAAGTCAATGCAACGTTTTATGAAATAATAAAAAAGCTAAAAATATAAGTATCTATAAATTGTATTCGGTTTTAATGAATTCCTATCAACAATATTTATAATTATATTTCTTGATTTGAGTTTAAAAGCATTTCTAACAATAAGGAAATAAAAATTATCATTTCTCCGTAATCATTAATCTTCGAAGGTCCAAAGTACATAGAAACGGTGCCATAAAAGTTACTGTTAAATATAATTTAAAAGATAACACTAATCCTTTTACATAAGTATTATTGCTTGAAATTATTCCGTCTATTGCGTTAAACTCGAATCCAACAATACATTGGTGGCACCCTTAGCTTTTATTCCCATACATATATTACATCGGATATCCTTTAGAGAAATTCGCAATCAGTTGTACGCACTTACGCAGTACATACGTTGTTGCAGTACGTCGCAGTACATTTTTGCTCATTCACTTGAATATAGAATTCCAGATTTTACACACAATTACCGGAGACTGCAAGATCTGTCACTTTGTTATCTTTTTGAATGAAACCGGACGGATACTTAACAATGGGTTTCAACAATGTGACACATGTTATTTTTGATATGGATGGTCTGCTACTGGGTGAGAAACTCAAATTCATTAATTTTTTTTTTCATCGCCTCTAGAATCCGCATATAATTGTTGCTTACAATAGTGTCGAAGAACTGTTTCGCTCCCTCAAAATATAAAAATGTTATATCGATTGTAGGATTATTTTATATTTATCGAATAAGTAACAAAGAATATTCCTTTATCTTGCAGACACCGAAGGAATCTACGCAGAATCTTATAACCAGGTTGCAAAGCGTTTTGGAAAAACATTCACATGGGAAATAAATACTCAAACCATGGGTGTACAAACCATAGAGGCGAACCGAGCCATTATTCGTGCTTTGGATATTCCGATAAGCGAGGAAAATTTCCAAAAGGAAGTCGAAGTAGTGCACAAAGAATTATTCCCAAATACTGACCTTTTACCAGGTATATTCACGAAATATTCATATTATTCCGTAACATAAAATCCCTTTTTGCAGAAAAATGTTCTTCAAAACAATCAATAAGTAACTAATTTTCTCTAGTTAATAAATGCATTATTCTTGCAAATTAATTTTTAAAAAAATACGGAACTTAATTTGCAGGCGCAGAACGACTCATTAAGCATTTGAGTCAACATAATGTACCGATAGCACTGGCGAGTAGCTCCAGTCGCGAAAGTTACGACTTAAAAACCCCAAAATGGTTGGAGTTATTCGACTTGTTCCACCATAAGGTTCTCGGGAGCAGTGATCCTGAAGTTAAGGAAGGGAAACCTAAGCCTGATATATTTTTAATCGCTGCCGAAAGGTTTCCGGATAAACCCGATCCTTCAAAGGTTTATTCTTCTTTTTTTTTAAATTATCCGGTACCGAATTAATTTTATATTTCATTTAATATTTGCTTCCAATTGTTTTAGTGTCTCGTATTCGAAGATTCTCCTAATGGCGTAAAAGCTGCAGTGGCTGCGGGAATGCAAGTCGTGATGGTACCCGATGAACATCTTCCAACGCAGTTCATTCCCAAAGAGGCGACTCTCGTTCTGAAGTCACTCGAAGACTTCAAACCCGAAGAATTTGGTTTACCAAAGTACAATTCTATTTGAATAAAGTAATTTGATTTTCTCAAAATACCCAATGTATTAAAAACCATCAATGTATTAAATAAACTAATTTGATGAATATGTAACTTAAAAGAAACATCTATCCTAATTTTTACATTTCCTCTCTACTATTGTACATTTTATTTTCAAATTTCTCATATTATATTCTAAAGGATCGAAGACATCCCACGTTTATTTATTTATTTATTTATTACATTTGAAAATTGTTGTATCGAAAAAGCAAATCTACGCAGAAGACGAAGCCAGTTGTTTAATCTTTGCTAAAATTTCGCTGGAGGGTAAATTCGATAGCGACACGCTTCGCTCTTTACCATATTCTGAAAAATAATTGAAGAGAGTGATTGTTGCTTGGTACTAATTTTTAAATAAGTCATGGGACCAAAATTGAATGAATGAATTTCAATTTGAATGAAATCGAAGGGAATTAAAATTCATTTTGAACCATACCATAGCGAGCGAAGAGTTTGGGCTCGATAGCCGAGCATTCCCGAATTAAAATTGGGAACTTCGGATTACTGTTTTTCAGAGCAACATATTGTTGCTCGATAAAGTCTCTGAAAATTTAAACAAAATGAAAAAAAGAAAATGGATTAAAATCGAATTCTTTCACTTAACCTAGCAGTTGCGAAATTGGTTGCGTTAAAAGGGGATCAGACATAAATTAGGAAGTTATATAACAGAACATAATATTCTTGATGATCAAAAATGTAGGAATTACCTAGCTCCCTGACTGGACTTGGAAGATTGACACAAAAGAATTCTTAATTCCTTCAAAGGGCCTCCGAGTTTGATAGCAGCCATTTTGAAAAATTCGTCTGCTCTTCGGAATTTCTTTCCAAGAGAGAAAAACCAATTCTAATCTTGAATCTTTATATTTTATGGCGAAATGATGTAGCTTTGGGCGTCAATAAATTAAATTTTTTTAAATTATGATATTATCATAATTTTTTAAATTTCAAAACAATGTCTCTGGAATGGACTATTTTCAAGATAAATTCACTTCCAAAATGGATTTCATTCCGTTTCATGAATTTTTTTCTCAGTAGTTTATTAATTGTCCCAAGTTTGTAATTTTCGATTCTCATTTGCATAATTTTCTCTTATAAGAAAAATATTTAATTGCAACAATTAAATATAAAACTATTGCCAATGAAATTACCAATATTTAAATATCCTAACTTTAAAACAATCTTCAGAACATTACAAATATAAAATAAAGAATTCTCAATTCCTTCAAATGAATTAAATAATAATGAAAATAATATTAATACAATTAAACATATAATATAATTATTTAATTATTCAATGATAATTCAATAATTAAATGATAATACTGTCAACGTTGCGGGTTAACTAATAAATAATCCAACAAACGCCTTATAAATCAAGAAAAATCTGAGAAACTGAAAATTGCAGTTAAATGCTTTGGATTTTGCAAGTTTTTATTTTTAAATTTTCAGTCTTCGAATTTGCCACGTTTTATTGAACATTTTATGCAGTAGCTTGGTGCTTCTGTGTGGAATTCCTTGCGATTATACTTCATGGCAGAACTCAAAGTGCATGAATAACTAAATTTATCATATTATCATATGACGGTCATATGCCGCTGAATGCTGATTGATAACATCAAACGATTGCAATCTAGGAGGCATTCATTCACTTCAGTCGTTCAGTGAGAGCCTTGCGAGCCTAGGAATAAGGTTTCGAGGCAGAGATGAACGTGAATCACTGCTGCTCCGTTTTAATTAATCGAATTCCGTTTGGATAATTGAAATAAATACAATACACTTCCATTAGTGTGTCCTCCGGTTAACGCGTGTTATTTATTTCGTATTTCTTTTATGACCCAATTGCTGCCCGAGCGCTCATTCGTGCAACATGACATAAATTAAAGAAAAAGAGCAAAGGAAAGAAGAAGCAAGGGTTACTTTGAATGACAATTTACGTGCAAGATGATTATTAATATACAACACAGCTAGTAAAGAGGTCAACAATGAACACCCCATTGTTGCTTTGTAGGAAAATAAGCGAATATCCAATTACTGTTGATTAGACTCATTCTCTGGAATTGAATGTTTCAAATATTGGGTGCATTTCAAATAAATGTAAGATTTCTTTTGCGAATGAGTACTTTTGCGAATTTTACAATCTTTCGAATTCTTGGAAATTTGTATTAAAAAGATAAATTTGTAGTAACAATTTTAAGTTCGACTAAAAGGTTTCAATCGTTGTCGATTTTTGAACAAATCCATGGAGGAAGTTCAAATTCGCCGCAATCGCATAAATTTCTTTCGAAACTTGTCGAGGATTGTATTCGACAGATAAATAAAAATGTGAATTTAAATTATTTTTTACTGAAAAGGACGATAAATGTAATTATAATCAGTATTTTAAAATATCAATGCCTCGAGAAATTATTGAAAATAGTTTTATTAATATTTTTATTTATTTCCTATAATGTAATTATATTGGGTTGGCATCTAAGTAGTTGCGGATATTTGAAAGAAATTAAATGACAAAATCCACAATTATTTAGTTGCCAACCAAATATCTAACTTTAAATTATCAGTATTTTAATTTTTTTTTTCATTGTTTTTTTATGTACAAGAAATTGTGAATAAAGGACATTCAAAGTAGAATGTAGTTTCTAGTTCTTTTTGTTATTTTTGTAGTATTAATTACCAAAAGCCTAAGTGTATCTTATCATTTTACAGCTCCTATCGTCAAAATGAAGTGCAACTTTTTCCAAAATATGGGCTGGATGAAGATTTTAATGATCTTATGTATATTCGGCTTTTTGAAAGAATTTCGACCAAACGAGCCCTTCGTCACTAATTATCTCACCGGAGAATGGAAGAATTTTACTTCGGAACAAGTTAACATTCAATTTTCATTCATAAAAAATATAGGAAAAAGAAATATTTTGTTTGTACCTAAAATTGAGTCTTAAAACTATTTCTTAGTATCGTTATTAGTTTAAAATAAAAGATAATAAAAATGTAAAATAAAAAATTCAGTTTAAATTAGAGTAAAAAAAGATATAAAATTACCAAACAGGAAAATTATTATTAAAGGAAATGAGGAGAGGAAAGAATTATTTTCCTGCTCCGTTTGAATTAAACGAATTCCATTTCGAAATTGAATGAAATATAATATTATTAATTATTATTAATTTTTCTGTGTTAATATGCGAAATCCAAAAATTGGTAATTTAATGGAATTAAATTTTAATGAAATTTAGTAAAATCATGCTAACGTTCGAGGAAAGATTTCTAATTTTCAGTATTACAATTTTAAACTATTTTCCCTCTTTTATAAAAAAATTCCAAATACTTTATTACTTATTGTTTCAGGTCAACGAGGAGATCTATCCATTTGGGACGTATTGCTACTTCGCAATGTTAATCATCGTTTTTCTGATAACGGATTTGGCCAGATATAAACCAATTATAGTCTTATGCGGTTTATCCGGATCTGTAACGTTTACGATTATACGCTTCGGCACGACCATCTTCGAGTTGCAACTCGTGGAATTCTTCTACGGTATTTTCCTTTCGACCGAAGTTGCATATTACACTTACATTTATGCCAAAGTCGACAAAAAGCACTATCAGGAGGTAACCAGTTACACAAAAACTGCTATCTTGCTCGGTCGCTTCATATCCGGTGTCGTTTCACAATTGACAACTTCATTCGGGCTCTTGGATTACGAACAACTTACATATCTCACGTTAGCAGGTATTTCTTTGATTCCAGTATTTGAATTTGAATTCAATTAATTCTAAGACTTGGACGGATAAAAAAATATAATTAAACAAAAAATTGTGTCCTCTAGGATTGGTATCGTGCACATTTTGGGCCTTATTGCTACCACCTGCGAAAAAATCTATATATTTTCATCGACCTCTGGAATCGAGTGGGCTCGAAAGGAGTTCGACAAATTCAACGTTGCCAGTCGATTGCGACCAAACGATAACAGCCTTGGAGGAAAATATCGTGTATTCTCAAAATAAAAATAGAATAGGATTCGCATTGAAACTCAAACGAGCATATGCCTTGTTGTGGCAAGATTTGCTGAAGGCCTATTCAAATTTCCACGTTGTCAAGTGGTCGCTGTGGTGGGCATTTTCGACTTGCGGGTACTTGCAGGCTTTGAATTACGTACAATTATTATGGAGGGATAATAATAACGACGATATTTATAACGGTGCCATCGAAGCATTGCTCACCGTTATCGGTAAGTGCAAATCTCGAAATTGTCAGCTAGGAAATTTTCTTTATCCGAAAGTGGAACTTCTTATCAACTTTTGGGAGTGTCGGGTCTGGATTTTCCTTGATTTTTTTTTATTTACTCATTCTCGAGTAATTATTTATCTTAATTAAAAAACGCGCCTGTAATTTTATCGTTCTAACGTCTGAAAGCAATTATCTTTATCACGCAAATCTCCAGTTGGTGTTTATTACTGAGAAATGTGGTACCACTTTTCAACGGCGCACCGAGTAATGAGAGAAAAGTTTTATCCGCAACCAAAGACTCATCGTTTTTCCTGGCTGTGAAAAAATAATTAATTCGACAGAAACTTCAAAGATGCCAGTAGCAAAAAAAAATAATATTGAAATTTTGAAAAAAAAAAAGGGAGATAAACTAAAAACGCGTGTATTTCATTTTCGACAGGTGCTGCAACAGCTTTTGCAGTTGGAAAATTGCCATTGAACTGGATTTTGGTTGGCGAAATTACACTCTCGTTATTTTCATTTTTGGACGGGCTGCTTTTGGTGGCACAAGCTCAAAGTCACAGTATTTGGGTTCTATATTCAACTTATATAGCATTTGGTGTCATTTATCACACTGTCATCACCGTCGCTAAGTATGTTTATTTGTAGGAATACAAATAATTTAATATTCGACAGTTACTGGATTTATTGACAGGTTTGGCGCCGGTATAAATCTTTATGTACGACACCAACGTGGTGCCACCGGCGCTTGCCCGATAGTTTTCGCATGGCACCAACGTGGTGCCACCGAACGGCATAGTGTTAATTTTAGGTTGTTTCAAAAATAATGTGGGTTTTCGGCCTTCAAATGCACTGTAAAAACCGACACTATTTTTAATAATATATTCTCCCTTTCTATGTTTTTAAAAATTACCAATTTTTCAGCTTCGAAGTGGCCAAATACATCAGCGAGGACAGTTACGGTTTAATTTTCGGATTAAACACGTTTTGCAGCTTGTTGCTGCAAAGTTTGTTGACGTACATTGTCATTAATTCTCATTTCTTTGAATTTAATATCAGAGAACAGGTAAGATATTAACTAACAATTAACACCATTTCTAGCATAGGTGTTAAAAGACGCGTTTTATTTTTTTTTTGTAATTCAGAATTTCTTTCTAAGTTTAATTTAATCATTTTTCGCCAACTAACTATTCGAAATCAACAAAAGGAAAGTGCTTAGCACTCGTACAAAATTTGCTATCGAATGAGAAAGTGTATTTTAATTAAAATGTATTTCAATTAATGTGGACAGAAATTTTCTATTGAGATTCATTTTTTTGGAAATATTTATTTCGAAATTATTAAACTGGAATCTTTGTCAGGATGAATTTTTAATGAAAATGGAAATTATCTTTTTCAGTTTTCGGTCTACGGATACTGTTTCTTAATACTCGGAGTGATATTTATGGTCATGGCCTTCTTCACCATAATTCAAAAATACAAAAGCGGAGAACCAATGATAATTTGGCTGAAACACGACGAAGAAGCGTCTGAAAACACTGACGGAAATGAGAATAAAAAAAGTATTACACAAAATGCTGACGTTTGTTAACGTAAAAGGAGACTACATGGAGAATTGCAGAGACGTTGTTGATTGTTAGGAGAAGCACAAAAAATATATTTTTTTTATAGGAATTTACAAAAATCGAATTTAAATTATATAATATTTAAAAATGATGGTTTCGATGCAGAGAGTGAAACATTCGGACTCGAAAAATTCATTAGGGACTATTATCGATCTATTGAATAATTTTAAATGATAAGAAAAATTCTAGGGAAAAAATAGTACTGAATTTAAAGGGAAAAATTCACGGTATTATTTGTAGGGTATTAGCAAACTCGCAAATATATCATTAAATTTAAACTTCAGTATTGCAGTTGTACATAAATAAGAAATTTAGTTCGTGGGGATTTTTTTTAATGGAGGGAGAGAAAGAAATTTAGAAAAGCTTGAAAGTAAATAAAAGAATCGACGTCTTCGATTGAATTTTTTTATGCCAAATAACGTGGTTTTAAATTATATCGACAAAGTTCGTGGGAACTATGGATTTAAGAATCGGACGAATAAATATTTGGCAAATTTTCCAAAAAGGGAAAATCAATTCTCCAAAAATCTAGCCCGAGCCGGCTCACGAAGAGACGCTGGCGTTTCATTGTTGACTTGCTCCTGTTATATTTAAATGTTACTGATTTTTTTAAAATTAAAAATTCAACTAGAAAATAATCGTTGTTAAGTTTTTTGTAGGCTACGCGAGTAATCTATAAAATTTCTAATAAACTGTGAAATTTGAGAGGACACTGAGTCATGTATTATTTCGCAACTGAATGAACGAGTGATTCTACAATTTTCCTTCAATTTCGAATTTTGATTTCGAAAAGTAGTATAAGACTGAACGAGAAACGTAGTATTTCTGAGTTCAATGAGCGAAATTGTACTTATGTATAAAAATGGAACTAACAATGTCCCCCATTTGTGCAGACACAGATTAATAAAATCGTAACATGTCAGAACATGTTAGATAACACGATTCTGTAATAAATGTTCCGCGTAGATGCGACTTCGAAGTTGGAAGCTTATCTCTCCCCTCTTGTTATCTTAATGTACGATTAGTTTAAAAAAACAAACAACTGTGAAATTTCACACAAGACCTTCTTTTCATGAAAGAAATGATCTACAATAAGAGCGAATAATTTTAAGATTATTTTCTTATTATTGACGATTGTCCTTGTGTCCATTTTTTTTTTACAAAATTATTTTGAAGGTGCTCCGGGAGATTTTTTTATTATTATTATTATTATTCGCGGAGATTAATAACAAAGGGAGTAATTAGTCTACAGGAGGAAACCCAGCCATTCAATTATGGATTTCCAAGTGTAATTGATAGTCACGATTGGATTTGTGGGATATGTAAACGAGAGATTGAAAAGAAACGCGAAGATCCGTAAGTCTCCGTCTATTCTGAGAGATTATGTTAATGAAGTTAACGCTGTTGGGATTTTCCCTGGAGAATCAGAAAGTCACGTAGCATTTATGTCAATGTCTGTGTCAAGATGAATAACGTGTACACAAAATTTTTCGTGTAATACATTATGCTATTTATGCACGTGCAAAATTTGTTTATATATATACAGTGATACAATTATAAAACAGGTGGTACCAAATTATCAATTATTGCTGTTTATACATCGATTTTATATTACATTAATTTAATCATCAATTCTTGGGATTGGAATTTTTGCAAATTGTTCTGAAAAAAATTACAAGCTTCCAGGAAATAATTTGAGGATGGAAAATGAATTAAAATTATAAAATAGGTGGTACTAAATTAGCAATAGATATTTATACATCGATTCTTTATTATATTAATTTAATCATCAATTCTTGAGGATGGAATATTTGCAAAATATAGCAAAATATAGCAAAACCCTGGCTATTTATGCACGTGCAAAATTTGTTTATATATATATATATACAGTGATACAATTATAAAACAGGTGGTACCAAATTATCAATTGCTGTTAATGCATCGATTTTTTATTATATTAATTTAATCATCAATTCTTGAGGATGGAATATTTGCAAATTTGTGGAAAAAAAATTACAAGCTTCCAGGAAATAATTTCAGGATCGAAAATGAATTAAAATTATAAAATAGGTGGTACCAAATTATCAATAGATATTTTATACATCGATTTTTTATTATATTAATTTAATCATCAATTCTTGGGAATGGAATATTTGCAAATTTTCCTGACAAAAATTACAAGCTTCCAGGAAATAATTTCAGGATCTAAAATGAATTAAAATTATAAAATAGGTGGTACCAAATTATCAATAGATATTTATAGATCAATTCATTATTATATTAATTTAATCATCAATTCTTGAGGATGGAATATTTGCAAATTTGTGAAAAAAAAATTACAAGCTTCCAGGAAATAATTTCAGGATCGAAAATGAATTAAAATTGTAAAATAGGTGGTACCAAATTATCAATAGATATTTTATACATCGATTCTTTATTATATTAATTTAATTATCAATTCTTGGGATTGGAATTTTTGCAAATTCTTTTGAAAAAAATTACAAGCTTCCAGGAAATAATTTGAGGATTAAAATTATGGAATTAAAATTATGAAACAGGTGGTAGCAAATTATCAATTGCTATTTATGCATCGATTCTCTATTATATTGATTTTAATCATCAATTCTTGGGAATGGAATATTTGCAAATTTTTCTGAAAAAAATTACAAGCTTCCAGGAAATAATTTTGGGATCGAAAATGAATTAATTAGTAAACTCCTGGTTTGGAAATTATTAGAAAATATAAATAGTTAGGATATAATTTAATAAATGTCCTTATTTCCAAGAACATTTGTAACGCCTTTTCTTTCTAAAATTTCACATTTTAAGGGAAAACTTTAGCATCCTGGTTATTTGTTGTAGATTTTTAAATTGTTCTCTAATAAAATTTATACTTTTTACCTTGAAATTTATATACTAACCTCCACAAGTACTAAATATGTATTTTTCAAAAATTCCAAACCCTCAAAATGAATTAGATAAAAATTGAAATATGATAGAAAAGGGTTTATTTATGTTTTCCTGCGTTTTATTTGTTTTTAAATGTTAGGATAAGACCTCGAAAACCTACAATTTTATCGCTAATAAAAAGAAAATGGAAAATCCTGCAACCTGTCGCCGTTATAATCACCACGGGGTATATATCGAAAGAAGCACATATATGGGCATGTATATAAATGGTACGTATTGCTTGGGAAATGTTTACGATGCAAGAGGATAAAAAGCGGAGATTGAAAGATAGAATGAGTAGTGTTTTCTTATTCTGAGGATCTCGAGTATAAAACTGCATGCATACGAGCCTCCGCTTTCAGTTCACTAAGCGAACAAATATCAGCTAATCGAATAGCTGTACTTTCTTATTTCCTTGTTTCATCGAAAAAAAAAAGGAAGAGGAACCGGTAAAGCGTCTGATAATTTAGTAACCACGAGTTTTACGAATTTTTTTTCGTGTCTCAAAGGATTGGGGCAATGGGATTTAAGACGATGAATCCGGTGAGTTTTCTTCTTTTTTTTTCCATCTAATGACAATTTTGAGAAATATTGCAATTCTTGGAAAATAAATATTTTGCAAATTCGAAAGATTTGACACATTTTCAAGTGAATTAATGCCCTCATTTATTTTTATACTAAATATAAATCTATAGGATATATTTATATTTGGAATTTTCCCATAAAATTAATTACCAAAAAACGATCTGTGGCAAATATTAGAAAATCAAAATTTTTTCAGTACCTTCTATCAATAATATTAGGTTGGGGAAAAAGTGATTTCGGTTTGTCCCATTGAAAAACATGAGAAAAGCCGAAATTACTTTTTCCCCAACCTAATAATTACATTTTTCCTATGAAAATTAATAAAATCCGTAATATTAGTAAAATTATTAGCAAAAATTATATGTAATTCAAATTTCACTTTTTGCCCAACCTAATAATTATATTTTTCCTATGAAAATTAATAAAATCCGTAACATTAGTAAAATTATTAGCAAAAATTATATGTAATTCAAATTTCACTTTTTCCACAAAAATAATATACAAAATAACAAAGGCTAATATTTACCACAAAATCGGGGTCCATTATTAGCAATAAAAAAAAAATGTAATATTTTCCATAAATATCCAGGATTTTTCTAACGGATAAATTCCATTATTTTACGTCACGAGCGGATGTTTGTTATTTTCCCTAACAATCTTCGTACTTATTTCGCCGATTCCTTTTATTTTTTTTTTATATTCTCGGTGAACACGAACTGTCATAAATTGTCTTGTACTTTGGAGGCAAATACAAATGTGTACACACGAGACTATATATATATATATATATATACACACCTTATGTGTAATTCATTGTTGAATGAGTCGCGAACCTAATGATCGTCGATTCTTTTTTTGGGATATCCCAGGGATATATATAGATATATATATATATATAAATGTGCTACAACTACAGCCACAGCGCCTGTATCTGTATGTACATACATTGTAAAACATATAATCGTGATAACACGTTATCCGGCTAACGGCTACACACAGAAAGCCATGCCACACAGAGTGGGGAAGAGTAAAGTCATGTGGAACATGACGAGTTCTTTCTTCATTCCAATTCAGTTTATTCAGTTATTCTTACATAGCCATCAACGTCACATACAAAGCTTTCTCTCACTTCTCTCCTACATTTCTACTTGTTTCTTTCTTTTTTTTTTTTGGAGCATTTTGTATCAAGTCACTCCACAGTGTTCGTCTATTGCCCACATATTGTTGAAAAGAAATTTGACTTCCAGCGATTGGACCATTTTTGGGCTTCCAAGAGCCAAAATGTTCTTCAAATTGGTAAGGATTTTGATTTATCAGTAATTAAAAAATCTCTAGTTTCTTTTTTTTTGGAAATTTAGTTGGAGTTGTGTCACATTTTTCTTTTTTATCCAATAAAAATTGTGGGTACCATTTTTTGAGGGCGACACTCTCCTCTAGAATTTTCGAAATTTCTACTTTTAGGGAAAAAAAACCTTTTTTTTTTATGGGAATAATATCGAAAATTTCGAGTATTTAATCCAATTATCGTTGCGCATTTTTCAATTTCGAGAAAGTAAAAGTGGAAAAGTACTAATATTTTTGGAACCAACGAAATTTCTCCAGTTTCTGGATTATTTTCCATTTTTTTTTATAGGGAATTTTTATTTTCGAGTAATATTGTATATATATTATCCGGTTCTTCAGTTTCTTTTTATAGGCACAAAAGTGACCGCAATCCAAAAGCAAGGGCACAAACAATTTGCCCCTGAGACCTTCATGCTTTGTGGAAAGCTGATAATGGGTACCGGAAACAACACATTCTACGTGTGTTTCTTCTTTGTCGTCGTTTATCAGTTGAAATTTACCATTTTTTGAGGTCTTTCATTTCCCATGAGTAAAATTCAACCACAATCGTGATTATTTATTCCTTTAATCTGGTGTTTCCTTAGAAAATCAATTTAAATTTGAAAAATCCAAGAACAGGAAAGAAGAAATTTGTTTCAAACTTTAGAGAATATTTTATAGGATTAAGGAGTTGGTTCCAAAACTCGAATCTTTTTTTAATCGAAAAATGGAGTAAAAATTAAAATTTCAAAGATGGGGTTGGACAAGTGATTTCTAGGGGTATTTTTTCGCGCTGAATCGATTGCAAGGGTTAAATTTGATGAAATCCCAACGGAAGTTGGAAAAAAGTAGGTTTTTTGAGGAAAAATTCTATTTCCCGTGGGATTTCTAGAATTTTAATAACAGAATTGGATTCCTCGGAAAAAAATACATCGGATATGGGTCTCCCGGGAGTTCCCAAAAAAATTTTCCTAAAGTCGATTTTTTTGGATAAATCTACCCCTTCCCCCAAAAATGGGGTAAAAATTAAAGTTTCAAAAATGGGATGGAACAAGTCATTTCTAGCAGTAATTTTTCCTGTAGAATCGATTCCCAAGGTCAAATTTGACGAAATTCCAGCGGAAGTTGGAAAAAAGTAGGTTTTTCGCGGAAAAATCCTATTTCCCGTGGGATTTCTGGAATTTTAATAACAGAATTGGATTCCCCGGGAAAAAATACATCGGATATGGGTCTCCCGGAAGTTCCCAAAAAACTTTCCAAAAGTCGATTTTTTTGGGCACACCTACCCCTTCCCCCAAAAATGGGGTAAAATTTAAAATACATTTTTTCACCAAAAATAGGGTTTTCACCAAAAATAATTAAAGTTTTCCCGAAATAACAGCAAACTTTCGGTAAAACTTTTCGAAATAACCCTGCATTCTTAGAAAATATGTTGCAAAAGACCAAAGAGAGAAATTCTTGTCATTCGAAATCTCGCTAGATTCGAGATCTTCAACAAAGAGTATTGTTGTTCACAACAATAGAACCGTCTTTCGCAACCGAAACAGCGACATAACTGATAACCAAGTGACAAAACTATAATTTTACATTTGCTGCTTCAACCTACACTCTCTCCCTCTCTGTCTTTTATAATATCTACCCCATTATTCGTTCTAACAAATATAAAAAAAAATGTGGAAACGGAAAAGGAACACCAGAAAAGGAGGCAATTTTCTCTCGGCAATTTTCTCTTACGAGAAAACTTGTTATTAATTTTCTGTGTCGTATTGCGTAATTGGGTATGAAATAAGAGTTGCAAATTATATATATTTATTATTCGTTGAGATTACCCATTTTGTTCCGGCGAAAATTCCCAAACGAGCCAATGACGCATTGAGGAATTTGGAAATTATTGCCAAACTACGGGGAATGTGTCAATTACGAGTACCATTAGGAATTTAGGGACCATTATTGGGTTACGCAAGGAACCCGGAAATTTTGTAATCCTTCTGCGGAATTTTGTAAGAGTTTTCGAATTTCCCAACGTGTCGTCAAAAGGCGCCGATCGTCCACGTACAAATATTGAAATCGCCAAATGGATTTCTCTCCTTGTGAGATTTTTTCTTTTTTTTTTTCACCTTCGACGAAACTCGTTTCCGAGCTTTGCAGTAGGCAACGATAATTGCAATAGCATCCGACACCTTTTTATGCGCGCGTGCATATTTTTATCTTTCTTTTTTTTTTTTTTTCTTTGCTCATTACGTTATTAATGCCATTACCTTGGTTATTTTATGCAACATTGCGGCAACGTTGCTCGTTATTATCAAACCACTCCACCGATGGAATTTCTATCCTGCGAATTCGCTCTCGGTTTTCGAGGAAACCGCGTAGCTTTAGCCGAGAGTCATTAGCGAGTCAATTAATGGGACGTTTGGGTTTTTCCGAGCTGTCGATTGTTTTTGCGCCCACGCGAGGATGCAACGAATTATTTATAGGCGCACCTTTACGCGTTCACTGCCGTGCAATTTTACATTTGTTCCGCGGATACGATTTCAAGTGAACGAGGTAACGAAAATTGCAGTTGAGTGCAATTGTCGAGATTAGCTTCCATTTAAAAGCAAATATATGGTGTTCTTTTGCTGCAGCCACAATAAATAAATAAATAAAGAAATAAATGAAGAAAATAATAGAAATCGATTTTTCGGGAAAAAAAATATGTCGGATAAGATAAAAAATAAATAAATGAGATATTAAAAATTGCGGTTAAGTGCAGTTGTTGAGATTAGTTTCCATTGTTATAAAAAACAAATTTATGGTGTTCTTTTGCTGCAGCCACAAAAAATAAATTAATAAATCAATCAATGAAGAGAATAATAGAAATCGATTCCTCGAGAAAAAAAATATGTCGGATAAGATAAAAAATAAATAAATAAAGAAGAAATAAATGAGATAATAAAAATTGCAGTTGAGTGCAGTTGTCGAGATTAGTTTCCAATTTTATAAAAAAAAAATTTATGGTGTTCTTTTGCTGCGGCCACAAAAAATAAATAAATCAATCAATCAATGAAGAGAATAATAGAAATCGATTCCGCGAGAAAAAAATATATCGGATAAGATAAAAATTAAATAAATGAGATATTAAAAATTGCAGTTGAGTGCAGTTGTTGAGATTAGTTTCCATTCTTATAAAAAACAAATTTATGGTGTTCTTTTGCTGCAGCCACAAAAAATAAATAAATAAATCAATCAATGAAGAGAATAATAGAAATCGATTCCGCGAGAAAAAAATATATCGGATAAGATAAAAATTAAATAAATGAGATATTAAAAATTGCAGTTGAGTGCAGTTGTTGAGATTAGTTTCCATTTTTATAAAAAAAAAATCTATGGTGTTCTTTTGCTGCAGCCACAAAACATAAATTAATAAATCAATCAATGAAGAGAATAATAGAAATCGATTCTGCGAGAAAAAAATATATCGGATAAGATAAAAATTAAATAAATGAGATATTAGAAATTGCAGTTGAGTGCAATTGACGAGATTAGTTTCCATTTAAAAAAAAAAATCTATGGTGTTCTTTTGCTGCAGCCACAAAAAATAAATAAATCAATCAATCAATGAAGAGAATAATAGAAATCGATTTTTTGGGAAAAAAATATGTCGGATAAGATAAAAAATAAATAAATAAAGAAGAAATAAATGAGATAATGAAAATTGCAGTTGAGTGCAATTGTCGAGATTAGTTTCCATTTAAAAAAAAATCTATGGTGTTCTTTTGCTACAGCCACAAAAAATAAATTAATAAATCAATCAATGAAGAGAATAATAGAAATCGATTCCGCGAGAAAAAAATATATCGGATAAGATAAAAATTAAATAAACGAGATATTAAAAATTGCAGTTGAGTGCAGTTGTCGAGATTAGTTTCCATTGTTATAAAAAACAAATTTATGGTGTTCTTTTGCTGCAGCCACAAAAAATAAATTAATAAATCAATCAATGAAGAGAATAATAGAAATCGATTCCGCGAGAAAAAAATATATCGGATAAGATAAAAATTAAATAAATGAGATATTAGAAATTGCAGTTGAGTGCAATTGACGAGATTAGTTTCCATTCTTATAAAAAAATCTATGGTGTTCTTTTGCTGCAGCAACAAAAAATAAATGAATAAATAAATGAAGAGAACAATAAATCGGAAAAATAAATCGGATAACATAAAAAATAAATAAATGAGATAATAAAAATTGCAGTTGAAGGCAATTGTCGAGATTAGTTCCGATTCTCATAAAAAAAATTCCTGGGTGTTTTTTTCTCGCATCCATAAAAAATAAATAAATAATTAAATAAATAAATGAAAAGAATGATAGAAATAAAATAATAGAATTCGATTTCTCGGGAAAAAATAAATCGGATAAGATAAAAAATAAATAAATATAACAATTGCGGGGTTCCAGTAGAAATCCCTTTCGACTTTTTCTTTCAAAACACTTTATAATAATATAAATGCAGTAGCATAGCTACGATTGCGCGTCCAGTCCGAATCAAGGATTCAAGTGTTGTATAAGTACCGAACCGAGGAATCACTCATCCTACGTGAACGTTTTACAAATTCCGATTTGTTAAAAGTACCTGCGTATCTTTAAAAACATTGAGGAGCCGGTAAATGCGCGCTTTCAGCGGTAACTCATTTACTTTGGAGGAAATTATACTTTTCTTCTTTTTTCGATAAATAAAATTATTTTTATACCGGCGAATTTTTATTGTTCTTGACAATTTTCATGTTCCGCGAAAATGCGGGAATTTGGAAAATTTCGCGGAACTGTAAATTCTAATTAATTATATACACTCGAACCCGTTTTTGCGCGGTCCTTTTTTACGCGATTTTCTGTTCTGCGATTATTTTCTCGATATTCACATACCGCACGAAAAACAAATATCGCACAAAAAAAATCGCAGAAAAATAAAATGCACAAAAAAAAAATCGAACAAAAGAAAAACGCAAAAAAAAACCGCACAAAAACAGATTTGAGTGTAATTAGTTACCGGTAATTATCAATAACTTGGCGAAATATATAGTAACTAAATGTAGAAAATTTCGAAATATTTTTGAAATTTTTTAAGACAAATTTGACGAAAAAATAGAATTTTGTTGTTGTTTGTTTCTAGTTGCGGAACAACAAAATAGAATTTTGTTGTTCCGCAACTAGAAACCATAACTTTTATTATAAAAGCAATAAAACAATAATATTTACATTTTCTCTCAAATATTTACAAAATTTATTATTATTATTATTATTATTATTATTATTATTATTATCATCATTATTATTATTATTATTATTATTATTATCATCATCATCATCATCATCAAAATTTTCAAAAATTGAATCTTGTCCGAAATTAAAAACCACAATTTTTGTGATATTATTATTATTATTATTATTATCATCATCATCATCATCATCATCATCATCAAAATTTTCAAAAATTGAATCTTTTCCGAAATTGAAAACCACAATTTTTATCATAAAATTAATAAGAAATAATCTCATTAGCGCACATTTGTCTCTCAAATATCCAAAATTCTTGGAGACAAATGTGACACAAAAATATTGTAGGATTTTGCTCGTACGACAAAAACCAAAATTTAAACGATAACGCGAATGAAAAATAATGTGGAATAATATTAACAATGAAAAATAATTATTAATTAGCGCTGCGCATTTATCGCAATAATAAAATAATTAATGCCGCGCATTTTTCGCAGACATCGAAAATTCCGCGAGACAAAAATCACGAAAAATAAAATAGAATTCTACTCTTACGATAAAAACTATAATTTCTCCGATAACGCTAATGAAGAAAAAAAAGGGGAAAAAAAAGGAAATACTGAATCTACCACCGAGGCATTTTTCTTTCAATATGTAACGTCTGTTTCTGCCTATATCAGGGAAATAAATACCGTCTGTTTAAATGATGTCTATTTATCATTACGGTGTGACATTGAATTTGAAATGTCTTGGCTGGCTTTGCCTCGGATATGTGACTGCGAAGTAAGTAGAGAACTCGCCAACGGGCTCTCGACGGAAGAAAGAGAGTGATGTGCGAGAAAAAAAAAGGCAAGAAAGTGGTCAAATCTATTGATGTCATGGATTTGCTTTCACTCATTTATGCGTACACGCATTAACATAAACATATATGTGTCTCGATTTCCGAGTGTCAAAAGGGCGTAAGCTCCACGCGCGAAAACCGGAGTCACGATTTTCTCGATCGCGGATGCGTCCCGGTAAATATATAATTACGTCCACGGGACGGACGTATTAAGTAAATGCACCGAGTTTATTCGTTTCATCTCCGAAGACGAGGTTTCGCGTTAAACGGATGACGCGGACGATCGTTATTCCCGCAGTCGTTATCTCAAATTGAACTCAATTATCAGATTTTATTGTCTCGCATTTTTTTTTCCTCACATTTTTTTTTCCCTCACATTTTCTCCGGACAGGAGCGAATTCATCGCGGTTACGTATTCGTTTCTCGAAATTTCATCCGCGGAATTTCCAAAAACTTTGCAATTTTCGGGAAAATCGAATTTTAAATAATTTCAGAAAATTCGTCATCCAAAATCGAAGTATTTCAATCAATAATTGAAACAAATTTTTTAAATTACAGAAGAATTTTAAAAAATCAAAGAAAAATTTTTAAAAATTAAAGAAAAATTGAGGAAAAAATTTTTTTTTAATAAAAAAATGAAAGTACCAGAATTTTGTCACTTGTCTCACATTTTTTTTCCTCACATTTTCTCCGGAAAGGAGCGAATTCATCGCGGTTACGTATTCGTTTCTCGAAATTTCATCCGCGGAATTTCCAAAAACTTTGCAATTTTCGGGAAAATCGAATTTTAAATAATTTAAGAAAATTCGTCATCCAAAATCGAAGTATTTCAATCAATAATTGAAACAAATTTTTTAAATTACAGAAGAATTTTAAAAAATCAAAGAAAAATTTTTTAAAATTAAAGAAAAATTGAAAAAGAAATTTTTTTTTAAAATAAAAAAATCAAAGTACCAGAATTTTGTCACTTGCCTCACATTTTCTCCGGAAAGGAACGAATTAATCGCGGTTACGTATTCGTTTCTCGAAATTTCATCCACGGAATTTCCAAAACCTTTGCAATTTTCGGGAAAATCGAATTTTAAATAATTTAAGAAAATTCGTCATCCAAAATCGAAGTATTTCAATCAATAATTGAAACAAATTTTTTAAATTACAGAAGAATTTTAAAAAATCAAAGAAAAATTTTTTAAAATTAAAGAAAAATTGAAAAAGAAATTCTTTTTAAAATAAAAAAATCAAAGTATCAGAATTTTGTCACTTGTCTCACATTTTTTTTCCTCACATTTTCTCCGGAAAGGAGCGAATTAATCGCGGTTACGTATTCGTTTCTCGAAATTTCATCCACGGAATTTCCAAAAACTTTGCAATTTTCGGGAAAATCGAATTTTAAATAATTTAAGAAAATTCGTCATCCAAAATCGAAGTATTTCAAACAATAATTGAAACAAATTTTTTAAATTAAAGAAGAATTTAAAAAAAATCAAAGAAAAATTTTTAAAAATTAAAGAAAAATTGAGAAAAAAATTTTTAAAAAAATAAAAAAATCGAAATACCAGAATTTTGTCACTTGCTTCACATTTTTTTTCCTCACATTTTCTCCGGAAAGGAGCGAATTAATCGCGGTTACGTATTCGTTTCTCGAAATTTCATCGGCGGAATTTCCAAAAACTTTGCAATTTTCGAGAAAATCGAATTTTAAATAATTTTAAAAAATTCGTCATCCAAAATCGAAGCATTTCAATCAATAATTGAAACAAATGTTTTTAAATTAAAGAAGAATTTTAAAAAAATCCAAGAAAAATTGAAAAAAATTAAAGAAAAACTGAAAAAAAAAATAATAAAAAAAATCAAAGTACCAGAATTTTGTCACTTGTCTGCCCTCGGGCATCGCTTTCGAAACCTCTTTTTTTTCTTTTCTTCAGCGATTCCATTTGGAATAATCCAGTGCAAGGTCTTGATCGAAATCGATCTAAAAAAAAAAAGAAATAAGACCCTGCATAAATTTCAAATAAGAGAAGGACGTTCAACTGCCCGAAGTTGAGACCGATCCGCGCAAGGATCCGATATTGCGACATATGGTGCGCCATATATGTTGTATATGGCACATGCGAAGATAAAGTAAAGCGTATAAGAGTAATCCTTCGACGTTGAATCGCGTCCGTGGGATCGGTTTTTCAAGTAAAACGAGGGTGTTCTCATTATTTGTGTCCCTTCTCTTTTCTCAAAAGTCCCTCCTCGCTATGGTACATATTTCTTCGACGCTTTCACCGATACGTGAAAGCGTTTTCAGTGGAATTACTCATTCGCTTTGTAAATTCCTGCGGCATTAAAACCCAAACGGTAGCCACGAGTGTCCGGAAATTCCAAAAAGAAGGTCCGACTTTCGAAATTGTTCCAACAATTTCAATGAATCGCCTCGCTTTTGTTTTGTTCCTCGCGCGAAAGCCTTGTTTCGCATAATTTCGAAAACTGTCTTTTATTTTTTAAATCGATTATTTTTCTCAAGAAACGAATCCTAACTAGAATTAAATCCCCCCAAAAAAGTTAAAAAATAAAAAAAATGTTTTCCTTCCAGGAGATGTACGGGATACTTCTGACGCTGATATTCGGCTGGCAATTGCGGGCCAGTTGGGGCCAATGCCTGACGGCCAACGACAGCCCGGCCTTGATGAACCAAAATGCCCAGAAGGAGATAGCCGACGCCCGGTTTGGGTTCGCCCTGGAGAGCCTGAAACAGGCTTCCCTCGTCGAGTCGCAGGATAACATCTTCTACAGCCCCCACAGTTTGCACCAAGCGCTCACGTTGGCTTATTTCGGGGCCCGCGGGGACACCGAATCCGCCCTGAAGCGCACTCTGCGTATCCCCCAAACGATCTCGAAAGTGGACGCGCAGAGGTACTTCAATTTCGAGAACGTCGTGAAACGAAATCGCGAGGTAAGCGTTTCCTCGAAGAAAACAAAAACCTAAACTCCGATGAATCGTCGTAGAACTTTCACCGGTTTTCGGATTCGCCGAGTGGAGAAAGTCCCCCGAGAGTTACGTAACCCCCGAATTCGAGTCGCAAGGTCCCCACGAGTCGCGGAAATTAATCCATCAATTCATTTATTTTAATCAATTATTTATGGATATATATATATTTTTTTTTTTTTGCGAGAGAGGTGACCCAAAACTGGACGCTCGATTAATTTTTCCACGACCGTTTCCAGGAAAACTCGACGGGAAATTACGAATACAAGACGGCCAACCACATTTGGGTGACGAATAGCAAGAAAATACGTCAGTGCATCCTGGATTTGTTCAAATCGGATATCGAGAAAACAGATTTCAAGGCGAACCCCGAAGGAATTCGAGAACAGATCAACAATTGGGTCAGCAACGCCACGAAAGGGAATATCCGGGATTTGCTACCGGGAGGTTCCATCACGGAGGCCACGGACCTGGTCCTGGCGAACGCTGTTTACTTCAAAGGACTCTGGCAGAGCCGATTCGATCCGGCCAATTCGAAAAAGGATATTTTCTATGCTTCTGGATCGCGCAATACGTTTGTCACGTATATGAGGCAGAAAAGGACCTTTAATCACGGTAAACGATATTTTTTATTGTTTCATTGTTTTTGGGGACTAACTATTTCTTTTAGGACTTTTTTTGGCCGAATTTCGCAGGTTCGCTGGTGAAAATTTTGAATTTTGATAATTATTTTTAAGTGGTAGTTTTCAAAGTTACTATTTTGAACCCTGGCAATTTATTTTATTACATTAATAAGCGATTTGTTATTTATGCTATTTTTTTAAAACGAATTCCAAAGCCTTGGGATCGAAAATTATTTTCGAGCTGTAATTTTTAAGATTTTCTCAAATTGGTGGTTAGAGTGAAATTACGAAAATTATTTAAAATTATTATTACGCTAATACGCGGATTATTATTTATGAGATTTTTTAAATGAATTTCGAAGTCCTGGGCTCGCTGGCGAAAATTCGAAATTTTGAAAATTACCTTCGAGCTGCAGTTTTTAAAATTATTTCAAGTTGGTGGTTGGAGTGGAATTATTTAAAATTATTATTACGTTAATGCGCGAATTATTATTTATGTCATTTTTTAAATGAATTTCGAAGTCCTGGGCTTCTTGACGAAAATTCGAAATTTTGAAAACTACCTTCGAGCTGCAATTTTTAAAAATTGTTCATACTGGTGGTTAGAGTGGAATTATGAAAATTATTCAAAATTATTATTACCATTAAATTAATACGGGAATTATTATTTATGTGATTTTTTATCAAATTTGAAAACAGAATTTTTACAGAAACTTGCAAATTGCGATAATCACATTCTACTGAAAATTCGAAAAATTTCTTTAACCTGGCAATTAAAGTAAATATACTAAAATCCAAGTCTTTTTTTTAAAATTCAAATAATTGAAGAATTACAATAATTTCGGGAAGTGTTCTACTCCTCTTTTGAAATTAAAATCCAGTTTCTGTCGTCGCATATAAAAACAATCACGTTTTTTGATAGAAATTTTACCGATATCACAGTAAAAAAATGGATTTCGAATTTTTAGTAGGAAAATTCTGGATTTGTTTGACTGAAAATGGGCAAAATTCGAATCTAATTTATATTATTAATATTATTTGTATTATTAATATATTATTAATATATTTATATTATTAATAACCAAATTTGATTTTCTATTCCTGCTGTTCGATCCCCAAAAATTATCAAGAAATCCATACTTATTTCTCCTACTTTGTTTACTTTCCACTTTAATTATCTCTGACTCCTACAATTTCCCCAAAATTTCCCCAAAATTCAATTCCAAAAATTCATACAAAATTTCTATCGACTCTTCGACGTCCCACCATTTCCCCAATACCCTCCTTTCTCCACTGGCAACTTCAAACACACCCATGATTTCGACTTCCACCGGCGCTCCAACCATTTGACATTCCACTTCTCCATTTTTTACAATCCGGAGCAACATCCAACAACGCTAACAACACCGTCTTCTCTCCTGCTTGCAGTCGTATCGGAGGAGCTTGGGGCCCACGTTTTGGAATTACCATACAAAGGGGACGAAATTTCCATGTACGTATTATTGCCGCCATTCGCAACGGCACGATCCTTGGACGCAACCGCACCGAAAGGGCAAGGAAATGTCGATCAAAAGGAGACGACGTCGGATCGCGACGGTGTTCGTCAACTGATCGAACGCATCACGGCCACCGAGAGGGGGGCCAAGGAATTGCGGGAATTGCTCGAGGACGGGATGCCACCGAGGGAGGTCGAGGTGTCGTTGCCGCGGTTCCAGATCGAACGCGAATTGCCGATCGTGCCGTTATTGAGCGCAATGGGCGCGGGCGACCTGTTCACGGCCAACGGCGCCGATTTGCGCGGATTCGTCGAGGACAACCAGGAGACGCTGCATTTAGGCGAAGCCGTGCATCGCGCCAAGATCGACGTCAACGAGGAAGGCACCACCGCGGCTGCGGCCACGGCTCTGTTCAGCTTCAGGTCCTCCCGACCCGCGGAACCCGCAGTTTTCAACGCGAACCATCCGTTCATTTACTTCATCTACGACAGACCCACTCACAACATCATTTTCAGCGGCATTTATCGTACGCCTGGAACCGCGCAACCCGCCAACGCCTAGGCGGGTCGTTGCATCGAGTTCCTTTTGCAAGAATTCCTCGAGAGCCGGTCGGATACCGGAGAAAACGGGGGACTCGCCCAAAAACCCGAATCACCGTCTCTCGTTTTTCAAAAATCATTGAATCTCACTGGACCCAAACGGTTCGTCGCAGCAGGAAACCGTTTTCTACCGGCAACGAAGCGATTCTTCGCGTAATCGCTCGGGATCTTCGAATTTTTCCGGCAACGATTGTCGGTCCCTTCGATTTCGATTGTCGAGAAAGTCGAATTTGGATTTTCCGTGAAATTTTCTGGGAAGACAAAAATGTCCCTGAAAACGTCAGGGTGAAAATTACATTTTTTTTTGGCAGATATGAAATTCCCAGTCCGCGGCAGAAGCGCGAATTTGCGTCACAGGGGAAATAATTACCCCCAATTGGGGTGGAAATTTAATTAGTAATCGATGAATAATCGATCGCTTTGTTGTCGAGAGAAAAATTCGAGGAGAAAATTGCGAAAATGAAAATTTTGGGGAAATACGCGTTGGGACGAAAAAAACGTTACGTAACAAATGGGATTTTTTTTTTCAATAGAAATTTCGAGTCTCCTCTATATCTGCGAGCGATTAAAAAACGAATGATTCTGACGCAATGACGTTACACTTAAAATTCATACTTAAAATTCATGCTTGTCTCGCAATTCCATCCATCATATCTGATTCGTATGCAAATACCCCTTGGCCAAATGTCAATTTGCTCCGTAACAAGTTTTATTTCCACTCGATTCGCCAAATGGAATATCGAAAAAATAATAATAATAATGATGAATACTCTCAAAACGCGTAAAACGAGTTTCCGAAAAAGTTGCATATATTTTTGACATTTTTATAGACGATCTTTGACTCGAGTGTACTTTTAAGCTTAGTTTAGAGATTATTTTTTTTATGTTTAAGTGAAAATAAGAATATTTATTGATGTAGCGATTAAATACGATATGATCAAATAAGTCCAAGATGGACCGAGTCGAATAAAGGAGTTCCGTTAATTCGCATTTTTTTTTTTGACCGATTATATTCAACCATTTTACACAAAAATTGCAAGAAATAGCGAAATTGTTTAGAAGCTCGAAAAAAGTATGTAAATAAATCTAAGTGCGAAAATCAAATCCAGGAATTTTGCTACCATAGAAAATGAAATTGAAAATTTCATTATTTTATTGGATTTTTCGGAACAATTATACTTTCATTGAAATTATCTTTACCATTATTCTCGTTTTTATTATAAAGAAAAGTCTAAATTGTAATACATTGAAAAGTGTTTGTAGCAAAATTACTGAATTCGGATACTAATTTTTTTAAAAATAATATACCATGGGAAAATTTGCATTACATTTGAGTATTAATTAATAATTCGCAAAAATTAATAATTATCTATAATTTTATAGTACCAATTTAAATTTTACCGTTTTTCTGTAGAAAATCAATTGGTATGTCTCCGAAAATTTTCCTGTACCTTGAATTTTGTTGAATATGTAATTTTACTATTTTTTTCTCAATTTCCTATCGAATGTTCGTTATTATTTTTATTGAAATTATCCTCCCCATTATTCTCCTTATCATTATTTTTAAAAAATCTATATTGTAAAATATTGAAAAACATTTGTAGCAAAATTCCTAAATTTACCCACAATTTTTTTTTAATACTCCAAGCGTTGTACTTAAAAATGCATAATATGGGAAAATTTGCGTTACAGCAGACGTTACTGATAATTCACCGTAGAAATTATTTTTAAAAATTTTCCTAGTGACTATTTATAACATATTAAAAAACATTTCTAGCAAAATTCCTGAATGTACCTACTACTTTTATTTTTTTAAATAGTCTAAGAGTATTATTCTCATTAAGAAATGCATAATATGGGAAAATTTGCATCAAAGGAAACTTTACCGATAATTCACCATAGAAATTTAGTTGTTTTAATTTTCCTAGCGACTAATTATAACATATTAAAAAACATTTCTAGCAAAATTTCTGAATTTACCTACTACTTTTATTTTTTATTCTCTAAAAGTATTATTTTCATTCAAAAAAATGCATAATATGGGAAAATTTGCATCAAAGAAAACTTTACCGATAATTCACCATAGAAATTTAGTTCTTTTATTTTTCCTAGCGATTAATTATAACATATTAAAAAACATTTCTAGCAAAATTCCTGAATGTACCTACTACTTTCATTTTTAATTCTCTAACAAGTATTACTCTCATTCAAAAAAATGCATAATAAGGGAAAATTTGCATCAAAGAAAACTTTACCGATAATTCACCATAGAAATTTAGTTCTTTCAATTTTCCTAGCGATTAATTATAACGTATTAAAAAAAATTTCTAGCAAAATTCCTGAATGTACCTACTACTTTTATTTTTTATTCTCTAAAAGTATTATTCTCATTTTAAAAAATGCATAATATGGGAAAATTTGCATCAAAGGAAACTTTACCAATAATTCACCATAGAAACTTAGTTCTTTTAATTTTCCTAGCGATTAATTATAACATATTAAAAAACATTTCTAGCAAAATTTCTGAATTTACCTACTACTTTTATTTTTTATTCTCTAAAAGTATTATTTTCATTCAAAAAAATGCATAATATGGGAAAATTTGCATCAAAGAAAACTTTACCGATAATTCACCATAGAAATTTAGTTCTTTTATTTTTCCTAGCGATTAATTATAACATATTAAAAAACATTTCTAGCAAAATTCCTGAATGTACCTACTACTTTCATTTTTAATTCTCTAACAAGTATTACTCTCATTCAAAAAAATGCATAATAAGGGAAAATTTGCATCAAAGAAAACTTTACCGATAATTCACCATAGAAATTTAGTTCTTTCAATTTTCCTAGCGATTAATTATAACGTATTAAAAAAAATTTCTAGCAAAATTCCTGAATGTACCTACTACTTTTATTTTTTATTCTCTAAAAGTATTATTCTCATTTTAAAAAATGCATAATATGGGAAAATTTGCATCAAAGGAAACTTTACCAATAATTCACCATAGAAACTTAGTTCTTTTAATTTTCCTAGCGATTAATTATAACGTATTAAAAAAAATTTCTAGCAAAATTTCTGAATTTACCTACTACTTTTATTTTTAATTCTCTAAAAGTATTATTCTCATTTTAAAAAATGCATAATAAGGAAAAAATTTGCATGAAAGAAAACTTTACCGATAATTCACCATACAAATTTAGTTCTTTCAATTTTCCTAGCGATTAATTATAACGTATTAAAAAAAATTTCTAGCAAAATTCCTGAATGTACCTACTACTTTCATTTTTAATTCTCTAAGAGTATTATTTTCATTCAAAAAAATGCATAATAAGGGAAAATTTGCATCAAAGGAAACTTTACCGATAATTCACCATAGAAATTTAGTTGTGTTAATTTTCCTAGCGACTAATTATAATGTATTAAAAAAAATTTCTGAATTTACCTACTACTTTTATTTTTTATTCTCTAAAAGTATTATTCTCATTTTAAAAAATGCATAATAAGGGAAAATTTGCATGAAAGCAAACTTTACCGATAATTCACCATACAAATTTAGTTCTTTCAATTTTCCTAGCGATTAATTATAACATATTAAAAAAAATTTCTAGCAAAATTCCTGAATGTACCTACTACTTTCATTTTTAATTCTCTAAGAGTATTACTCTCATTAAAAAAAATGCATAATAAGGGAAAATTTGCATCAAAGAAAACTTTACCGATAATTCAGCATAGAAATGAATCGTTTAAATTTTTCAAGCGACGATTCGCGAGGGGACACCTAAAATGTTCTTTGCAATCGTTCAGCCGGTCGGTCAGGAACTGGTGCATTCACCCGGGTTGGGGTACGGCTAAATTCCATTTTTCAAGAACGATTGTAAATCTAGCAAGATTAATAGAATTTCATATACCCTGGACTCGTTGAAAAATGTGAAATTCTTGGGTATAGAATTACAATAGCACAATCAACGCTGAAATCTACGTACTTGCATACCACCGTAGGACTGCTGCTCCTACTGCTCCAGTAAATAATAATAGCTCGAGTACACAAAAGTAACGGGAATAATTATCACTGTAAAAGATTTTGTGGAATGTTAGAAGTACAATTGAAGAGAACAAACTGGCTCCTGACTTAGGCGCTTTAACGATTTGTTTTTTTTCCGTTTTCTTTTTTCTCTCCCTTCGCGTTGGCATTGTTATTGCCGTAATCATTATTATTAAAATGATTTCTCAAAAGCGCGCAGCTGCGCGGAAAGAAAAAAGACGGAAACATGTATATGTACACTCGTCATTAATATTTCCACTTGTCCTCGTTTATAAATTCTGTGGCTCGTCAGAGCGCTTGTTACAATTTTATGAACGGAAAACGTTTTACGATGATAAAAAATTGCAAGAGCAACGCGCAGTCCAGCCGATAGTGCCCTCGTTTCTCATCCGTACGTTTTATGTTTACTTCATTCATTTGCTTATAAATTATCTGCCCCAACTGATGCTATAAATCATTTTTTTTTTTTTTCGTAGTCTTGAAATTTTTATTCTTTTTCTTCGCCCAATCCCGCGTGGAGAAAAACTGGGATAAAAATAGATTGTTAACGCGAATGCAACGGGTTGCACTACCGAGAAAAGTGCACTCCGAGATCGTGGAAATTCGTGGCGATTTGGAAGATTCGAAACGTCAATGGTGGGTATAGTAGCAATGATTATCGAATTTTTAACATACATTTTTTTATTTTAATGGATTCTTTTTATATTTTGGCGAAAAAAAAAACGATTTGTAAAATTCGATAGGAAAATAATTAAAAAAGTATGACAAAAATAGTGAAAATGTGTATAAAAGTAATAAAAGTTGGAATGCAAATTATGAGGTACCTAGATAATGCGATTTTTAATTAATAAAAGTAGGAAATTCATTTTTAATTAATAAAAATAGAAAATTAATAAAAGTTCCTAAAAAGTTAACAATTTTGTTAATCAGCAAGTACTATCCTAAGTCTTATCTTATTTTAATTAATGTTTTTTAATTCTTCAAAAAAAGACAATTCATAAAATTCGTTAGGAAATTATAATTAAACAGAAAACACGAAAAATAGTGAAATTACTTTGGAAAACAATTTTCAAAAACCGAGATAATACAAATTTTCTTTAAAATCCTAATTTATAAAATAACGAATACAAATGATAAGCGAATACCCACTATTTTTATAGTTAATTTCCTTATCCTATTTATTTTAATTAATGTTTTTTAATTCTTCAAAAAAAGACAATTCATGAAATTCGTTAGGAAATTATAATTAAACAGAAAACACGAAAAATAGTGAAATTACTTTGGAAAACAATTTTCAAAAACCTAGATAATACAAATTTTCCTTAAAATCCTAATTTATAAAATAACGAATACAAATGATAAACAAATACCCACTATTTTTATAGTTAATTTCCTTATCCTACGTCACGAGTGCATTTTCCTCAGTGCAAGCGATAATTTTTTTAATCGATAGCAGCCTTTAGGAAAATTTATCAGTACAATTTTTTTCAAATTTTGTGCAATACATTTTTTCGAATTTTGTGCACTACATTTTTTCAAATTTTGTGCACTACATTTTTTCAAATTTTGTGCAATACATTTTTTCGATTTTTCTAAAAGAAATCTGCCAAATGGAACAAACATTTCGTATTTTAGCAATTTTCGCAAATAGTTTTTTTTTTCTTTTTCGAGATGAGCATGTTCTCAGCGCGTGCATAGAACTGCATTGTTTGGGACATAACTGCGGCAAAATGCAATTACTGCTCCTAAGTAGCCGTCGAGAGCTCGTAATAAAGTCGTAAAGATCAGGCTAATATCAAAAGATACTGACACGCACACACACTGATCTATGCGCGTTCGAAGATTGATTTTACCGTGAGGCTAATGATCGATGATTTTAGCGGGTATTAAACGCATAATATGCACCGCGAACAGGACTTACACAGAAGCATTGACTGCAGCTCGGAAAAAAGTGTGCACGAAAAAAAAAAAAAAAAAAGGAGGAAAGTTTAGTTAAGCGATCTTGTATCTGTCATTTGATAATATCGAATTCCAACGTAGACTCACCCACTGCATAAAAGTGTGTTAACAGTTCTACCGTAAAAGTAAAATGTAGATACGCACGCACACGTGTGTGCGTGTGTGTGTGTGTGTGTGTGTGTGTGTGTGACAGTGGGTTTTCTACATGTATGCAAGTAGCTACATCGCCGCGGACCTACACATGCACCCACACGCGCGCGCGCGCGCACACACACACACACACACACATGTATTTTATAAGATACAGAGAATTAAATGCCGCCAAGGTGCGTACGTTTAGCTTGTAAATAAATCAATTTAATCGTACATACGTTACGTTTCGTTACGTTACTCCAGTTGTTTCAAGATAATGTAATCATGCGAAAATGTCACATTTATTATAACCGCGAACGTGTGTGTGTGTGTGGGTATGTAGAAACGGTTGCTCGGGGTCCGCACTACGAGAAAAAGAATCGCCCGAAATCATGAAAATTGCTGGAAAATATAATAAAAATGCATCCGTGACGTCAAAGAATGAAATTAACTGATAAAAATAATTGTTGTTCACGAAGAATTAATTATTAACACGGATTTTATAGAAATTGTTTGGGATTATTATTTTACAGATATGTAATTTTCGTAAAAAAGAATTTTCATCATTTAGAAATGTCCCTCTAACTTTTATCGATGATTTAAAAAACGCCAAAATAATCGTCATTAATTATGCACAACCCCGGTAGTCATTTTGTGTAAAATAGTAGATATTAATTTACTCAGATTTTATAATAAGTGTTTGGTTTATTTATTTTATGTAGAAGTATTGATTCATCTTTATTTTTTATAATTTTGTGTAAAATAATAGATATTTATAGAAAATTAAAAAATTTACTTTGATTTTATAGTAAATTAATTATATATTAATTCGTTTTTCCTACTTCAAGTGGAAGTTTCAAAAATATTTTTTTCTAATTTTTATTAATTTACTTTTATTTTTAGTAACTTTTTATAAGACAGTAGATATTCATAGAAAGTTAATAATGAAATCCAACTCGGTAATAAATATTAGCATTTATTATTTTAAATATTAATTTTGCGAAGAGACTTTATATATTTTGTCAATTTTCTTCAAGCTTTCATTAATTCTCTATTTTTTTTCGCCGTTGCATTTTTATTATTTAATCAGCGAATTTTCCAAACTTTTTTTTTTCTCCATGGTTTACATCTTTTTTTCTGCCTCAAACAAGGATAATTACGAAAAAGGCCAATTTTTAAAAAAAATATACAATTTCGTATCAAAATTTTGCAACGTTTCCTATACTTACATAAATAGGACCAATTTGGGTAGACAGGTCCACTTTTAGGACAAATCGACACATGGAACGTCCGAAAACATGTAAAAGAAAAAATATATATTTCCTTGAAAAGTCGATCCATCGATATTATTGCATAATCCCAGGATTTCTGAAGATATCATAAATTTCGAAAGTGCGTAGGAAAAAAAAAAATCGACTGTTTTTTTGGTAGACCAGAAGTAGATACTTCAAGGGTATTCGCCTCGACCCAAAAGTCATTTATTTGGATCAGACAAATTTGGGTAAATTAATCACGCGATTTGCATGGCATATGAAATTGCGGAAACGAAAACCTCTATTCGGTCCATTCGAATCCATGCGAATTTCGGTTGAGCGGATAATTACATACGTCATGCATTCAAACGATCCAAGCATTTCGACCAATTCAATGCCAGAGACTTTTGATTCGATTCATCATCTTGCTGCTATTTATGCAAATGAATCATTTGCATTTCCAATTCATATTTCATTGCTTTGCGAAAATTCATTTATTATTTTGATTTCAAAAAAAAAATTGCAAAATTCAACTTTCGAACACAGGACCCCCACTTCATTCCAAGCAAAAATGCGGAAATTTTTTTTTTATTACTTTTGCTTTAATAAAATGGCAAAAATAACTTTCCATCGGAGGACCATAAAAAAGGGGTTCCAAGGGAAATAAAAAAAAACTTCTACACCTTTTGCAACGTTATTTCGCAGCGTTTCGAGCCTTTTTCTAGGTCGCGACATGGTTGCAAGCAAGAACTGCACTCGCTCTATGCACATTTTTCATTCGCAAAAAAAAAAAAAATGACCGTGCCACGCAATCTGTCATAGTTGCAAAGTACGTATCGGTCCCTGACTCCGGTACCTATAATTAACTATGGGATTTGCCATAAAACGCCAGCTGGGACTTTATACCCTCTCTTTTTTTTTTTTTTCTTTCCCGTGTAATTGTCTACATTTTACAATATAGCTATTAGACATTTCCGAACGAGCGATAGGGAAAAAAATGTGTAATTCTATATACGAGTATGCAAATGGACCAAAGGGGAATCGAGTGGGGGTAAAGTGAAGCAAAGGAAGTAAAGCAGTTATCGATACTATCGGGCGTATTTCAAGGAAAATGAAGATACAGAAGAAAAAAATGAGATTCGACTGGAGCCTCCTCCTTCCTTTCAATCACAAGTATCTCGAAGTGACGATATAACGTATGAACGAAATCGTTCCGGTATAAATTTCATCGATTTAAGACTTTTCGAATTCGTCGAGTTTCTCTTTCCTCGAAATTAACGAGATGCTTTAAAGGATAATGTGTGATATATACACAAACATGAGTATGGACACACACACACACACAGTATATGTATGTATGTATGAGCGCGTGTATGTGTATGTGTATGTGTATGTGTATGTGTGTGGATGTATGTATGTATGTATGTATGTATGTATGTATGTATGTATGTATGTATGTATGTATGTATGTATGTATGTATGTATGCATGCATGTATGTATGTATGTATGTATGTATGTATGTATGTATGTATGTATGTATGTATGTATGTATGCATATATGTATGTATGGATGTATATATTATACGTATGAATGTATGTGTATCCGTGTGTGTGTGTGTGTGTGTGTGTGTGTGTGTGTGTGTAGTTGTGTGTGTGTGTGTGTGTGTGTGCATATTCGCGTTTGGTTCTGAACACGCGGATATCCATACAGGAAATCCCCGACGCCTCTGGCAATGCTGGGAAACAAGAAAGGTGAAAAAGAGAGCGAGAAACAGACGTGAAAGATGAAGAGGAAGAGAGACGAAAGTCTGAGAATTGCTCCCGAAATGCTGTCGGATAATTGCCAAGGCTTCTTCTCTGTTCCCTTTTCATGTTCATTCCTCTTGTTTTGTCTGGGTCATCTTATTTAAATTCAACAGTCATGCTACCCATGGCTACTCTTTTCGACTTCGTACAGGTACGATATCGAGACTTTACAGTTAAGGGGATTCGTTCGTTCGTTCGTTCGTTCGTTTGCCGTAATTTTTATTGCTGGCAATTAAAACAAGTCGAAAATTCGAGATAGCCTTTTTTTGAAATAATTTCAATTCCAACTTGAAAAGGAATTATTCAATGGCCCCTGATAAGAGGAGACAATTTTACTATTTTTTATTCTCAGCCCTACCTTTTTTATTTTTTCTTAATCAAATTTTGGTAATTCCAATTACTTTCAGAATCAAGACACCTCGAAATTGAATAATTTTTTGACGTTTAATTAAATTCATTTTCCTGACGCCGAGGAAAAATGAGAAGGTTCAGGAACGACTCTCATTAAAGGCATAAATAAAACTGCGAGTGGGCAAATCGTAAATGCCTAATGTGTATCTGTCTGTTTATAAATGATGCGTTGAATTAACTGACAGGTTACGCATATACGTACTTACATACGTACTTCCTCTTAAGCTTACGCCTGCTAATATACTAATGCCTATACACGAGTAGGTACTGCAGCCAAATACAGACGCGTAGGACAAATTTTATATAGAAATATATGTAAATGTATATCTGTGTGTGTGTGTGTGTGTGTGTGTGTGTGTGTGTGTGTACCTATCGGTCTTGTGTATCATTTTTTGTGTTCGATTTCTTTACAGTTCATTGAATATATCGATTAATCTACGGTAATCGAATGTGCCAAGTAGCTTTCAATATATGTGTACCGATAAATCAATGAGTGGCGTGAACAACTGGCTTATTGAAAATTTAAAAAAAGAGCAGCTGCGAATTCAACGTGCGACAGAAGAGAAGAATTTCAGGCGTATTCCAAAATAATCGCACTCTTTTTTCGCGAAATAAAAAAAGTTCCCAAAAGTTTATTCGAAAAGTCGAATTTTTTGCCTTTCCCCTCGTTCAAAAATGTGGTAAAAATTAAAGTTTCAAAAATGGGGTTGGACAAGCCATTTTTAGGGGTAATTTTTCCCGTGGAATCGATTCCCAAGGTCAAATATTATGAAATCCTAGCGGAAGTTGGAAAAAAGTAGGTTTTTTGAGGAAAAATCCTATTTCCCGTGGGATTTCTAGAATTTTAATAACAGAATTGGATTCCTCGGAAAAAAATACATCGGATATGGGTCTCCCGGAAGTTTCCAAAAAAAGTTTCCAAAAGTCGATTTTTGTGGGCATACCCTTTCCCCAAAAATGGGGTAAAAATTAAAGTTACAAAAATGGGGTTGGACAAGTCATTTCTAGGGGTAATTTTTCCCGTGGAATCGATTCCCAAGGTCAAATTTGATGAAATCCTAGCGGAAGTTGGAAAAAAGTAGGTTTTTTGAGGAAAAATCCTATTTCCCATGGGATTTCTAGATTTTTAATAACAGAATTGGATTCCTCGGAAAAAAATACATCGGATATGGGTCTCCCGGAAGTTCTAAAAAAAAGTTTCCAAAAGTCGATTTTTGTGAGCATGCCTACCCCTTCCCCCAAAAATGGGGTAAAAATTAAAGTTTCGAAAATGGGGTTGGACAAGTCATTTTTAGGGGTAATTTTTCCCGTAGAATCGATTCCCAAAGTCAAATATGATGAAATCCTAGCGGAAGTTGGAAAAAAGTAGGTTTTTTGAGGAAAAATCCTATTTCTCATGGGATTTCTAGAATTTTAATAACAGAATTGGATTCCTCGGAAAAAAATACATCGGATATGGGTCTCCCGGAAGTTCTAAAAAAAAGTTTCCAAAAGTCGATTTTTGTGAGCGTTCTACCCCTTTCCCCAAAAATGGGGTAAAAATTAAAGTTTCAAAAATGGGGTTGGACAAGTCATTTCTAGGGGTAATTTTTCCCGTGGAATCGATTCCCAAGGTCAAATATGATGAAATCCCATCGGAAGTTGGTCAAAAGTAGGTTTTTTGGGGTAAAATCGCATTTCTGTTGATATTTCGGGAATTTCGACAATGAAAATGGATTCCTCGGAAAAAAAATACATCGATTAACCCTTCGAGAACACACCTCTTTTTTCAAGCATGGAGAACACTCTGGGTCAATCTGACCCGACGCTAACTATAAGAGTCCGCCATTTTAAAACGACAAGTTTTATTAGCTTGAAAAAATTCCTATAGGTATACTTGAAACACAGATAAATCATGTCATATAATTTTAAAGTGTCATTAATATTATTTAGATATCGAAAAAAATTCTCGAAAAAAAATTTTCTTTTTTTAAATTGAAATTTACAAAAATCACTCTGGGTCAAATTGACCCAGAGTGTTCTCGAAGGGTTAAGGGTCACCCGAAAGTGCGAAAAAAATTCTTCCATAAGTCGATTTTTTTTTGGACAAACCTTCATTTTCAATAAATTCGAAATCGTAATCACATCAGCTTTTACACGACCGCGTCAATAAAACAGTTGCTGGTTTACGTAAAAGATCTATTCGTGCCAATAGTTACGATTATTATGCATGTAAATTTTTCTCACAATCGGCATACATTATATATATATATATATGTATATACACATGTCTACGGTTTCGATTTCTCAGCGTATAGACGTTATATTTCTTTCTACGGAGATTTTCTCAACGTTCTTACATGTACCGACGAAAGCTCCTATTACACATATAAAATCACTGGATAATTAACTGTAAAGCATGGACTTATATATTTACACTTTATAGACATATAAATATACAGGTATAAGGTAGGAACGATACGTGCAATTGCGCAAAGCTCTCTTCTCCTTTTTTTTTCTCTTCCTTCTCCTCCTCCTGCTCCTGCTCCTTCTTCTTCTTCTTCGTTGCTTGCATTTCATGAAATACACACATGTGCGCATATACGCATAATAGGTACACGTACGTATATATACATATATCTCTATAATCCTGAAGTTTCGTAACTCTGCATTTACGGTAACATCTATCACCGAGTGACATTTTGACCTTCGATATATTGAATGAACCTTCCTCTTATTTCATCTCGTTTCTTTTTATATAACCCGACATGAGAAAAGAAAACTTTCTTTGCCTCTTTTTTTATTCTTATGAAATTATTATTATTATTATTATTATTATTATTATTATTATTATTATTACACACGTTGAAATCTTTCAACTCGAACACACGAGGAAGTTTGACGCGAAACTGATGAATTCATTCGAGAGGAAATCTCTCCGGAGGAAAGAAACCTTCGGTCAATATTTGGATCTTACGTCCCCCATGAGGTACACCGATTGTGAGCAAAAAAAAATATAGTAAAAATTACTATACGTTTTTTTTTACTATACAGCGGGGCTTCAAAGGGGCATTATTGTCCATTTTAAGGGTCAATTGCAACTGGACTTGACGGCAATGGGGATACAGTAGGGTTGAAATAGGGAAAATGTAGTCGTGACAAAAAAATGCGTGTAAAATTATGAGCAAAAATCATTATTATTAGGAAGAAATTTTTTTGAAATTTTTGGTCTTCTTGAAAAAGAATTTTTTTGAAATGATAAATTTGTACGTTATCCGAAAATTTGCCTTTCTTTGATTATCCACTATTTTTCTACACTGAAAAAAGTATATAATAAAAATATAAAAATATTTATAGTAGCAATAATATATGTATAGTAAATTTATATGGTAAATTTCATTTTATAGTAAGCGTTTGCGCCTATTTTTTGATATATTGTTTTTGTAAAAAAGCAGTTCAATTAAAATTGTAACTTACAATTGAAATTGATAATTTATGAATTTTCCTCTACAATAATTTTTATTGACTTATTTGGAATTTTTTGTATTTTTGGGAAAAGTACTGGATATTTATGGAGAATTCATAATTAATTGTAATTTTATAGCAAGACTTTGTGTTTATTGTTTTAGATTTTCCTCTTGTAAGGAAATTTCTATTTTTTGTAATAACAATTTTCTTCGATCTTTTATTAATTTTCTCAAGGGTGCATCTTTATTATTTTCTTACCGAATTTTACCAACCACTTTTCTTCGTATTTTTTATTTTATTTTGTTTTGTTTTGTTGTTATTTTGTTTTGTTAGTAATTAGCAATGATAAAAATGGCTGCAGTAAAAAGAATGGATTTTTTCAATATTTTTTGATGAAAATATATAATAGTAAAAATATAGAAAAAAAAATAGAATTCTAACTATTTTCATGATTAACAATAAGTCAACCAGAAATTAAATAATTAGTGCCTCTATTGGAACATTTCCGTGTACAAGTTGAATTTTGCTCCTCCACTTTGGCAGATTTATTTATTTATTTTATTTTTTTTTTCATTATAGATTACTTAATTAATACCGATCATTACCTCCCCTTTATAAGGAAACTTTCGTCATTTTTACACCTCTCTGTCGATTTGATTCACATTACACGTAAGTTATTGTACATTAAACGAATCCCACAGTTCGACAAAAGTTTAATTAATTTACAACCACGTTCTGCCGATTTACATACACCTGTACACACATATACATACAATACCGCAATTTTCGAGAATTATCCGATGAGATACAATTAAACTGTCTTTCCACGAGATATCGGTATGACGTGCTAATATATCTCAATTTTATTGGACTTCATTACACACACACACACACACACGCACACACACACACACACGCTCGTCTCTCGCGTAGCTTTCTTCCCATTCGCGTGTGTTATGAATATTAATGCATTTTTAATAACAAAAATTATGACGCGACGGCCCTTATTTCCATATTTCTGAGCGCCACGTAATACCACGCCGCGTCGATTCGATTCGAGGTGTATCGCGATTTCTAGCCTTCCGTGGCTTTTCCAAAGGGAGAGTTCGAAACGAGATCAATTAAATTTTCTAAAAAAAAAAAAAAAATAAATAAATAACGCGCGATTATAAAAATTGCGGGGGGGAAAAAAAACGTTAAGTGAAACGATAAGAAAAATGGAAAAATCGTTAATTATTGCTCTTGGCTAATCGAGATTTCTCTCATTTTCAAAATTCCACGTACCCTCGCAAGAAACTTGAAGGCAAACTTTCTAAAAACGTAATTCGCGATCTGATAATGAAATTCTTAAAACTGCAATTAAAATAACTTTTGAATTTCGTGATAATGCGCCTCGATCGGAAAAAGAAAGCTTTTAAAATTCCACACTTTTCATACTCTTTGAAATATATATATGCGCACACACACACACACACACACACACGCGCGCGCGCGCGCGCGTACGTACGTACGTACGTACATACATTCATACATACATGCATGCATACATACACACATACATACATACATACATACACACATACATACTTACATACATACATATATACATATATATATATTTGTAGGAAAAGGATTCCTAATGAACTCTTTAAGCGACCGTTTTTTCCCCAACATTTTAAAAGTAATTAATTCTCTTCACTTCGCCCTACTATAATTGACATGAAACATGAATGGAATGGAGCATAATAGATGGTTAACGGAAGAAACGTAAAGTATGTGGTAGAAGTTTGATGCAAAAAGCTTTTCGCATGATAGAAAATAAATGCGGAGAGATATATTGTTAACTAGGTCTCTGGAGAGAGAGACTGAAAAAAAAAAAGAAAGAAAAAAGAGCGACACGGTTGAAGATGTACGGAGAAAGAGAAAGAGAGTGAGGAGCAGGAGAAACGAATTGAAGGGAAAAAAGCCATTGAAAAAAACAAGAGAGAGAGAGAAAAGAAAAATTTATATATATAATGTTGAAGTATATTGGTATTTAGTAAAAGGAGGTGCGCACATAAGTTTGCGAGTTAGTCTTATGGGTAGCTTCTTTAACGGACCGTAACCAATATCTAATGCAATCGCCCAGGATTAACCTACCTACCGATGTGTATTTTTCCCTCCTTTTTTGCATTATAATAAATACATATGTATATATGGCGTATAAGTACATTAGCCGGTTAACGAAAAAGAAAATAAAAATAAATAAATAAATAAAAATAAAATAAAATAAAAATCGCGAGTACGACAGGTGAACGCGTCAACGATCCCTATCGTAAAAGGATCAACTTGAACATATAGGTATTATAATACACCCGGCGATAATTATCATAATGATTGCCGAGACTCCGTGCGTGGAGAAAATCGGCGGGCGAAAATTTTTTGCGTTGGGAAAGGAGGATGCCGATTAAGGTTTTGCCCATTTGGATCCGGTTGAAGGGAAATACGAATCGTTTTGGAATTTTGCAAATGGTGAAAGAGGCAGAATTTTGAGTTTGCAGCATCCCAATGGACCAGTGAGATTTTTACTTGATCTTCGAACGATTATTAATTGCGAGATGCGTCAAAGAAAACAAAAAAAATAATAATAAAGGCACGAGTTGTTTATTTTCTAGTTGACTCGATCGTCGAAATATTGAAAATTGTTGGAAATGAAAAATTTTGTTGACGATGAAACTAATTAATGGAATTGAAGATTTTTATTAAAACCTAATTGTTTATAGAAATTTCAATTTGTAGTAAGTGTTTGCGCCTATTTTTTTGATGAATTATGTTTGAAAAAAACTAATTCAATTAAAATTGTAATTTACAATTGAAATTGATAATTAATAAATTTTCTTCTACAATAATTTTTATTGATTTATTTGGATGTTTGGTAATTTTGTGAAAAATTACTGGACATTTATGGGGAATTAATAATTAACTGTAATTTTATAGCAAGACTTTGTGTTTATTATTTTAGGTTTTCCTCTTGTAAGGAAATTTTTATTTTTGTATAATAACAATTTTCTTCGATCTGTTATTAATTTCCTCATGGGTGCATCTTTATTATTTTCTTAACGAATTTTATGAACCACTTTTCTTCCTATTTTTTATTTTACTTTTTTTTTGTTTCGTTATTTAATTAGCAATGATATAAGTGGCTGCGGTAAAAAAATGTAAAAGAATCAATTTTTTTAAATATTTGTTATTGAAAAGTGCATTCAAAATTGATGTAAATTTGTACCTTAAATAAAATGACTATTTAATTGCATTTAAATTAGTTTAGGAAAATTATATAAAATTTCCAATAAGGGTTATCATCTTTCCTACTCATATATTACTTTTTTTTAATCTAATTTCGACGATTCAATTAATTGCGTAAGTACAGTCTGAATCATCGGACGTTTAAAAAAAAAACACAATTTTATATAAAATAAAAATAAATGTAAATACGAAACCCTAGGACAACCTCCAAAACAAAAAAATATCTACCTCGGGCCAATTTCTATAACCACCTGTAAAAATATAGTTAAAACTGCTAGAACAGCGATAATTGGAATTACCGTATATATTTTTGTAATTACTGTATATTAATAATACTTAATTTTGAATATTAATTTTAAATTTGAATTAAATTTCAATTTTATTATTTTACAATATTTAATTGTAATATTTTATAAACTTAATAATAATTAATAATACCAGTAATTTAAATTACTGTATATCAATAATACTTAATTATAATTACTAATAATACTATATTTATAATAATAATAATAATAAATATACTATAATTATTAATAATTATTAATAATACTTAAAAATACATAATTCGAATTACTATAAATTTTCATGAATCCATATATTTTCGTATCCCTGGAAGGAAACTTGAACGACATTCGTTTACTTGGGATCCAAGAAACGTGGTTGTCGGTTAGTTGCTCCATCCACGATTTCACGTATCACGTAGCTCATTTTTAACGGAGAAATGCATGCTTGAGATCTTGTTTCTCCCGTTGGATGAAAAACGCAACATCCGATGATTTGTTCGAGATAAAAAGGATGCATAAAGTAGGTAGAAAAGGAAGAAACTCGTTGCAAAAGTCTATCGGGATATATACATATATATATATATATATTCTTTAGATATTTTCGATGATAGGTGCTGCTTGCTTATCGATTGTTCATGGCAATTCATGCTTGGTATCAATGTAACAATAACACTCCCTGTTGTATCGCTGATAAAGTAGGAGGGCATAAAAGAATCGACTGCAGGAGAAAGACAAAAAGGATCGAGGCACCAACCGTTGACTTTTAATAATGTGTATCCTTATTTTATTTATTAAAAGGGATATAATAACCAACGGGTCTTTTCTGGTACCAATGAAGCCTATATATACATATAGGCAGACGCGAGCGGGGTAATCTTTGGCCCATTCTTTCCTTATTTATTTTCTCCTCTTCAATATGTATCACGACAAAAGCCAACAACTGTCCCGAACAAGTTGCAAGTGGATCGAGCTATTAGTATATACGACGAGAAATGTTTAGCTGTCCGATTCTTAGGCGTGGCTGAACAAACACAAAGGACCAAGGAAATAAGTTCTCTCTTATGGTTCATCGAATAAATATAAATCTTTCTCCCTCTCTCTCTCTCTTTCTCGCGCTCTCCTACTTCACTTTTTGATCCTTTTTCCACTGTATTATATCAAGACTTTAAATTGTAATTCGTTTATAGGTTTATGCCGTTGTTTATAACCGATGACAAGAGCGCACGTACACACACACACACACACACACACAGACAAGCATTCCTATGGTCGCTCAAGTTCGTTAGCAGCCTCACTATTGACCCACATTCTTCAAATTTATATTTAAGAGTCATCCCGTTCCTAGGAGTTTCGAAAATTGCCGTTTGTTGTTCCTTTTTTTTGCTGCTGGACCAGAGAAGAATGGACCGTAATTGGGCTTTCGAAAGATAAAAGTGCGCCTTTATCCGAGGTCGGTCCCGCAATCGTCGTCGTTCACCTTTCGCTCAGTCAATGGTCGGGTGGTGGATCGGTGGATTTCGGCCGAATCGGGGGTTACATTGAAATTGCCAAGGGGAAATTTCGAGTTTTTGCTCAAACAGCAATTGATGAAATTGCAATTGTACCAAGATTCTGCGAAATTCGATACAATTGCGATAATTTCGAGTCCATCGAACTGGAAAATTCTGGGAAAATAATTAATAATTGGAACTGTAATTAATTAACAATCACTGAAAGTTAATTAAATACGTCGCCAATCCTGTTTCTAATTTAACAATTTTAATTTTTTTTAATTGCTATAATATAAATGAGTGGACCAGAAATGGTTCATTTCGTGCCTTTATTTTTGGTAAGTGGTGGATGAATTTCGGGTAAATTGGGGGTAATTTTGAAATGACGAAGGGGAATTTCGAATTTTTGCTCAAACACCAATTGATGAAATTGCAATTGTACCAAGATTCTGCGAAATTCGATACAATTGCAATAATTTCGAGCCCATCGTCCTGGAAAATTCTGGGAAAATAATTAATAATTGGAACTGTAATTAATTCAAAATCACTGAAAGTAATTAAATACGTCGCCAACCCTATATTTCTAATTTAACAATGTTAATTTTATTAATTGCCAATATTAATGAGTGGACCAGAAATGGTTCAATTCGTGCCTTTATTTTTGGTAAGTGGTGGATGATTTTCGGGTAAATTGGGGGTAATTTTGAAATTACGAAGGGGAATTTCGAATTTTTGCTCAAACAGCAATTGATGAAATTGCAATTGTACCAAGATTCTGCGAAATTCGATACAATTGCAATAATTTCGAGTCCATCGTCCTGGAAAATTCTGGGAAAATAATTAATAATTGGAACTGTAATTAATTAACAATCACTGAAAGATAATTAAACACGTCGCCAACCCTGTTTCTAATTTAACAATTTTAATTTTATTAATTGCTATAATATAAATGAGTGGACCAGAAATGGTTCATTTCGTTCCTTTATTTTTGGTAAGTGGTGGATGAATTTCGGGTAAATTGGGGGTAATTTTGAAATTACGAGGGGGAATTTCGAATTTTTGCTGAAACACCAATTGATGAAATTGCAATTGTACCTACCAAGATTTTGCGAAATTCGATGCACTTCCAATAATTTGAACATTCTGGGAAAGTAATTAATAATTGGAACTGTAATTATTTTAAATAATTAATAATTGCCGCGATTAATTAAATACGTCTAATTTAAAAACTTTGATTTTTTTTAATATTTTATATAAATGAGTCAACCAGAAATCGTCCAATGCGTGCACCCTATTTCTGGTAAAAGTGGAAAGAATTGCAAAGGGGAGAGTCCCGAATCGAGGGACAGGCGACGTTTCCCCCGAAATGCATTTTTTGAAAACGCACATTTCTCCGAGTACCTGGCTATGGATATATACTGAACACATACTCCGTACATACAATGAGACAGAGGATGGAATAAATGAGATATGGTTTTAAGATTCGCCGAAGCGTGTCTCCTGTCTACTCGTCCATCCATTCGTCCGTCCGTCCGTTCATTTACTATTTTGTCGGTTACTTAAATACCTGTTCACCTTTTTAGTCATTTGCAACATCGAAGGCAAGATAATAACAATGGCAAGCTAGAAACGCAGTTGAAGTTGAGAAAAGTCTCCCCGAAAATTACTTTTATTTTTTTCATAAAAACACTCAATTTTGGAAATTTATCAAATTCGACCGATTCCACAAAAAGGAAAAAATAATACAACTTCAAAACGAAGATTTGGGATGAAAAATTTCGAAAAAACATAATTTAATTTTTTGGCGATTTCAAAAAAAAAAAATTGAAAAAATTCTGGGATTGATTCTTAATAAGATCAATATTTTATTCGAAAATTTTAGGTTTTTAGTTTTTGAATTTTTAGGTTGAAAATTCAATTAATAAAAATTTGTTTGTCGTTTTCCTAATTCGAAAATTTAATTCTGAAATAATAAATTTTTTGTTTTCCTTAAAATTTCCAGTGAAAAATTATAAATATTTCATTCCCCTTTTTTTTCTAATCGAATTGAATTGGTACAAAAAATTGCAAATAATAATAAGAAAAAAGTTCCGTTTAAATTAATTTTGCGACTATTAATAAATAATAATCATAACAACAAATACCAGAGGAAATACGCATCGACCCCGTAATTGAATAGAAAATTGATCCGGAATATCAAAGAACCTACGAGAATTTCTACCTTTAGCGTAAAAATTGGACGCTCGTGCGGGAACTCTTGCATCGGTGCAGCTGCAGCTGCATTTTTTTTTTCTCGCGGTGCAAATACATATAAACTCAAAGCACGGAGTGGAAAGGTAACGAAGATTTGGGGTGAAAAGTTTCGAAAAAACATCATTTAATTTTTTGGCGATTTCAAAAAAAGAATTGAAAAAAAAATTGAAAAAATTCTGGAATTGATTCTTGATAAGCTCAATATTTTATTCGAAAATTTAAGTTTTTAGCTTGAAAATTCAATTAATCAAAATTTGTTTGTCGTTTTTCTAATTCGAAAATTTAATTTTGGAATAATAAATTTTTTTTTTCCTTAAAATTTCCAGTGAAAAATTATAAATATTTCATTCCCCCCTTTTTTTTTTCTAATCGAATTGAATTGGTACAAAAAATTGCCAATAATAATTTTAAAAAAGTTCCGTTTAAATTAATTTTGCGACTATTAATAAATAATAATAATAACAACAAATACCACAGGAAATACGCATCGACCCCGGAATTGAATAGAAAATTGATCCGGAATATCAAAGAACCTACGAGAATTTCTAGCTTTAGCGTAAAAATTGGACGCTCGTGCGGGAACTCTTGCATCGGTGCAGCTGCAGCCGCATTTTTTTTTCTCGCGGTGCAAATACGTATAAACTCAAAGCACGGAGTTGAAAGGTAACGAAGATTTGGGGTGAAAAGTTTCGAAAAAACAATTTAATTTTTTGGCGATTTCAAAAAAAGAATTGGAAAAAAAAATTGAAAAAATTCTGGGATTGATTCTTGATAAGCTCAATATTTTATTCGAAAATTTAAGTTTTTAGCTTGAAAATTCAATTAATCAAAATTTGTTTGTCGTTTTTCTAATTCGAAAATTTAATTGTGGAATAATAAATTTTTTTTTTTTCCTTAAAATTTCCAGTGAAAAATGATAAATATTTCATTCCCCCTTTTTTTTTTCTAATCGAATTGAATTGGTACAAAAAATTGCAAATAATAATAAGAAAAAAGTTCCGTTTAAATTAATTTTGCGACTATTAATAAATAATAATCATAACAACAAATACCAGAGGAAATACGCATCGACCCCGTAATTGAATAGAAAATTGATCCGGAATATCAAAGAACCTACGAGAATTTCTAGCTTTAGCGTAAAAATTGGACGCTCGTGCGGGAACTCTTGCATCGGTGCAGCTGCAGCTGCATTTTTTTTTCTCGCGGTGCAAATACGTATAAACTCAAAGCACGGAGTTGAAAGGTAACTTAACTGTTAGTCGTGCAGTTAATAACTTCGTTATCCTAAATTAAGTATCTTAATTAATTTAACACTCGGAAAGATGAATTGGTTTGTAACACTATCGTACACATAATTTAACATATTTAAATACACCAATATATATATATATATATGTATACATAAAGATACGGAATACGTGGATTTATACACGTTGCGTACGAGTGCATACATACTACTCTAAAAAAGGTGTCTACATAAATAGGGAGTACGCGTACGTGTGAGCATATATATCGCCGGAGTAAGTATGTACAATTGACCTTTGACGCAATGTACTTTTAGCTTCCAGGCACAAAATTATTAATATAAGCAGCATTAGAAAGTTCTATGCATAGTAAATGACGATATATAGGTAGGTATGTATATCCACGCGCTGATGCAGATTCTTATTAAGAACATAGACGACTAGACTGGCGAGTATTGGCAAAAAAAAAGTTAATTTTTCATATTTTTTTTCTTCTCAAATTTGTATTTTTTTTTTTGCTTTTTGTAGAAAGAAATTTTTTTTTATAAACTTTTTGAAAATTTTTTTCTAAACTTTCTTTTTTTTCCATGGAATTTTACCATTTGTTTATAATACGCTATCGTTGCAATCGCAAAAGAAAAATTGCAAAAATTGGAATTGGCTGTTTGCTCTGGTATTTTTATTATTATTAGGTTGGTGCATAATTAACGACGATTATTTTGAAAGAAAAGCGGCAAAATAATCGACGTTAATTATGCACCAACCTAATAATCATGCGTTCGTGGTGTAAAATAATAAAATTTTTTTTGTAAACTTTTTGAACATTTTTCTGTAAACTTTTTGAACATTTTTCTGTAAACTTTCTTTTTTTTCCATGGAATTTAACCATTTGTTTATTATACGCTATTGTTGCAATCGTAAAAGAAAAATTGCAAAAATTGGAATTGGCTGTTTGCTCTGGTATTTTTATTATTATTAGGTTGGCGCATAATTAACGACGATTATTTTGAAAGAAAAGCGGCAAAATAATCGACGTTAATTATGCACCAACCTAATAATCATGCGTTCGTGGTGTAAAATAATACAATTTTTTTTGTAAACTTTCTTTTTTTTAAAGGAATTTTACTATTTGTTTATAATATACTATTGTTGCAATCGCAAAAGAAAAATCGCAAAAATTGGAATTGGCTGTTTGCTCTGGTATTTTTATTATTATTAGGTTGGTGCATAATTAACGACGATTATTTTGAGAGAAAAGCGGCAAAATAACCGACGTTAATTATGCACCAACCTAATAATCATGCGTTCGTGGTGTAAAATAATACAATTTTTTTTGTGAACTTTTTGAACATTTTTTTGTAAACTTTCTTTTTTTTCTATGAAATTTTACTATTTGTTTATAATATACTATTGCTGCAATCGCAAAAGAAAAATCGCAAAAATTGGAATTGGCTGTTTGCTCTGGTATTTTTATTATTATTAGGTTGGCGCATAATTAACGACGATTATTTTGAGAGAAAAGCGGCAGAATAACCGACGTTAATTATGCACCAACTTAATAATCATGCCTTCGTGGTGTAAAATAATAAAATTAACTAGAAAAACACTAGAAAATTATAACACCTGAAAAATTGAGATTTTGGAAATTGCACAATTGCATTTATTATTTTATCTGTTATTTTTGTCAACGAATTTCTATCATTTGGAATTTTTCTCGTAACTTCAATTAATTTTTTTATGCAATTTCGAGTTCAATTATCTCCAATTAATCAGTGACCGAAAGTCAGTCGATTCTAAATTATAATTTTTTTTTGCAATTAGCTTTGTTGGTTCTCGATTTTTATTCAACCCCAGCTGGAGAGTTGGAATTTACTCGAATAATAATTATCGAATAAGAACAAAAAATAGGACCCGAGAAAAATATATTATAAAAATACAAAATTTTAAAATAATTTGAAAAATAGCAAATACCAAGAATGTAAAAAGGAGTAAGTAGTAAAAAACCGTAAATCTGCTTCCAAATGTGGAATATAAAAAAAAGGAGAACTTGTGTTATTTATGTAACGCCTTGACTCCCAAAGTTTACCTTGACTTCTTGTTAATAAAATTTGCATTAGTTAAAGTTATGTTCCAAAATCAGCCATTTTCGTCCATCTCTCCTTTATCTCAGCTAGTTATTTATTCTTTTTGCTTTCGTCTTTTATATTAACTTTTCATGGGTTCATTATCTCCAGCCGGGAATTCGATTCCAATGCAAAACGAGTTTTAAACTAAATGCAAAAATTCATATATCTGCGGAAAAAAAATAAAAACACATAAAGCATACGCGCTCTGCCGTTCGTCCGAAGAATTTATAAGTTTACAAAAGAACCAGGCAAGAATGTGCAGGAATAGCCCGAAGGTGAAAATCATCCTGGACCAGCATTTGTCGTTACGTAGAAAATTCATTGAAAAATTATAATTGTTACATTTTCCTTTTTTTTTCTAATCGAATGGAATTGGTACGAAAAATTGCCAATAATAATAAAAAAAATATCGACAAAAAATTCCGTTTGAATTAATTTTCCGACTATTAATAAATAATAGTACCAGAATATTTTTTTTTTATAAACAATAGGATGTTTGGGAAATTCCGAAAATTCTAGGACGTTTTTCGTAGATTTTATGTGATCGTAAATTAATTTTACAGTGGGATTTCGACGAAATACTCTTTTTGGAGATTAAAAAATAATATGGAGTTTCGAATCTGAATTTCAAGAAAAAAAATAAAGGAAAGAAGTGATTTTAAAGATCGATAAAATTTTATTTAAATATCGAAAGTATGGAAATAAAAGATTTTTAAGCGGCAGAGATTTTATCATTCCCGACCCGAGAAACCAAAATAATAAATTTTATACCGTTCAAGAGGTAAAACAACCTGCGGAACCTTGTCTCGTTTTTGCAAAAGTAAAAATTCACTCTTTTACCCGAAATTTCCGAAATTTCTTTGGAATTGATTTTTTCGAAAAATCGCATCATTCTCCGGCAAAGAGAATAATTTTAAAAAAAATAGATTTTTATCGCACCTGGTTCCTAAATTTCCAAAAACCATCAAATTACGCAATCGCACAATCCTATAACTTCTAAAAACTGAAATTTTTATTTCCAAAAATCAAATTTTGCATTTCAAAAAATCGAAATTTTAATTTTGAAAAATTGTAATTCGAAATTTAACAATTTCAACATATTTGGGGAACAAATTTCGCGGAAGAAAATTGGGAGAAAATGTCAAAAAGATAAAATCGGTTAATTGTTACCTTCGATTTTTCGAAAATATGCAATTAAGCGCTCGCATAATTTGCTAATTTCTACATATGCCGCCTAAATTTCAAAATATAATTTGTTTCACTTACCGAGAAAAAAATCTACGCAAGAAAAAAAAAAAATTCGAATTATAAAAAAAAAATGAAAACCAACAAAATAATAAATATCCATAGAAAGTCAATGATTAACTGCGATTTTATAAGGAACATTAGCACTTAATAATTTAATAAAAAAAAAAAATTTGTATATTTGTATACGCATCTTAGAAAATTTCTCGATTACGTTGATACGTAATTTTGCCATTTTTCGTCACGGGCGAATCTTCCTTATTTTCTTGAAAAAATTTCACAAATCGTTTTCCTCCGCGCTCGTATGCGCAACTCTCCGAAAGGATATTCCGTAATAATGAAAGATAAATCTCCTCTCTGTTTTCCCGTTCTTTTTGAGATTTCCTTCTAATATTAATCTAAATATGTACGAAGATGCAGTTAAATCATGAAACTCGCGAACATAAACGTAACGGTATTTCATTAGGAATAAAAATACTAATATATAGGATATTATCTCGGGATGATTAATACAACGGAGCGCTGTTTAGAATGTGTGGAAGGAACGTTTGCCGACTAAAATTACGAGAATTAATTTAGTACGTATTATTTATACAATGTATTTAACGGGCAAGCACCGTTTTGTTGCATCAACAATCATTTTATTGCCGCTACGCGTCATTAACCCATCGAACTTTCCTTCTTCTTTTCCTCTTTTTTTCTCCACGATTCAAATTCAGTGATCAAACATCATTAGAAAATTAGAAATTGGTCTCTTTGAAAAACCAGTGGTTTATTATTTCCTGCCTCCGATTGTTCGCGATTTATTTTGAGTAATTATTCATAACGAAACGAGAGTCTCGGGGAACTAATAATTCTTCAAAGTTTGAGAGAAAGTCCACAATCTTACGCATCGTATCTAAAATTCCCTGAAACCAATTTGTCTTTCATTCTTGGCAGAATGTTGGACTATAAAATCATGTTGATTACTTATCTAGAATCTAAACACGAAACAAAATGTTTAGTCATCATCATCATTATCATCTTCTTCTTCTTCATCTTCATCGTCATCATCTCAAACGTTTAGAAAAATGCTTAAAACAATTTATGGAGGAGAAGAGAGAGAGAGAGAGAGAGATTAACTTTTGTTATCCGGTTCAGACAGTGTACATACAAAGTACATACATACACATGCATAGCAGGTACATCGTACGGTTTGTATGCACGTATGCGAGTTTACAATATATATAGATATAGTAGAAAACTATTATCTTACTCCATGGTCGAGTCTTTTATAAGAATATAAAACCTTCTTTTTTTTTTTTTAAATAAATTGTCTTATCTTTCTCTCTCGTTCTTTCTCTCTTTGTTTATTTGTTTGTTACACACTACGCTAATTTATTGCCTCCATATAATTCCGCGAGTTCCTTAAATCAAGGACGCTGGCACTTCAAGTGCAATCGTTGATCGGTTCTGGCGAACCTATTGTTTTAGGTAGAATCCCCCCGAGGGCGCAAGGAATTTGCATGGTGCAATGTAAGATGCACCAAAATTTCGAAAAGATCCTGAACATTTTTTTATTTATCCGAAATTTCATATGAAATATGTCCATAAAATTGAATTGCATCCTACGAAATTGTGGTTAACAAAAATTCCAGAATTTGAATGCACATTTTGCTGCAATTCTTGGTAAAAATTTTTGAAAATTTTGAAATTCCATAATTCTTCCAAAAATGAAAGTTATTTGATTTTTTTGGAAAAGCCTAAATGCGAATGCACTAGTTTATCACTCCCTCCTTTGTAGGTAAAAAAAATTTGCATATTGCAAAATAAAATGCACCAAAATTTCGAAAAGATCCTGAACATTTTTTTATTTATCCAAAATTTCATACGAAATATGTCCATTAGATTGAATTGCATCCTATGAAATTGTGGTTAACAAAAATTCTAAAATTTGAATGCGGATTTTGCTGCAATCCTTGGTAAAAATTTTTGAAATATTCGAAATTCCATAATTCCACCAAAAATGAAAGTTATTTGATTTTTTTGGAAAAGCCTAAATGCGAATGCACTAGTTTATCACTCCCTCCTTTGTAGCTAAAAAAAATTTGCGTATTGCAAAATAAAATGCACCAAAATTTCGAAAAGATCCTGAACATTTTTTTATTTATCCAAAATTTCATACGAAATATGTCCATAAGATTGAATTGCATCCTACGAAATTGTGGTTAACAAAAATTCCAGAATTTGAATGCGGATTTTGCTGCAATTCTTCGTAACAAATTTTGAAAATTTTGAAATTCCATAATTCTACCAAAAATGAAAGTTATTTGATTTTTTTGGAAAAGCCTAAATGCGAATGCACTATTTTATCACTCCCTCCTTCGTGGCTCCAAAACAAAATTTGCATATTGCAAAATAAAATGCATCAAAATTTCGAAAAGATTACGCAAATTGTTGTATTTCTCCAAAATTTCATCTGAAATATGCGCATAAAATCGAATGCATTCTACGAAATTGCGATTAATTAAAAATTCCAGGATTTTAATGCAAATTTTGCTGCAATTCTTGGTAAAAAATTTGGAAAAATACGAAATTCCAAAGTTCTATAAAAAAATGACAATCTCTAAAATTTTTTGGAAAAGCCTAAATGCAAAAGCACTATTTTATCACTCCCTCCCTTGTGGTTCCAAAAAAATTTGCATATCGCAAAATATTATAAAATGTACCAAAAATTTCGAAAAGTTCCCGAAAATTTCGCGACTTATCAAAAATTTCACCTGAGGTATCTTAAAAAAATCAAATTCCACTCTAAAAATTGCAACTACTTAAAATTTCGAAATGTAAATTTAAAAATTGCTGCAATTTTTTAAAGAAAAATATCGGAACCACGTAATTCCAAAATTCCAGCAAAATAAACTTTTCCAATCTTTACGGCAAAGTCGAACCCTGTATACCGGCATTATTTTCCCACACCATCCATCCATCATGTGGCTGCAAAAAAAATTTGCATGTCGCAACTCAAAATGCATCACCTGAAATATCACCTGAAAATCATGCAAACGCGAATTCCTACAAGTTCGAAAATTTAAAAATTCCAAATTCAATCCTAAAAATTCCAGAATTCGAATCTCCTTCGAAATTCTGGCTGATAAATATCGAAAAAGACGTGATTCCACAAACCGATTCGTTACGAATTCCTAGGAATCGCGATTGTTTCTCGGCGTTTGACAACATCTCCGTGGCTTTTAACGAGCTTTCAGTCTTCCATTGAAATACATCTTAATTCAACTCCATTTACAAGAGATTAAAAGCAATTTTGTAACGATGAGTTTATATATTAACGCACACACACACACACACACTCACACACACTCGCGCACACTCACTCACTCACTACTCACACACACACACACACACACACACACACACACACACACACACACACACACACACACACACACACACACACGGTTCGCAATGAATGATTACGTACGCCTGTATATCCCCTGAACGTTGTACACACATATGCATACAGGTGTGCGCGTATAAACATAAACGTAAGTACTTACTTAGCTCAGGAAGGTTGGTTGGTTTTGCAGCTCCAGTCCTCATCGAGAAGGTTTCAAATCACATGATCTTCCGACCTGTAATAAGAAAGTAATATCTTAAAGATTATTCCTAATTAGGTCAAGCTGCATCCGATGAGTTGCTTGAGTATGCCGTTACAAGAGTAGTTATAAAGGTACCTATCCTATCATCCATATACACCTTCCTCCCCCCCTCCCCCCTCTTCCTCGTCTTTTTCATATCTTACATTTCTTCCCCGTCTCCATTTCTTTTTTATTTCACCTGGATTCTCCTTCTTTTTTTGTTTATTCTCAATACACTCGCTCGGCACACGGACGAGATCGTATACATTTTATTTCAACAGATGCATTAATTTCAACATTTATATCGACATTACGAAAACACCATAATGATTTATACGAGCAATTATAATATTTTTCTTCCTCCTTAATTAATAGTTTCAGATGCGAGTGCAGCCAGGCTATGTCCAAATGAATTGCATCCTCCTATCCCCGCTTTCTTCTAATGCATATGCATTGGCGTCTCCGGTGCGAAATCGAACTTTTTTTTTTCTGTTTAATGCAAAAACGCAGAAATAAAATAAAAAACAAACTCGAAGGCAGCGAAATGGTCAATTTTACGGTAACTGCCGGACGGAAATGTTCGATTTCCGAACGCGAGAGGATTATTCGGAGCCAAATCTGACCCTCGAGACTCGAGATTTACTTCCAACGGACTTTGAAGCGACCCAAGAAACTCCGGAGTCGTATAGAAAGTTCATTTACGTAATTCGTCTTAGATGGAAACAAAAATCTCATCCGAGAGTTGTTATTTTCGCATTGGATGGACTTTCTTGAGATGGACCGGAATTCGGGTACCCTTTTTTTTCTTCTTCTCGGGGTGGAGGATCTTTTTTTTGGGCTTGATTTGGAGATTAGTTGAGAAATTACAAGATTTACCGTGCAATTAAGTTTACGCTGAGAGATTCGCGCGAAAACTGAAAGGGAGGAAAAAAATAGGGATCGTCCAAATATAATGGAAGTTGGTGGGAAATATAAGAATTTTATTATGCGCTATAATTATTAAATTATTTGAATACTGATATTTTGTACCTTTTGCATTTTTATTTATATGCAATATTTATTTTAATATTAACTTTAATTATCCAATTGAGCATTTAGGTGTCATATGTGGAAATTACCAAATTATGCGAGCGCATAATTGCATAATTTCGAAAAATCGAAGGTAATAATTAACCAATTCTAACTTTGTGAAATTTTTTACGAAATTTCTTCCCCGAATATGTTAAAATTGTCAAATTTCGAATTACAATTTTTAAAAACTAAAATTTCGATTTTTAGAAATCATAATTTGATTTGTGGGAATAAAAATTTCAATTTTTTGAAATTATAATAGGATTATGCGATGGCTTAATTTGATGGTTTTTTTTAAATTTAGGAACCAGGTGCGATGAAAATCCGTCTTTTTTAAAAAATTATTTTTTCTTTATTTTTTTTTAGGTTTTGTTCGATTCTAAAAAATGTAATTTCTTTTTGGATTTTCAAAATTATTATATTAGAACGAAAAAAAATGAAGACACTAATTATTTAATTTCCAGTTGGCTCGATTTTGAAAATAGTTGAAATAACAATAATTGTAGTCGGAATTGCTATATATTCTTTTCGGTGTATATTATAAAGGCATATTTAAAAAAAAAAAATAAAAATAGGTATTATTATTTTTTGTTCCATTATAGATCCTTCCGAAGAATTCTTGGAATAAATATGCTTCGAGTTACAAAAATCAACAAGTATCCACATTTTTTTCTATTACACTAAAAAATATACATTTAATAATTTTTATATATTCTTATTAGGTCGAGTCATAAGTAACTTCCGTTTTCTTACCAGATATCTATAGCTTGCGTCGGAAGTTACTTATGACACGACCTAATATTTGTGTAAAAAATTGCATAAAAAATATATAGTAATTCCAGCTACGACTGTAATCAAATATGGCGCCTACCATATACTAATAATTAATTTATTTCTATTATACCAATTTGAAATAAATTTATTGCGATTCCAACTATTTTCAAAATTGAGACATCCAAAAATTCAACAATTCGTGCCTTACTTTTTTTTCGGAGCAGCATAAATACCGATTTACAAATATATAAGGGAAAAACAGTAAAATGTAGATTCTAAGTATGTATGTGTGTACGTTCGCGATATACCCACTTGGTAAATCGTGACATGGATGAAACTTCACGCGCCCACGCTCTAGAAACGGGTGGATTACTCCGGAGTATGCATAACGCAAAGTAACGCATCTTCTTGGCTTAAAATATCGAAACACACGTGCACTTGCGTATACACGTATATTCGCACACTTTTATATACACACGTTCGTATATCAGATAGCATATTACACTATACCAAGACGAGGGAAAAAAAAGAATCACTGTTATTTCCTATGTATCCGTGACATTTTAAAACAGGCTTTTGTATTTTTATCATAGAGCGTATCTGTGTGCTCGTATGTATGCGAGCAACGTACGTGTGTCTATGCACACACACACACACGTGTACACGCAAGGTACCTTTATGGTACCGACGCAACTTTACCTGTTCTGGGTTAACACGTTGCTTACGTATTTAAATGTTCATTCATACATTCAAGTGTAACGAAAAGCACTTGTAATATATATATTTGCGTTGCACCGTGTATATATATTCATATATAAATTTCTAGGTGCATATGTGTAAAATCGTGTCGCAGATCCTTAATTTCTTGGGTGGAGCCTAAGGTGACACGGTAGCAGCAGCCGCGTCGATGGATTAGGTAATTCTTCCCGGATGGAAATTTCTTATCTCGATCATTTGCTCGGATTCGTGAAGAAATTGCTTGTTAAGAAAAAATGGTACGTGTGTGTCGAGAAAAAAAAAAATATTATAAAAAGTTCGACTATTGCGGCAATCCGGTAAAATTATAATAGAAGTAAAAGAAAGTGAGTCAGGAGAATTAAATCATTGAAAAATCAAAATGGATAATTTAATTATTCGATGTTGAACCACGTAATGTTACCATTATGTATTTTTTTTTATTAATATCTGTAATTGAATTAACTTTCTTTTACTTTTTTTTCTCACGAATGTACATTTTTTTAGGGAATTAATAATCATTATTATTATTATTATTATTATTATTATTATTATTATTATTATTATTAGGTCGGTGCATAATTAACGACGCTTACTTTGGGGGGAATACGGGAAAATAATCGTCGTTAATTATGCACCGACCCAGCATTATTACCAATTACATTATTCTCTTGTAATTTAATTTCTCTTAATATTTCTCTTGTGTTTAATACGATGTAATTAAATGGAGGCTATGCAATAAATAAATGAATGAATAAATAAATAAATAAAAGCGCGAATTGTATAATTATTTAGTATTAAACCACGAAATGTTACCATTATGTATTTTTTTTTGTTAATATCTGTAATTGAATTAACTTTCTTTTATTTTTTTTCTCACGAATGTACATTTTTTTAAAGGGAATTAATCATTATTATTATTGTCATTAGGTCGGTGCATAATTAACGACGATTACTTTGGGGGAATACGGCAAAATAATCGTCGTTAATTATGCACCCGACCCAGCATTATTACCAATTACATTATTCTCTTGTAATTTAATTTCTCTTAATATTTCTCTTGTGTTTAACACAATGTAATTAAATGGAGGCTATGCAATAAATAAATGAATGAATGAATAAATAAATAAATAAATAAAAGCGCCAATTGTATCATTTCCAGTTAAGTCGTGGACAAAATAATAAATTTTATTGAACATTGGGTTGGGGAATAAATTCGTAGCGTTTTCGTCTTTGCAGTCCTTGATAAAAACACGAATTTATTCCCCAACCCAATATATCGTAATTATTTTAAATAAAGTATTTGCAAAAACAACAAATATAATAAATAATGATGATGATGATGATGATGATGATGATGATGATGATGATGATGATGATGATGATGATGATGATGATGATGATGATGATGATGATGATGATGATGATGATGATGATGATGATGATGATGATGATGATGATGATGATGATGATGATGATGATGATGATGATGATGATGATGATGATGATGATGATGATGATGATGATGATGATGATGATGATGATGATGATGATGATGATGATGATGATGATGATGATGATGATGATGATGATGATGATGATGATGATGATGATGATGATGATGATGATGATGATGATGATGATGATGATGATGATGATGATGATGATGATGATGATGATGATGATGATGATGATGATGATGATGATGATGATGATGATGATGATGATGATGATGATGATGATGATGATGATGATGATGATGATGATGATGATGATGATGATGATGATGATGATGATGATGATGATGATGATGATGATGATAATAATAATAATAAATATAACGATAAATAAGCGTAAATAATCGTTCAGAAAATTGTTTCAACTTTTCCCCGCGAGATCAATTACGATCAAACAATTCCCCATAAGATCAATAATTAGAATTTCCACAAATATAATAACGGTGGGAATAATTGCATAATTTTTCGACGCGATCGCTGCAGTTTGGGTTGGAATTTCGCCAAAGTTTCCAATTTTCGGATTTATATCCGCATAAAATAAGAATTCTAGCTGGTGTTTTTGCGAGAACCTTTAGAAGAACGAATTTGGCGAGAGAAAGAAATTGTGTAGGACATATATACGCGAAACGGTGAGTTACGGGTAAAAGTAATTGCCCGTGTAATGTATACAACGAGTATATACTTACACGCGCGCGTAATGAAAATATACAAAAAAAAAAATATGGAAGTATAACCGTGGCATTAAGGAATAAGCGCGAGTGTACCCGCTGGATAAAGTTTCTTCGGACGTTCATGAATATTCAGAACGTTCCAGCAGTCGGAAACTCGCGTTTGAATGGTCGAGTTGCAGCGAATTAATATGGGCATACGGTAGAAATCGGATGCACATAAATTAAATAAAAAGAATTAGGCGAAGACCAAAAAAAAAAATAAGATGAAACTTTTCAAGATACGTTCCAGGTACAAATATAGGCTCCTCTCGTTCCTCGAAATACCCCCATCAGCCGCGGCAATTCCGCGCAATTGCGTTCCCAGACCCAGGAGGACGCGACTCGAAAAAGTGCATAGGCCGGAATTGCATCTTTACGACCGCCGGAGGTCCGTATAAATAAATAGTCGACGGATTAAAAATCGCGTGGACACGCGAACATGGAAATCGAGCCCGCGCAAATTTCAATTCCGTTTAGACTCGTTCGTTGCATTCGAGATTAGCGCAATATCTTCGCCGCGGAGACGCAGATCCCGGGTTAGATTAATACGCGCATATCCGAGGCACATAACTTTTCGATGCATTACGAATTTCCATTTTCCATGGGTATACGCATGCGCATCCGTACACATGTAAATACGTCCCGTGCGTTTGGAATACGTCCCGGGGAACGTATAAAAAAAAAAAATGCACTCGAACGGCTCAGATGCAGAGGGACATCGCGATGCAAATGCGAAATATCTTCCTTATGGCTCTTGGTGGCGTTTCATTGATATAATGCCCATTTTTGTGTATAAATTTTCCCGGTCCGTAATTTATCCACGGACTCGCGGCTGAATTTATATAGCGACTCGGGCTGTAAATACCGCGGGTACAGTGCACGTTCGCTTGAATATTAATTATCCGCGGGTATACAACAAGCTACTGTATTTAGAATTAGATAAAGTTGAAAATTCTAGGGCATTCACTGCCTCGCAGGTGGAGAAATTACGCATGGCCTCGCCACGGCGCGCACGGGTCATGATATAACTTGCCCCGATGGACGGCCATAAAAGTTGCCTTCGGGAGCCGTTCGAAAAAAAAAGAAAAAAAAAACGAAACATGGCGGAAACCCATAAATTTCCATATTCCAGGTGAAAAAAGTGTCCAGGCTACGTTCCATCGGCGCGTAACTCGGCGTTTCTAATCCTCCGCTCTTGGGTTTATTAAGGGGGAACAACCCAGGTAGAAAGTAATCAATGGAATTAGTTTGTATTAAGCTAATTTTATCAGTTTTAGCCTAAAACTAGCTGGCAAACTATGGTTAGTACAAGGTTAGTTGGTAACGCTCTGGATCGCTAACATTAAGCTTACAGTTTTAACTTGCATAAACAGTGACAATTCAGCTTACTACAAGGTTGAAAATAAAGCTTATTCTTAGCTAGAGTAGATTTGGTAATTTAAGTTTAAAAAAACGTTTACAGAGAAAAATTTTTTATTATTATTTTTTTGTCTCAACACAAACATCAGATATTGAGCATTGCATGTATAGTGTTATATATATTTTAGAAATATAAAACAGTAAATGTCATATTATTTTTAATTTTATGCTCATATTTTAATTTATTTATTAGCTTTAGGTTTCAAACTCTTTGGTTTTTTAGAATCCACAATCTGAGTATTGTTCTTTTTATTATTACCCGTTGTATCAGATTCCTTTAATTCATTTATTACAATTTATATATGGCTCTGGAGGAAATAGGCAGGTAAACTTTTTATTCTTATCATTGCAAGTCACCCACAGTGATGGCACGGCGTCGATAAATTTTTGTGATGTTTTTCCCTGGGTTATAAATTCAATTAATAAATATTCATACGTCTCACCACTTTCTTTATTTCTACTAGATCCAGCCATATCGATCAATAATTAACAATTAATGTTAACATCAATGTCAACTACATATTTCTAACCTAAATCTTGATGTCGTTTTTATTTTTTACAAACACTGTCTTAATTAGTAATACCATAGTTAATATCAATATATCAGTAGGATCCGGAAAAAGTACGCAATATTTTTTTTATTTATACAAAATATTTCTGAAATGAATAAATGAATAAAATTAAACTCAATTATCACTTATAAACAATGACACAAACTCCTAATTAACCTCAAACTTCAGTTCTCAATGTACGCTTGGAGTAATGTGAGCAGATAAGGTAGTTTTAAGCTTAGAATCCATGCTTAGAACGAATCTTATAATACGCGTGGAAAACAAGCTAACAGCAAGGTATTTTTGAAGGTTAGTTACACTCTAAAGACTTGTCATAGAATTCATTCTAATAACAACCTAGAATAAAGCTTGCAAAACAAGACTTGGATGTTAAGCTAAAATAAAGCTATTTTGAAGTTTCAAACTAGTCCGACTAAGACAATTTTCTACCTGGGAACAGTATGACAGTAGTAGAAATAGGCGATATCTATGATTTTATTTTTATTCACTCATGTACTCCACGAATGTCAGTGTTAAAGGGTTAAAAAATACATACTTTGAACTTTGTTTAAAAATTTGTTTATAAAGAAATATATATTTTGTAGTACATTTATAGTGGTCGCTGTAATACGCTGCACGGAGGAGGCGCGTTACTGGTTGTCATCATAATTCGCTTATCGATAATCTGAAAATCAAAAGGAAAACACTGTTTTAATCTACATTAGTATGGCTTCAGTTAAGTGTACCCGATTTTTGAAAAACGAATTATTGTTAAAATTACAATTCTCCAAAGAAAATTCCCAAAAAAGAGAACCAAAAAATTCTTCCTTTCAGAGAGAAAAAAAATAGTAAATATGAATATATAAAAAAATCCGTACGCTTAACCGAAGCCATACTAATATAGACCAAAAAACTGTGTTTTCCTTTTGATTTTCGGATCATCAATAGGCGAGTTATGATGACGACCAGTAAGGCGCCTCTTCCGTGCAGCGTATTTACAGCGACCAACTACAAAATATATAATTCTTTATAAAAAAAATTTTTAAACGAAGTTCAAAGTACGTATTCTTTAACCCTTTAACACTGACATTTGTGGAGTACATGAGTGAATTAAAAAAAAAATATCCAAAATATCGCCTATTTCTACTACTGCCACACTGTTGTTCCCCCTTAAATTATAATCCCTCGAGTGGCGATCGAACGATCGTCAAACAATCGCACATGACCGATCGTCAATGCGTTTCCGATGTAATAATGTCCCCGTAACTCGGCAGTCGTTGAAAATGTAAACGGCGGCTTATAGAAATTTCGTCGGATGATAAAAAATCATTCGTCATGAATATTCATAACCAAGAGTGACAAAGTGTATGTAATGTATGCGTGTATGATGCATACGTAGAGTTACAACATATATATAAATATATTATATAGGTATATTTATAAATTTTTTTTTATTTATTTTAATGGTGATTTAAACAGGCTACGGCAACTAGGACGGATTTTTCCCGTGAAAGTTCAATTTGTCTATCAAGGCAAACATTATCACTTTTTTTTTTCCACATATTTTTTTTTTTTTTTCGTTCCTTCTCCAGTTACGCCGTTTTGAAGAGAAAGTACACGGGCGCGTATCAATCTTTCGATACTCCGCGGGCTGCATAAAAGTAGCAGCGACGCGACTTACGTTAGATCCTAAAAGCTTTTGGTCGTTAACGTTGTTGGTCCTTTTATTTTCCCCATTATATACCCACCGTCCAGATCCAACTCCGGGATTATACCGATTTTCTCCCCCCCCCCCCCCTGGAAACCGGAAACGCGTTGATGCGATTACGGTGCATTAGAAGATAAAAAAAAATGCATACCAATGCAGGAACGTTATGATCACTCTTCGCTATCGTTGCAAGTGCGAATCGCAATCGTATCGGAGCGACTGCAATCGTCGAGTGCCCTCGGAATGCTGGGGTAGGTATCGGTTTGGCGTAATGAGTGACTGACGCGTGATAACGTAATCGCCGCATCTCGTTGCATCCTTATGCAACAGCTGCATCTTCCTTCACGGACAATTTTCGAAATTGGAATAAAAAATTGGAAAATCCGTTTTAATTTTGAAAATGGTGCCTATATATATTTTTTTTGTTTTTGCATGTGTACAAAAGATATTAAGAATGTATTAGTGACTGACACGTGATGGCATAATTGCTGCATCTCGTTGCATCCTTATGCGACTGCAATTTTCTTCACGCACAATTTTCAAAATCGGAACCGAAAATTGGAAAATCTGTTTTAATTCTGGAAATGGTACCTATATATTTTTTTGTTTTTGCAATTATATAATATATATTAAGTATGTATTAGTGACTGACACGTGACAGCATAATTCCTGCATGTCAATGCATCTTTTCGCAACTGCACTTTTCTTCAGGAAACATTTTCAAAATTGCATCGAAAAATTGGACAATCTTTCCAATTTTGGAAATGGTACCTACTTGTCGCTTCATATTAAGTGGGTATTTATGACTGACACGTGAGAGCATAATCGCAGCATCTCGTATGCATCCTTATGCATCAGCTGCATCTCTCTTCACGGACAATTCTCAAAATTGAAATAAAAAATTGGAAAATCTGCTTTAATTTTGAAAATGATGCCTATATATTTTTTTTGTTTTTGCATATGTATAAAAGATATTAAGAATGTATTAGTGACTGACACGTGACAGCATAATTGCTGCATCTCGTTGCATCCTTATGCGATTGCATTTTTCTTCACGCACAATTTTCAAAATCGGAACCGAAAATTGGAAAATCTTTTTTAATTTTGGAAATGGTATTAATATATTTTTTTCTTTTTGCAATTATATAATATATATTAAGTATGTATTAGTGACTGACACGTGACAGCATAATTGCTGCATCTCGTTGCATCCTTATGCGACTGCATTTTTCTTCACGTACAATTTTCAAAATCGGAACCGAAAACTGGAAAATCTGTTTTAATTTTGGAAATGGTACCTATATATTTTTTTGTTTTTGCAATTATATAATATATATTAAGTATGTATTAGTGACTGACACGTGACAGCATAATTGCTGCATCTCGTTGCATCCTTATGCGACTGCATTTTTCTTCACGCACAATTTTCAAAATCGGAACCGAAAATTGGAAAATCTTTTTTAATTTTGGAAATGGTACCTATATTTTTTTTATAACAAATTTTACCTATATATATATATATTATTTCATATATACAAAATATATGAAATCGGCAAAGCAGAAGACGATTTTTTCTCGATCGACGAACGTTTCTCCGATAATTCTAAACGATGCGTATTATAGCAGATACGCGATATTAGATTATCGCGAACGTGCGCGTACGTGTTTGTAAATATAATACACACACGGATATACCTGCGCGCGGTATTAAAAGCAAGTATAACCACGTGTCGCGTACTTACATTAGCTCAACGACATTTAAGATGGTTTACCGTGATAAGTTCTGTTGGTAGTGACTCGATCTGTAAACTCGGTCCATAAATCGAGCGACATGTTGCGAAACGTCCGTAATGAACGTGGGTACCTCTACCTACCTAATTGATAGCGTTTATGCCGTGTACATGCACGCGCGTGCACACACGCTCACGAATATATGCAGCTTCTGTAGCTCCAGCGTGTACGTAATAAGCATATACATAGTGTATGCACGCACTTCGCTTAAAACCTATACCTCCACTAACTCAACTCAACTCAAGTCAACTCAACTTCGCTTGACCGTTATTAGATGCCTCGACAATTTTCTAAACCTTAATAGTGAAATCCAACAAAGAGAAGATTAATTTTACGAGTCTCTTATTTATCATTTCTTGTCTGTCGTACTTCTGCGCGTTAATCGCATGATTGATGATTCGTGCCGCGCGTGAAATATTTCGAAAATTTTCAAAACACGTCGGGGAAATTCTATTCAGCGGGAATTCCGCGTATACGAGCGCAAAAAATGCGAAATCTCAATTTCAAAAATTGCAAAAATTGCAGTTTATCGACCCGAGGTTTCGAGAAAATGCAGTCAAAGGGAATTCAAGTGAAATAAAAATACGCATATTTTGGAATTTCGACTTCCGTCATAATAATAATAATAATAATAATAATAATAATAATAATAATAATAATAATAATAATAATAATAATAATAATAATACCAGAGGACCCGTGGCATTGTCATGCGCCAGCAATTTGTTCGGAGCCATAAAAAAGTCTTTTATGGCGTTGTAGGCACAACTAATAAAAAATTAATAGTGTATAATGAGTAAAAAGTGGGTCGGTAGGCGCTGGGAGATTCCATGTGTGCACTTTTTAAGAAGTGTTAAATTATGTATTAAACCGGTGATACGGAAAACGGCCAGTTTTTTGTTCCCCTGCTCATTCTTTTCAACCTTCCTATTTCACGAAGACTCTAGTCCGCTCTTCTTTTCCCTTAGCTGCCTTTTAAAGTTTTTAAGAGCGCGTGAGTCGAGTTATAAACACACCTGCGTGTGCATACAACTATTTAATGGCCAATTTTCAGATAAGGCTAATAACAATGATTGAAGAGTCAATAAAGAACCGTTTAGCCGGAGGAGTCCCAACGAATTTGGCTACTCTTGCACTCCCAACAAAAAAAAATGGGTAAAAATTGAAGGGTGCCCCGAAAATGCGCAAACAAAATTTCCAAAAGTCGATTTTTTTGGGTATCCACTTGGGTATACCCCTTCCCCCCAAAATGGGGTAAAAATTAAAGTTTCAAAAATGGGGTTGGAAATGTCATTTTTAGGGGTAATTTTTCCCGTAGAATCGATTCCCAGGGTCAAATTTAATGAAATCCGAGCGAAAGTTGGAAAAAAGTAGGTTTTTTGAAGAAAAATCGTGTTTCCCGTAAGAAATTTTGAATTTTAACAATAAAAATGGATTCCTTGAAAAAAAATACATCGGATAAGGGTCTCCCGAAAATGCGCAAAAAAAATTTCCAAAAGTCGATTTTTTTGGGTATACCCCTTCCCCCAAAAATGGGGTAAAAATTAAAGTTTCAAAAATGGGGTTGGAAAAGTCATTTTTATGGGTAATTTTTCCCGTAGAATCGATTCCCAGGGTCAAATTTAATGAAATCCGAGCGAAAGTTGGAAAAAAGTAGGTTTTTTGAGGAAAAATCGAGTTTCCCGTAAGAAATTTTGAATTTTGACAGCGAAAATGGATTCCTCGGAAAAAAATACATCAGATAAGGGTCTCCCGAAAATTTGCAAACAAAATTTCCAAAAGTCGATTTTTTTGGGTATATTTACCCCTTCCCCGAAAAATGGGGTAAAAATTAAAGTTTCAAAAATGGGGTTGGACAAGTCATTTTTAGGGGTAATTTTTCCCGTAGAATCGATTCCCAGGGTCAAATTTGATGAAATCCCAGCGGAAGTTGGTAAAAAGTAGGTTTTTTGAGGAAAAATCGTGTTTCCCGTAAGAAATTTTGAATTTTGAAAGCGAAAATGGATTCCTCGGGAAAAAATACATCGGATAAGGGTCTCCCGAAAATGCGCAAACAAAATTTCCAAAAGTCGATTTTTTTGGTTCCCCGAAGAATGGGGTGAAAATTAAAGCTTCAAAAATAACGTTAGGGAACCCATTTCTGGGGGTAATTTTTCGCGTAGAATCGATTGCAGTTGTTAGTTTCCACAAAATCCTATCGGAAATCGATAGTTGATTATCAAAAATATTTTTAAATGGACTTTCGACGGGATTCCGCTAACGAATTGCGCTGAAGCAGCAATTGGCGAGCCTCCCAGGTAGATACACGATGCATCCACATGCATCAGGTGTACACGTTCGCTTGCAAAATCTTTAAGTATAGATAATATAAGCATGTAATATAGGTAGACTCTTTGCAAGAAGATATCCGTAACGTCAAACAACAATTTTTACAATAGCTTTAACCTATATTCCCGTAGACATCTAGAAATGAATTATTGACAGGTAATATTGCTCTTGGGGGTACGCCGATCGACCGATGGAACCGAACAGGTTGTTCTATCTAACTCTCCACACGCTTTTCAAGTTGTTCTACCGGCATCTAGTTTCACGTATATACTTATATATTATCGATATACATACCCACACCGGTGTCTCGTATCGCACACCAACGGCGACTTCTCCATTTATACGTATTTCCAATTTTACACGTACGCTCTTATATTGAAAAACTCGCAAAAAAAAAAATCCTTCTACCCACGTTTCTTTTCAAAATATACGCACACTTCCACGCCGATTTCCAGGTAAACCTACGAATACCCGCGCCTGTAATAATATCGTTTCTGGAAGATCAGTTGCGACTTACTCCCTTTTGATCCCCAGCTGCCTCATTACAGCTATTACACACACGCACGCACGCACACACACACACACACACACACACACACACACACACACACACACACACACACACACACACACACACATATATATATATATACACACATATACATATATAGATATATATACACATATACATATATACATATATATATACACATATACACATGTGTGTGTGTGTGTGTGTATAAAATGGACAACGTGCATGTGTTTATTTCCCGCAACATGTTCATGAAATTTATCTCGTGACGTCACCGTGCGTGCATGCACATATGCATGCACAGTTGCATTTGGCGTACACACGCACACACCGGAACGCGCGCGCGAGTACACGGGTAATTATAAGCGTGTGTAGGTACCGCGGCGAGTAAATGAAAGTATTTCGAAAAATGGAGATATTATTTTTAATGTACCGACGACTCGGTTCCGAAAGATATCGGAGAAAGTTTAGCGGCGGTTGCAATTTTTGCCGCTGGATTAATAACTTTCCGGATTAAAGCCCCTATCTCTGGCCTCTCGCGTATGTGCAAGTATGTTCATTATTTCACGTCCAACTTTATACGGACAAATTCAGTTACGCAATTCGACTAATATATATAAGTGACACTCTGTTTTTTTTTTGTTGGTTTTTCTTTTTCCTTCGAATCAAATCTCGCGCAAGTTCCACACGGAATCGATGCGATTTCATGCCCCGGGTGATACAGGTATTGCTTTCTTCTGTGCCACATTGTGTTGGAATGCAACTTTTTCTCGGCATGCAAGCGCTCAAAAAAAAAAAATAATGAAAAGGTATATTTGAATGGGTCACCACAAAAACGTTGTAAGGTACAAATTGCAAATTGTTCGAAAACCCCCGAAAATGAAAAAAAATAACCTGATGGATTTTTAACAAAATTCATCCATTTAAAAAAAAAAATTGTTTAAAAGAATCCATCAGGTTATTTTCTAAAAAATCCATCCATTTTTTTTTAAATTGTTTTGAGAAATCCATCAGTTTCTTTTTTTATAAATCCATTTTTTTAAAATTGTTTTTAAAAATCCATCCATTTGTTTTAAAATTGTTTCTAAAAATCTATCCATTTTTTCGAGTTGTTTTAAGAAATGCGCCAGCTTATTTTTTTAAAAATCCATCAGGTTATTTTCTAAAAAAATCCATCCATTTTTTAAAAAATTGTTTTGAAAAATCCATCAGGTTATTTTTTTAAAAATCCATTTTTTTAAAAATTGTTTCTAAAAATCCATCCATTTTTTTAAAATTGTTTTAAAAAATGCGCCACCTTATTTTTCAAAAAATCCATCAGGTTATTTTCTAAAAAGATCCATCCATTTTTTTAAAAATTGTTTTGAAAAATCCATCAGGTTATTTTTTTAAAAATCCATCCATTTTTTAAAAAATTGTTTCTAAAAATCCATCCATTTTTTTTAATTGTTTTAAAAAATGCGCCACTTTATTTTTTAAAAAATCCATCAGGTTATTTTCTGAAAAAATCCATCCATTTTTTAAAAAATTGTTTTGAAAAATCCATCAGGTTATTTTTTTAAAAATCCATTCATTTTTTAAAAAATGTTTTTAAAAATCCGTCCATTTTTTAAAAAATTGTTTTTAAAAATCCATCCATTTTTTTTAATTGTTTTAAAAAATGCGCCACCTTATTTTTTAAAAAATCCATCAGGTTATTTTCTAAAAAAATCCATCCATTTTTTTAAAAATTGTTTTGAAAAATCCATCAGGTTATTTTTTTTTATTTTCGGGGGTTTTTGAACAATTTGCAATTCGTACCTTACAACGATTTTGAGGTGACTCATTCATTTAATTAACATATTTCTGATAAATCGCATCGAAATGGAAGCTGCGAGAAATTGCAATTGCAATTCAATGAAGAATTCGTCGAATGCATGGATTTTCTGCAGCGACACGTGATTTTCATAATCGTGACGTTGAAAAAGGCTTTTTCAATTTATAAGGCTCGCATGCATCGTAAATTAAATAGAAATCTAAGATTCAAGAAAAAAAAAAAAGAAAAAAAAAGAAAAAGAAGAGGATGCTGGAAGAGGAGGAGCAGAAGAAGGAGATCGAGTCATCTTTTCTGAAAGGTCATCTTCCTCCTTTTTTATTTTCCTCTTCTCTCTTTCCTTTCCGTTCATCGTTTGATAATTATTATAAAGCCAAGTGAGTAATCGTAAGAGAGCACTAAATTTTTAAGACCGCGTTAAACCATGTTACCATTAGGTACCTACTCGCTAATTAATCATCGCTTCGCGTTCAAACGGCCTCAGCTCTTCATATTATTGCATGTACCGTAAAATATTTCGAGTTGAACAGTCAAATTCCAGAAACTCGAACGGAAGAAGAAAGAAATAAAAATAATGTGGCTTTCTTTCTTCAATTTTTTATTAAAGGATGTGTATTGAATAATAGAATGTGGGTCATTCATTTTTTTCTTAAATTAAAAATACTGTAATATAATATAATTCTAAATTGCATTAGTAAATTTATTTCAATTTTTTGAATTTCATGAGTGGAGTAATTATATTTTTGGAAGAAAATCTCCTGATGCAAAATTGATTTTTTTGGTAGATAATTCGGAAGTTATAATTAAAAGTGTAATTAAAACAATTACAATAATATCTTGTAGCAATTTATTGTATTTTTATTATTATTATTATTATTATTATTATTATTATCATTAGTATATATTAGCAAATTTTAGGATTACGTTGGATAAATTAACAAATAGAATATTATTGTAAAAAAATTATTTAACCATTTGAATCAAAACTAATGGATGCAAAATTCATTTTTATAGATATTTGGAAATAATAATTAAAACAATAGGGATTTTCCTAGTAATTTTCTAGTAACATCCACTGTCACGTTTTTTTGACGATTTCTTTGAAAAAATTAAATATAGAATATTGTTTTCCAACAAGTATTTTAATATTTTCAATAAAAAAAAATATGTAAATGCGAAATTTATTTTGAAAAATGACCGATAATTATAATTAAAGTAATTGCAATATGCTCAATCACATGTGTATATTGTACTCTCATTGTCAACTATTTATTTTCTAATTTCATTTTTAAAAAAGGAATGTATTTAAAAAAAAATTTTTTTACAGTGAAAAAATTTAAATACTAAATTTCTATTTCAAGATGACATTCAAATATTCGCATAAAATCCCACGGATTGAAACTTAATGTCTAGAAATAACTAGAAATTAGTATTTAAAATAATAATAATAATAATAATAATAATAATAATAATAATAATAATAATAATAATAATAATAAGCAATATTCCTAATATTATATTGCATTTCTTTTCAACTATTTTACAGAGTAATAAAAAATTAAGCAGCTTAACCGCCAAAATTCACCCCTCAAAGGGGGTTAGAGGACCCAAAGGGTTGAAGAAACGCGATAATGCACCACAACAAAACCAACATTTCTCTTCGTCATTGGACGGTAACAGAGACTACGATCTGCATTTTACCCGGTAATACAACCAATGAGAATACGAGACCTACATAAGACTTTTTCTTTCTTTCTCTCTCTCTCTCTCTTTCTCTCTCTCTCTTTCTTTCTCTACCTTTGCAACCTGTAGAACATCCATTATTATAATCGATTCCTCCAGAGTTCCATTACTCCTCAAATCTAACATTTACCTACACCCTTGGAACTTTACGAGAGCGCACTCGTACCGCGAGCCTTGTGTGTTCACCGAGATCCTAAAAGATCACGATACCTTTTTTTTTTCTTCCTATTTCACTTCATCTTTTTCCTCCTCAGTCTTTCGTTCCTTTCCTTCCTCGGCGTCGTTCGTTGCTTCTCTCTTATCCTCTTCTGTCTTATCCTCCTTCTCTTTTTTCAACTTTTTTTTTACACTACCGCGGCTATTTCTCCATGCCTCGCTGACCAAGGCACTGCTTAGGCTCGAGTGTGTGCGTACACACCGTGTATACGTGTGCACTGCCTGTGTAGAAAACTCCGGTGTATGTACGTACGTTCGAGATACACGAAATCTCGCGTATCGGAGTGTTTGGTAGCAAAGCGAATAAAAAGAAAAAAAAAAGAAAGAAAGAAATAAGCAACCGAGGGACGGAAATCCGGGGAATCGGTATAGAAATCGATGGAAAAAGTGGGGTTTCCGAAAACTGTCGCTAATTACGGTAATTGGAGGGAGACCGAAGGGAAGAAGAAGAGGAAAAAAAAAAGTTGGAAATGCCGGCCCGCCCATTTTTATCCCGCGTGTCTTGCGAAAGGACATTAATATATCTGTTAAATATCGATCTCGGCAAAAAGAGGCCTAGAAGGAAAATGAACTAACGAGTAAACGAGTAACCAAAGCGAGAAAAGAGCAAAAAGATCCCCCCGTGCGCGGCAAAAAGGTGGAAATAAGACGGATACTAAAAGAACGAAACACGTGCTAAACTGGTATTGTAACAGCTATATACCAGCGTGACGTCATATTAGGTATATCTGCCTCTGAAAAGTATTGTAAACTACTTCTTGCGGAGTTAAACGTCTTCCACATCTTTTTAATATAGAAAACACGTTTGCTATATATACCGTCATAAGGGAAATCAAACGGACGTATATACATATACGTATATATGTTATATATGTATAAAATGAGGAATACGCAAGGCGGGTAATTATAATGCTACAGCTTATACGTATGGTGTATGTATATAGTAGCTATTCGTCAATATGACGTTTCGCGTAGGAATAATTCTTTTCCGGGAAATAAAAACGTTATTACGTTTTTTTTTCTTCTACCCAGAATTTTGGCTTTTGCGCACTAAAAAAAAAGTATATAGTAATTCTTACTATAGTTACAGTTCAATGAGGCATCAATAATATATTTCTATAATGAAAATATAATATCTGTGGAAAAAATATAGAATAATAATAATTATATTATTAATATTTATTAATAATATAATTATTAATTATAGTTATATTATTTTTCTATAATAATAATAATGATAATGATAATAATGATAATAATGATAATGATAATGATGATGATGATGATAATAATAATAATGATAATAATAATAATAATATAATTCTAATAATACAATTCCGGTCAATAATATTTCTGATAATTTAATTTCTGATATTTCTGATAATTGTAACTATATTTATTGTTATTCTAACCATTTTCATAATCGAATCAACTGTAAATTAAATAATTAGTGCCTTCATTTTTTCGGTGTAATAATTTTGAAAATCGGGAAAAAAAATTTTTTTTTTAACTAGATACTCAATTTGATAATTAAAATTAATATTGTAATAAGTATAATATAAAAAAAGTAATTTCGTACTTTTTTAAGCATCGAGTAATTTTTAACTGTTTTGTTGGCTAATTAAAAAAAATAAATAATTAAGCAAAAAATATATTTCTTTTTTCACAGAGATTTTTATAAAAATATATAGTATATGGAAGAATGTATGCGTGCTCTTGTGTGTGTGTGTGTGTAGACTGAAAAATAAAATGTGTCGAAAAACAAACAAAAGTGACGTCACAATGTTTAAATAAAATCTAAAACCAATTTAAAAAAAAAAGAAAATAAATACCCAATATACAGAAAATTTAATAATAAATTTCAAAATTGAAAATTTGATGTTTAAAATTTTGACTAGAAAAAGAAGAAGATGTAATCACAAACTTATGATCCAAGAAAAGAAGCAACAGGTGGAACAAATGATTTTCCTCAATTGCAACCGCCAAGATTCGACGTATTTATTGAAAAAATAAATAAATAAATAAATGAAAGAAAAAATTGCCAATCAGATTTTGGAATTGATAAGTAGATGTAATATCTATATATCGATATAAAATCGAATATATTGCCTTTACCTTATCGTGACCTATACCTACGCCTCTCTGCATCTGTCTCCTTCGCTCTTTCTCTCTCTAACACACAATTCGTGCGAAGTGTCATGGCCAAATCTCGTTAAAGATCAAATCCTCCCTCTCGTTATATTCCCTCTACAAGACATTTCTATGTAACATTCCACGAGGTACTTACACTTTATAACCGACGAGTGATTGTTGCAATTGTAAACCCAACTACTGATTAGAGTTTCACGGTGTCTTTTACTCATTTACATGACGTTGAAGTATACGAGCGTACCGTTTCTAATCAATCTTCCGCCCAGTCTTTTCATTCCTGGTCTTTCAATCATTAGTGATGCCTAATAATGAGCCTACGTGGGTGTACATGTGTGCTTGGGATGAATGCCCAAAATCAGCTGACCCAAAAAAAAAACAAACAAACAAATAAAAAAAGTCAGCTCTTTTTCGTTTCGAAAAAATTTCGGAAATTCTACTTTATGCAACTTTTAGAAAAAAAATGCATTAATAAATTCATTTTGAATAATTCTTCTAAACTGTAAGGAAAAAAGGGTTCGAATTTAATTATATGCAACTCATTATGAAACTTAAGAAACTTGGAAATAATTAAATTCATTTTGAAACTTAAAATTGTAAAATTTCAAAATTACAATATTACACTTGAAAATTACCAATTTCAAATGTCAAATTTTCGCAATTTAAATTTACAAAATCAAAAAATTTGAAAATTAAACATTAAAAATTTGAAATGTAAAATTTAGAAATTTGAAAATTAATAATTAAAAATTTGAAAATTAATAATTAAAGATTTGAAAATTAAAATTTAGACATTTGAAAATTAATAATTAAAAATTTGAAAATTAATAATTGAAGATTTGAAAATTAAAATTTAGAAATTTGAAAATTAGTAATCAAAAATTTGAAAATTAAAATTTAGAAATTTGAAAATTAATAATTAAAAATTTGAAAATTAATAATTAAAGATTTGAAAATTAAAATTTAGAAATTTGAAAATTAATAATTAAAAATTTGAAAATTAATAATTAAAGATTTGAAAATTAAAATTTAGAAATTTGAAAATTAATAATCAAAAATTTGAAAATTAAAATTCAGAAATTTGAAAATTAATAATCAAAAATTTGAAAATTAAAATTCAGAAATTTGAAAATTAATAATTAAAAATTCAAAAATGTTGAATTTAAAAATTCGGAAATTTTAAATTGGAAAATTCCAATCTTATTGTTAGAAGCAAAATTTAAGAAACAATACTATTTTTCGCATTTCCATTTGAACAATTCAAAGTCCATTTCAATTTCGAAACCTTTTCTGGAATTTCAAGAACTACTTTTTTGAAATGTCATAACCTTAAGAAAAAAATTTCTAGAAATATTTTTTTTTATTTCCGGTGATAGATTAATCGCCGCCACTCTAATATTTCAAGCCAAATAAAATCTAAAACTCTGACGGGGAAATTCTATGGAAAAATGACTGGACCTCTTCGAATTCACTGGACCGGAATTGTTTCTTTCTTAGGAAACTTTTCGACCAATTTATTAATGTCCATACGAATGATCGCAGAAACGGCCTTCACGTGCGAATACTTACAAGAGACATTTAAGAATTCCGTTGTAACATTTCAAGGGCCCGTAATATTCGAGCACTTCCAGGATCACCGGACCGCGCTTAAGGATAAATATATATACATATATATGTATATATATATTACACAGAAATCAAATCGTCATGGTTCCGTGTTAAAAGCAAAACGGCTCGAAGAGAGAAAGGAAGGTAACAAACAGTAATAATCTCGCAGTGAGACAACAAATGCAATTTCTTCGCCGTGAGTTAAAAAAAAAAGTAATACATGAAGAAGGTGAGGACATGTCAAGGGCGATAATCTTTCAACGGTGCCGCGAAATAAAATATATATATATATATATACACTTGCGGTGGTATATCATAAATTAAACGACGTAATTTTGGGACTCACGAGTCCTCGGACACGTCAGAAGGTACCCCGTTTCTCCCTCGCATAGACAAACCCGGAAAAAGATGCACTCGTGACGCAAAAAAGTTAAAATTTGTGCAAAAATTGTTTTCTGACACGCAAGAATTTCTCTAGAAAAATAATGCGAGGGATTAGTGTAAAATTAGTATCAATTACCAATTCCTTATAATTTTCAAATTAATTTCATTATTTTTCATTTAATTAAAATTTTATTTCAATTAATTTCCATTATTTCTTTTCATTATTATGTAATTTATGATTAAGTAATTCATTATTATTTAAATTAACTTATTTTTTTCTAGTTGGTTTCGTTATTTCACGTCACGAGCGCATACTAATTATATTTAGTAGCAATTTCCAATATTATTTCGACGACTCCTTATTACTCCTCATCCGAGAAGGGACCGCCGAGAGACTAGGAGATATTAACCCAGTTTCTCAGGATGAATTTCAAAGTGCATAAATACATAAATTGTGGTGATTTATGATTTATGATAATATATAATACACGCAGTCCATAGTTATACAAATCACGACGATTATTACTGCATCAATGAGACTTATTGACAGTGATTCACTGCAACCACAATACGACGTCCCGGAGTACTTGCCTGTATAAACAACTGTAGGAAGGCTTTCAGAATACACGGGTGCCTGTATTCTCTGCCCTTTCTTTTACCCGAGATGTAAAATTATTAACCAAAGAAAATAAAGCAAAGTTATTATGATTTACGATTCTATTGTTAGTCAGTCCTTCGTTTCTATGTATGTACGTAAACGTACTTCCGAAAACGCGATTTCTCACGGAACGGAATGAACAAGAAAAAACAATTAACAAAAGAAAGCAACCGACTGACTCGATGTACGGCTCTTGGATATTTATCTTTTGCTTCGCTTGCACGCGCCGAATAAAGATGCTGAAAGATTTTCAATATTTCGAGTCCGAAATTTCCCCCCAAAAAGGGGGAAAAATTAAAGTTTCTAAAATCGGGTTGGACAAGTCATTTCTACGGGTAATTTTTACCGTGGAATCGATTCCCAAGGTCAAATTTAATGAAATCCCAGCGAAAGTTGGAGAAAAGTAGGTTTTTTAAGGAAAAATCGTGTTTCCCGTAAGAAATTTTGAATTTTGACAATGAAAATGGATTCCTCGGGAAAAAATACATGGAATAAGGGTCTCCCGAAAGTTCCCAAAAAAAGTTTTCAAAAGTCGATTTTTTGGAGTATATTTCCCCCTTCCCCCAAAAATGGGGTAAAAATTAAATTTTCATAAATGGGGTGGGACAAGTCATTTTTAGGGGTAACTTTTTCCGTAGAATCGATTCCAAAGGTCATATTTGATAAAATCCCAGCGGAAGTTGGTAAAAAATAGGTTTTTTGAGGAAAAATCGCACTCCCCGTTGGATTTTGGAAATTTTGACAATGAAAATGGATTCCTCGGGAAAAAATACATCGGTCTCCCGAAAGTGCGAAAAAAATTTTTCCAAAAGTCGATTTTCTTGCGCATACCCCTTCCCCCCCAAATTGGGTAAAAATTAAAGTTTCAAAAATGGGGTGGGACAAGTCATTTCTACGGGTAATTTTGACCGTGGAATCGATTCCCAAGGTCAAATTTAATGAAATCCCAGCGAAAGTTGGAGAAAAGTAGGTTTTTTGAGGAAAAATCGTGTTTCCCGTAAGAAATTTTGAATTTTGACAATGAAAATGGATTCCTCGGAAAAAAATACATCGGATAACGGTCTCCTGAAAGTGCGAAAAAATTTTTTCCAAAAGTCGATTTTTTGGGGCATACCCCTTCCCCCCAAAATGGGGTAAAAATTAAAGTTTCAAAAATGGGGTGGGACAAGTCATTTTTAGGGGTAATTTTTCCCGTACAATCGATTCCAAAGGTCATATTTGATAAAATCCCAGCTAAAGTTGGTAAAAAATAGGTTTTTTGAGGAAAAATCGCACTTCCCGTAGGATTTTGGAAATTTTGACAATGAAAATGGATTCCTCGGGAAAAAATACATCGGATAACGGTCTCCTGAAAGTGCGAAAAAATTTTTCCAAAAGTCGATTTTTTTGGGCATACCCCTTCCCCCCAAAATGGGGTAAAAATTAAAGTTTCAAAAATGGGGTGCGACAAGTCATCTCTAGAGGTAATTTTTCCCGTAGAATCGATTCCCAAGGTCAAATTTTATGAAATCCCAGCGGAAGTTGGTAAAAAGTACGTTTCTTGAAGAAAAATCGTATTTCTGTTGATATTTCGGGAATTTTGACAATGAAAATGGATTCCTGGGGAAAAAATACATCGGATATGGGTCTCCCGAAAATTTGCAAAAAAGTTTCAAAAAGTCGATTTTTTCGGGAATACTAAGCCCGAGTAATGAAGAATAATTACCAAAAAAAAGGAATCATTAATAATGAAAAAAATGTTCACGACAATAAATTCCTAACGAAACTAACGGAATTACAAAACTAATAAAAGTTACTTAAAAAGAAATGAAAAAAAAAAAAAAAAAACAATAAAGTCACACAGTTGTTGCTGCAAAAGTGGCAATAATTATTAGTTTTCCACGACCACGGTAGACCCAAGTGTTTCGATACGGCTGTTAAGTTTATATTCCCCATATTATCTTTTTATATTTCCTATTCTCTCGCTTATCCTTTCCGATAAATATTATTCTAATTCCACGACTACACCTATCCTTGCCTCTGTCTCTTCGACTCCGGAGAGATAGACGCGCGCATACACAATGCACGGTTCCACACATACGGCGTGTCCACACGTAAACCGTGCTTATGTTAAATCTACACACGGGTCACAGCAACCAAGTATTGTACTACGTACGCTCCTACCCACTCGTTAAAATCACTCCAAGAATGGAGTAGGACGACGCTGCTGCGAGCCCGAAATTCATAGAGCTGCGTCCTTGGTACATACATGCATACGTTACCTCCGCTGCCTTCTCCACATACAACATCCGTGGGTACTTCGCTCGCTCTCACATACTCACACTCCGCGATGTAACCATCGGGATAGGCGCACTCTCGTACCCTATTCCTACATGCATCGGGGCTCTCTACACTTGTAAAACAAAACCTACATAAACATTAAAGCGCACTAAACGGTATAGCGCTTGACGGGACACGCATACTAGCGCACACATGCGCGGGAATATCTAAAATACACGTAAAAAAAAAGAAGAAAAAAAAAGAACAGGATGGAAAAAAAGAAGAAAGGGTACGGGTGGAATAGTGGTACCGCGGTATCGTATAGTGGTATCGTAGTGGTAGTGCTAGTGGTATCGGTAGGAGTGGTGGACTAAAGATCGGAGCCGAGAGAAAAGTCCACGTGGAGGGGGTAAAATTGTATAGTTAAGTAATGGGAGTGGGGGTGAGACTTAAGGCCCGAAGAGACGCAGGGGGACATGGAAGTACCGCTATACCTGGTGTTGCCTCAGGCAATATACATACCTACCTACCTACCTAGAAGTATATAGCCTTATAACCAACCAACCAAGCGACCAACCGAGCGACCAACCAACCAAGCGACCAACCAACCAACCAACCAACCAGCCTGCCGGCCAGCCAGGCAAAGCAGGCGAGCAGCCGAGCAAGCAGGCTAGCAGGCAGGCAGGCAGGCAGGCAGGCAGCCTAACCCTACCTTTGGAAACACGACGACGAAGGCGACGACCACGACGACGACGACGACGACGATGAACGAACAGAGGAGAGAAGAAGTTAAAGCTTTTGCTCGCGCTATGCTATGCTATATTGGTAGAGAGACAAGTCCACCATGATGCACGCCATGAGCAGCAACAGCGCGGTACTGTAGCCACCGTAGGGAACATTTACAAGCAGTACCTTGCCTTACCGTCGTGCCGTGCTGTACTCTCCTTTTATATATTGTTTCTTTTTGTACCTATTTCTATTTGTTTCTCGTATTATTGTAATATCGTTGCTTTATCGACACCGCACGCGTCCACCCCTTTGTCCGTCTCGCAGCGGAACCGATTTACGTCAACCACTTCTCGGCATTCTTCGCAACCCGAATGGAATTTGAAAACCTCTCGTCTCCGGAAGCGCTTCTACGTCTCTCGTGTTTTGGAATAACGTGCGTCTCCGGGAGAACCCAATGACTTTGCGACACAGTGTTTCATGAGAATCGATACCAAATATTATCCACGTGCATGGAAACGAGCGAGATCGGGATCGGGATCCTTGTGGAAAAATTCAGTGAGTGTGTTAACGTGTTCGCCAGCCCCCGGTTTCCAAGTTAATGGGGTAAAGAAGAGTAGGAGGTATCGCTGCTATCGTCGGGTTCACGGGTAACCATGGATTTCAATAACTTTTAGTATGTGAACCCCAAGTGTCGCACACGGAGATCGCGTAGCCAGTGTTGCACCTTTTTTGCGAGCAGTTGCTTCGGTTGCTCCAGTTCGCCGAGAAAGAGAATCTTCGTCGTGGCTACCTTGTAGTACTTGTGACACGGTGTATTTACAGTTACAGTTTTCGCGATCCGGTCCTTATCGATTGCCGCTGTTACTTGTGTTGGTTTCTGTTCTTTTCTTTTCGTCTTTTTTTTTAGATTTTTTTGTTTGGTTTTGACTAAAAAGAAAATACGAAGATTCGCCAACGAGTGGAAATAAAGGAAAAAAATTAAGAAGAATCGGCAGAAGGAGTGAGATTTTTTGTTTGAGAAGCCGCCATTGTTATATTGGGGAAGTTGTACCGGAGATATTCCAGAGTTTCTATCTCTCTCTCTCTCCGTCTATCCACTACCTGTATACATGTATATATTTACCTGTTGTTGTGTTAGAGTTGGATCGTTGAGTTCTTTCTGTGATCTTCAAGGCATCCGTCTTCTTGCTTCACACTGAGGTTAGTCACTTCTTCTTCTACTACCACTACCACGACACCACAGCGCTATTACCAGCACACCACTACCATCGCATCTTCGTTCCGGTATTCTACCATGTGTCCTGAGCCTCGTACATACACGTTACATACCCACACGTGAACGTACACACACGTAGGTACGTCATACATTAGACCTACACGGATTCTTATGGATTATGATTACGACCGAGGATATGGTCGTGGTGGCATCGGCAATTGAAAGAAATTATATATCCCGATGATTCCTTCGATAGAAAATGCACCGATGCACCTTCAGACCATTTTATTCCCCGACCATTGTTGTTTTAACTACGTACTACGTACACGCGCGCGCTCGCGCGCGCGCGGTGCATCGGTGTTGCACTTACGTTTCTCGAGGAGAAACGTCAAGAAGAAAGCTAACCAATTTCATTGCATTCGCTGATAACATGGAAAATGTATTGAGAAACCGTTTTAGTAATGATACCGCAAGTACCGAGATAAGGCAATAGCAATTTAGGGTTTCCTCGCTCGTAAGTGATTGCACCTTTACACTTCGTGCTTCTTCTGGCACCGAAAGCTGCAATTTCAGCGCTAATGCGGCAATAAGCGTGTATGCTAAAAATGCACTATGTCATGATTCTGGAATAATAAATCACCAGTTTGCGTTGCATTAGACTCCTGACGGCCACTATGGCAGTGTCCACGAATGCGTGTGGGTACCAGGTAGAGAGATCCACGAGGAATTGGCACGACGATCCGCGAGTCCCGGGGCCGAGGGATCCGCGAGAATCGAAATTTTCTTTTTTTTTCTCGCGTGGTAGCCGAAATGCAGCAATCTCGAAAGTTGCAACCGCGCAAACTGCATTGGTGCAATGGAATACTTGCTTAGTGACTTACGTCCGACATAAATTCCCGCTTGAATGGGAATGGCACGTTTCTATCTGAAGATTTTAAATTGCACCTCGGTTCTACGCTTCGGTTTCGTAAGAGAATTCCTCGTGGATTCTCACGAGCCTTCTTCTCGCCTACCTGGTAGCAAGTTTCTTAAAAGTCAAGGGAATTCACGTCGGGCGAATGCGCTTTTGATAACATTTATCGCCGTTGAACGAGAAAAAAAAATGAAACCGCGGTTTTTCTTTTATTGGACCGAGGAAATACGAGTTGGGGAATAAAAGGTAGCACCGAAATAATGGGAATTTAATGTTAATGGGATTCAACGTTAATTTGAATCAATGACGAGCATTAATTTGACAGACTGAAAAATAAAAATTGATTCGGAAGAACAAAAAAATAGACAATCGTGTATGGAAATGATGTAAATATTTTGAGAATGGATTTAAAAAGTAAGGAAAATGCGCTCACGGCGAATAATAATAAAAGTATGTAAAAAAGAATGACAATTATTAATTCCAAGTAGAATCGTCGCTTGAACGCTTCCCATTAGTATTCTTCGACTACTTTTTTTCCGAGCAGCTAGACATACCCGGCGAAATTTTTGCACGGGTAACCTTGCGGAAATTGTACGGGAAATTGAGCGTCACCTTCGTTCTCACAATTCACCCAACGAAATTCCGCTAAATTGTGCAAAAAATCATAAAAATGCGCCTGTGACGTAACTCAATAAAATTAACTGTCACAATAATCATAAAAAACCAATAATTAATTATAATCACCCTTTTCATTTTATTCAATATTTTTTCGTAAAGAAAATTTTGATTCCTTGAAATTTTATTAATTTATTTATATTTTTTGTAATTTTGTCGAACAGCAAATACATTCGGTATAAAATAACAAAAAATAATAGTCGACCAACAAACTCTTATTTTTTATAAAAAAAGGATTTTATATCTAAAAAAATCCCTTGCAAATTCAATTATTATTACGTCACACGCCTTTATTATTCGAAAATTGCAATTTTTCACCACAAAATTAGAAACATCCCCAAGAATCTACCACCGAATTTCAAAGAAACTTTGTTGCATCGATCCAATTTTAATTGGATCTCCGCTATCGATTAAGTTCATTCGATATCGGTCAATTAATTCGCCAAGTTCGATAATCACGCATCGCTATTAAGCCCCAGGGCTCATCCCGTCGTTTCTTCCAAGAGAACTTCCTGTTACGATTAATAACATCTAGAGCAGAAGCAAGATTCGAGCTGGAGGGGGTAAATGGAAGGAACGAGTGATAAAAGATATCATTTACAGGCATATCACATGTATTCCAGAAATTTATAGCGATCCCCTGCTCGTCAACGCTTGCACGTTCCTGAAATACTGCTCAGGAGCTCGGGTATTAGGCACCTCGGTGGGTCTGAATTGCGACTGGCGAGGAGTAGGATCGCATACTAAAAGTATTTAGCGTGGAATGATTTCCGAATAAGAAATCGCGGGACTCGGGTTGTGCATTTTGCGATTTCCGCTTTCGTGCATCCCATAAAACGTTAAGTGGCAGGATCGGCTTTTGATTCCGTATTAGCGAGGTAATGAAAAAGGTAGGGGATAAAGTTATTGCACCTTTTACAAAGTTTTGAGCGGTAAGTAGGTTGAGCAAAGACAAAGGCAAGGCAAAGGCAGCGGCAACGATAGCTGCAGCGGCAGCAGCAGCATCCGTTTATAAAAGCGACTAGAGTAAACCCGGAGTAGAGGAGATCTAATTTCATTTTGCCATTGCGCAATTTTTCTGCATGTGGATAACACACACTCGAAGCAGGATATTATGTGTATAAAAGTGTGTATTTGCAAAAGCAATTAATATGCACGTTGATCGATTTCATCAATCAACGACATTATGAGATTTCTCTGTTAGATTAACCAGTGAAATGTATATGGACCATTTATTCACACCTTTACGCGCGCGTATATCTATATTTCGAGTACGAGATATTTTATTCAATTTATGCGTTTCGCGAATAAGGTTAATAAATAAATTTCAATTGTTTCGTGCAATCCTTCGAAAATCGCCCCCCGGTTCGTGACTCCCAATTGTTCAAGTTTCGAATTTTATTTCTTTAGAAAGAAAAAAAAAACAATTGGAATTCAAATTTTTTTTATTCAATTGCGATTGCAATTGCAATTTTATCCGATTGCGCGTTTAAAATTATATCCCGAGTATAATCCACATATTGCAATTCAATGCAATTGCAATTTTAATCCAATTGCACGTTTAAAATTATATCCCGAGTATAATCCACGAATTGCAATTTCATGCAATTGCAATTTTTACCCGATGGCAATTGCAATTTTATCGAATCACGTGTTTGAAATTATATCCCGAACACAATCCACAAATACGATACCATATATTTCCCCAAAACATATATTGCCTCGGTGCATAATTAACGTCGACCATTTTGTACGAACGCTTATTCAACAATCGTCATTAATTATGCACCAACCCATTACTTTACTGTGGGTCGGTGCATAATTAACGACGATTTCTTTGGACGGCTAATCTGTGAAAAATCGTCGTTAATTATGCACCATGCCAATATTTCACCTTCTTTCGCGTACAAAATATGAACGCACATGTAATTGTATATATTCGAATGTATCTCGATATATTCGATACGATACTGCATTCCATGGGAACTGTTCTTTCGTCAATAAAAGCAACACCTTCGTCGGTCCAAAGATCGCGTTATTATTTAATCCCTCTGGCTGCAAGTGTATTAAATAACCCTTTGGCGGTGAGATCAATGGGATAGATTTTTCTGGCCGAGGGAGACCACCCTCAAATGAAAAGTCTCGGGTGAAAAAGTTGGGCATAAATATAATTGTTAATTCATAAATCGTCTAGAAACACTTGCGGTCTTGTATCCGCAGGAAAACGGGAATAATAATTCATGTATGTATGTGCTTTCAACTGTTTTATATGAAAAATAGAAAACTAATAAAAATACAAACAGGTATGTGTACGTACACAGGCAGTTTCTGCCTTATACGCGAGCTTATTATTTATAGGTAGGATCTAACGTTAAAATTTCCAGGAATTGTTGTTCGTCTTATTAAAAATTCTAAGCAGAGGCCGACACTGTGTTCAAGATTAGCCGCTTCTCTAAATGTTTCGAATATTTCGTCCGAGACGATTCGAAGCAACGAATACCGTACATTTAATTCTTCAAAATTAAAAAAAGTGCCTAAAAATAATTAATTAATTAAGTTTGTTGCAAAACGTGACTCGATGCTATAACTCCGCGTATTTAAATTTCGTACTTCAATTTTTCTTTTTGCGAGATTCGTTATTGAATATATATAGACGTATATGGATTCGTTATTGAATTTCACGAATTTCTAGAAAAATAAGCGACGGTAACGTTACTTTGTAAATATGGAGCAGGAAAGACATATAGTGCGTCAGTGCGCGGACAGATAAAAATACCTGTTACGGTTTATCGAACGGCAGACACATAATATAAACATATATACATATATGTGTGTGTGTGTGTGTGTGTGTGTGTAATCTAACTATAATTTTCATATTAATTAATGGTCGCGGTATCTGGAGAGAAGGAATTTTTAACCAATTATACATATTGTGTGTTTCTTTTATTTACATATTCCATTATAGAGACACGCAACTTTTAACGTTTCGAAAAACAATTTCGTTTCTGTGGATTAGAAAAGATCCAAACATTCGTATTTTCGGCCTGCGTAAACATTCGCATGGTTACGTCACGGACAAATTCTCGTACCGCTCTTTCAAAATTAATTACGGATAATGTCCTTTTTTTTTGTAAATTCCCGAATTCCCTTTTTCATTTTTATTTTCGATGAATGAAATACGCGGTAAGAAAATAATTGATTTCAAAGAATTGAATGATTCTACTTTTTGCAAATTCATTCGCGATTTTGTAATATTGTTATTTTTGTAAGTTGTATTTTTTTATACTCGTTATTTTTTACTCGATGACGTAAGAATTTTGAGAAATCGCCGAAAAATTGGAAATTTCAAAATATAAAATGTAGAATTTTGCATAATAAGAATTTTCCAATGTAGCGCAATGCAATTTTGCAATAAAATTTCCGAAAGTAGAAAATCGACGCTCGAACCATTACTTTTTTTTGGCGATTTCTGCTTTGACGAAAACGATTCTTGAAATTCCTACCGTGCACATTCCGAACTTGTAGAAAAAGTGGAGAATTGGGAAAGTAGGCTGGCTCTTGCAAACGAAAGAATTCGCGAAGAATGAACGTATGCAAATGAATTTCTAAACCGATATAAAAAAGGTAAAAGTCGATAATCATTCGTAAAATAATGGAATGGAATGGCGGAGGATGAAGAAAAAAGAAAAGATTAAAGAAAGTACGGATTTACGTGTGTGAAAGACTCTCGCTGAAATATCTTTGATGGGAAATCCCCATTTAATTTGGTATTTACGGGCAAATATTACTACCGATTTGATAGGTCTGCCATAAATCGCGAATTCCAATAGCCACTTTATTAATGAAAGGTGAAAAACTTTTTCTCCGGGTCAGTACGAAGTATGCGTCCGTTTTGCTTCGCACGAATCGTACCATTATTTCTGTACGGTTCAATCTTTGGTACCTTTTTGTTTCGTAAGAGCCATTAGTCGTCAGTCGTATCGGGGACTTTTATAAATTAAGGTATTGGACGAGGAGGAGGAGGAAGAATTTTCTAGTTGGAATATGTAATAATAGTTCCTCGGCATTTTTCAATTTAGGTGCACCATATAAGGAATGATGAGGTTTCGAGAAAGATAACGATATTTTTTGTTGTACCTATTATTAGTGGGACACAACTTAAAATTCATTGGGTCGTTTTTTCAGCCTCGATAACCGAACACTCTGTGCATCGATATATCTCGGGATTACAATTGGACGTAAAAATAGAACCGCCCGTGAAGGAACAAAAAAAAATGTGCGTAATACGTGTTACAAAATATATGTAGTATTTTATACAATATTTTTTATTTTTATGTTACAAAGTATATTTAAGTATTTTCCATTTTGAATTTTCCACACAATATTTTTTTACTTGTAATCAATTATTTTTCAAGAATAATAAAGGTTGTGTGGAAAAATAAAAATGGAAAATAATAAATACATTTTGTAATATAAAAATGAAAAAAAAAAATAAATAAATAAATAGATATTATATACATTTTTTAATACATTTAGGTCCCTGCTTTTGGTCCTTCTTCAATGATTATTAATTCATTATATATTTCGGTGAATATATATAATGAAAAATATAAAAATAATAATAATCAATAAATTAATTAATTCGCTTCGTCTATAAGATAAAAATAAAATAATGATAAGATATCAGACAAAATAATGGTTTCCATCGTCTCAAATTTTAATGTAGAGCAATTGAAAATTTGAAACGAAAAAAAAAAAAGAAAAACAAGAAGAAAAATATATACATGTTCCAGTTCTTAAATATATGCATATACATTTTCCCATATATATTTTCTACAATATATTTCCACGCGCACATATTTTTTTGTATCCCGTGGAGATGAGACTCGAATTTTCCGTTTCGCGATTCCCGGGGACCTTAATTTCTCGACTTTTTCGCAAAAGCAACAACAAATGGGACGTTCACCATTTTCCCGAAAGAGTAAAAACGACGCGAGTATGGTAAAAGTCTGTAAAGAGTACGACTCGGTTATTTTCTCCACCGCTACGCTATTGTTCGTGCGTGGGTTGCCGAAGTTTTGATAAAGGTTACAGGATCCCGTGTGTGCACATGGAGCTCGCGGTAAATAAATACCGGTCTGCAAATATCAGCTGGAATTAAGCAAAAGATACCGTACGGTCTCGAACCTCTTTTTTCCCCCGTTCAGGGAGTGTAGGAATTTATGACTATTGAACCCACTATTGGAGCCGGTCACTAATGAAGCCCGAGCCGCCGCGTAAATTCCAAGCAACGGTAGCGCGAAACTTCCACTACGCGGTATTTGCAAAATTGCAACAAATACTGTAAACGCCGATACGGGGCCATTTTTAATTCGCCCGAAGACCGTATCGATTCTGAATTCGCTTAAGAAACAACATATAGGCGCGTAAAAGTGTGCCCGAGTGTGCGTATGCGTGTGCGTGTGTGAAGTATGGGAAAGAAATAAGGGTAATATGGTGCAGTCTAACTTTGCATTATTAATATAAAACGACCCATGAAACGTATAAATTAAATAAGCATATTTCTGATTTTCACGCTATCGTGGTTCCATTAAGAAAGTAGCTTATTAGATAGTTGCTTATTTTATTCATGCATTATATATTATGAATATCTTGAAATTACTTTGATCGAACTTATAGATATCAGGCGAGTCCAATATTATACATTGATATTATTATTACCATTTTTATTCCGGTACACTGCTACCTGAATGCATAAATTACCACCTTATAACGTTCTCATATTGATCATTAACAAATCAAAAATACAACCTTTGCAACGCGTGCGTAGTCCTATGGGGTTTCCACACCAAGCCGCAATTCGCGCAAAGCCTTTAAATTTAAATACACGGAGAAAACCCTGTTGCAAAAGTTATCGCAAATTACGGCAAATTCAATTTACACATTTTCTTCCATTGCACCAACGTTGCAACATTTTTTTGTAACTTCTCAGTATGCAATTACTTTTCCATACATGCAACTGTGTAGTAACACGAGAAACTCCAACTCATAAAATTTGGTATTTTATGGAATTTGGTTTTTAAATAATATAATTCAAATTTTTAGTTGTTTTGGTGTTTCTGGGGTTTTTCGATTTAGTTAATTAGGATTTTTATAGGGTAAAACTTTAGTAACAAAATCTTCTATTTTTTAATAACTTAATTTGGTGCTAGTTCTAATAATTTAATTTATTTAATTAATTTAATAATTTAATTCAGTAATTTAATTTTTATGTAGGGTTTTAGAATTTTCGTGGTTTTTAGGTGTAGTTATTTCGGGTTTTCTTCAAATTCAATAAACTTTCGACTGGATTTTTGCAATAACTAAATTGCAACATCTGGTATTCATATTTTTCAAGTAATTTTAGCCAAAAATAATAATTAATGATCGTCTCTATTTTTCCTGTGCACTTTTGACATTTTTAGTGAATGCAATTCCATTTATAATTAATGCAATCTCAAACTCTGACAAAATCGATTATTTATTGGCAACATATCAATTGCATTCGATAAGCTACAATTTTTGGCAAATATTTTCCTCAATATTTTTCAAATTTTTAGTTGTTTTTGGGTTTATGGGGTTTTTCGATTTAGTTAATTAGGATTTTTAGCTCTAATAATTTAATTTATTTAATTAATTTAATAATTTAATTTAGTAATTTAATTTTTATGTAGGATTTTAGGATTTTCGTGGTTTTTAGGTGTAGTTATTTCGGGTTTTCTTCAAATTCAATAAACTTTCGACTGGATTTTTGCAATAACTAAATTGCAACATCTGGTATTCATATTTTTCAAGTAATTTTAGCCAAAAATAATAATTAATGATCGTCTCTATTTTTCCTGTGCACTTTTGACATTTTTAGCGAATGCAATTCCATTTATAATTAATGCAATCTCAAACTCTGACAAAATCGATTATTTATTGGCAACATATCAATTGCATTCGATAAGCTGCAATTTCAGGCAAATATTTTCCTCAATATTTTTGCGTCAATTTTCCAGAAAATTTCTCATGATGTCAAACCTTAAAACGAATACGAGAAAGTTATGCTTCCAATAAGTTGAAAAAAAAAGAAAAGGAGGAAATGTTTGCCGCCTTCAAGTACGTTATTCTTCAAGGTGGATATTTTTGAGTGAACAGGTTTGCGAGAGAGAAGGAACAAAGTACGAAAACGGATGGACATTGGATAAAAAAGATAGTGTATAAGAAATCTTGACGTATAAGAAATTCACGGCGTAGCCTGCATCATTATTATTATCATTATCATCATCATCATCATTATTATTATTATTGTTATTGTTATTATACGTTTTGTAAAACAAAAATATTATGAGCTTATAACTTTCACGTACTGTCGCTTTTTATCGAACAAAAATTCCTCCAGAAAAAGGAGGAAATTCTGCCGCAACTTCTCATATTTTCCAAAATTCGCGTACATTTTTCGAAAAAATTTAACGAATTCAATTTCGAGCAACAATTGGGAACGATATCGATAATTGGCAAAAATGGTTTGACGGGAAATTTCATGAATTCCGACAATGAGTGTTTCGCATGGGAACCCATGAGACAATTGCATCGACACAATTGCATACGCGGCTGCAATTCTTTTCGGAAATATTGCAATTTTTTGGAATTCTTTTTTTTTTTTTTTTGCCCGTACGTTACCGTCTCGGTGGGTTGCCTTTCCGAGCAACTGTTACTGTTACGGCTAATTGCTATGGTTTTTGTTTGTGTCGCACACTCGCCGTTACCGCTGCGTACCGAGGAAGCGAAATGAAATGATAACCCGTCCGAAAATAATACCGTGAACGTTTGAAAAAAAAAAATAAATAAATAAAAAAGCCCAAAAAAAAACCGTGATTATTTCGACATACGAGTTTATATCGGAATAATGAAGGTTCAGGGTTATGGTGTGTGACACGTAATACGCGTATTAGTCCCGAGGTGTATAATTATGAAAAAAGAAAAGGCCCGAGAGCCACGAAAAAGCGAGGAAAGAGAAGAAAAAAAAAAAGGAGCCGATAAACAGAACGCTTGTTAAAGAGAGATCATTTTTTAAGTAGAACTTCTCGTTGCTTATACATGAAATTTACACTCAATATTTTCTTTTCTTTTACATACACTCGGGACTCTCTCCTGCTGTTAAATTGCTGTAAAATCAGTATGCAAGTTCATGATTTCAATAATGTTTAATAAGAAGGAGAAAGAGAGAGAGAGAGAGAGAGATGTAGGAAGAATATAATAGCGATGTAGATTTTATCGTGATTTAATTCCATCTTAATTTACCTCCTTTTTTTTCAGAGCAAATTTTCTCAAATTTTAGTGCATTAACTTTTTTTTTTTCCTCCGTCAAGGAGGAGTCGCAGGAGGATGTGGAAAAAAATCCAATGAGCCCTGGTGTATTATAGCAATTTAGAAAAGCACTTAGATGGCGTTACTGTCAATTTTTTTTCCTCGGTCCAATTTACCACTTCGCTTTTTCCTCTCCTTTCTCCACTCGCGGAGATTCGAGATTGCAGTTACAGCGGAAACGGTTTCCAAAAAAAGGTCGGAATCCGCGAATCCGAGATTTACTCTACCGGTAAATCTCAAAATTGAATGTCGAGTTGCGGTTCTTAATTTTTCTTTTTTTTCAATTTGAAATTTTATTTTCCAATTTCTCGAATTACGCGGAAATTCGAGATTGCAGTTGCAGCGGAAACGGTTTCTATAAAAATGTCAGAATCCACGAATCCTAGCAGTAAATCTCAAAATTGGATATTTTTCATAAATTGGATGGAATTGCATTCGATGTTGCCTTGCATTCCTTCATTTTTCCTCTTTCTTTTTTTTGAAATCAGAAATTGCACTCCTGAATTTCTCGAACCACGAAATGCCTTGGATGCATCAAGAAAATCGTGTGAGAAGATTTTCGAAAATTTTTTAAATAAAATTTTGTATAATAATTTATTTTCTTGTCGTCGAGGAATAAATGTATTTGATATTTTATTTCCTTTCTTTTATTTTTAGAATTGGGTTTATTGGAAACGGTTTTGAAAAAATGTCAGAATCCGCGAGTTTCAAAAATTTTCTCTACCAGTAAATCTCAAAATCGAATATTTTGAGAAATTGAAACCGGATATTTTTCAAAATTGAATGGAATTGCATTCGATGTTACCTTGCAATCTTCATTTTTCTTTATCAGAAATTATATTTTTCAATTTCTCGAACCACGAAATTCCTTTTTTATACCAGAAAAATTGTGTGAGATTTTCTGCAATTTTGAAAACAGATTTTTTTTTGTCGTCGAGTAATAAATTTAATTAAATATTTTTGTTTTTAGAATTTCGGTCAGTTTCTAATACATTTTTTTATTTTCCCTCAATTTTGCGGGATATTACAATTTTTTTCGCGGTTGCCTATTGTCAGGCGCTACCAGTCTATCACTCAACGGAGTGATACCGTTACGAAGACTAAAAAATCGAAAATCGAAGTCTCTCGAGATGCACTCGTGGTTCGAGAACCCGAGGTCCTTTTTGTCCATTGCACGTTTGAATTGCATCCACTGGACTTTCGTCGTTGTCCCCGTGGCCATAATTTTCCAGATAAAAAAAAGGAGAAATTGAAAGGTGATTTTAAAAGACAGTTGGCAAAACTCTGGATCGAAACTCGTGTTGTGTTTAGCTGCAATGCTTATGGAATTCGGGATGAGTTCTTGTCCGGCTATTTATAGTCGAGTGAAGAAACTGAGAGAGGAATTTTTACAGTATGCGGCCGTTTAGACAACATTCAAGCCAAATCCTATATATTCTATCCTATGGATTAGCGAAACACGTATATATACCAACATAAGCCGACGTATGTATACGGCGTAGGCGCGAATCTCCTATCCGCATCACCATTTATTTATTTCTGAAGACTCGCTTTGTTTCTTTTTTTTTCTTTGCTTACGATCGTATCTTTCTCTCTTCTTATCACACATTTCATTATTCGAGGTGTGTATTGGTATTGGTTTTTCGTCATTTCCATCACGAATCTTGAAATACACTACCTTTTTTTCCCGAACTCCGCGTTTTGTGTGTACATTCCATAAAATAAATAAATAACAAATAATGCGAAATTTGAAACTCGCGTGAAATTATAAAATTTACCTCGGCCGAACTTTAAATGCATTCGCCGATATTTTTATTTGATGGTATTGGTTTGCAGAAAAAAAATTAATAAAAAAGAATATGAAAATTGGGATTCATGTGAAAATACACAATTCACTTTAATTGAATTTTAATCGGATTTTAGAAAATCGTTAACGAATTTCTATATTTTTAATTGATGGTATTGCTTTTTCATAAAAAAAAATTTGAAATAATACGTAATTCGTGGATCGCGTGAAAATCGAAATTTTACATTAATTGCAATTTTATTGGATTTTTGGAATATCGCGATCAAGGATTTTTTTTTATTTTCTATTTTTTATTGATGGTATTGATTTTTCATCATTCTCACCAAGAATTTTGAATTTCACTGTTTTATCTAGAATTATTCATTCCATAAAAAATATTTTTATATTTTCATAAAAATAACAAAAAAAATTGTAAACCATAAAATTCCTAAAAAATTATGCGAAATTCCAAGATTATGCGAAAATACAAAATTTACTTTAATCCAGTTTTGAACGAATTTTTTGGAGCATCGTGATCGACAATTATAACTAATAATTTCTATATTTTTAACAGAATGTAGATAAATCATAGAAAAAAAAAATTCGAAACTACGGAAAGTTAATATTTAAAATTTTCCAATTTGCTAATTTTCAAAATCGATACGAAAAAAAAATAAAAATACGCCAATTTCGAAAAAATTGCAATATCACATAAAACAATAAAATAATAAGAAACAATAAAAATAAAAAAGTTCCACATAAAAAATAATAATTCCCTATAGAAATAAATATATAATAATAATAATAATAAATATAAAATAAATATATAAAAATAAATATAATATAAATATATAATAATAAATAAATAAATAAAACCGTACCCGTGACGAAAAAAAAAAAATTATAATCACGTACAAAAACACCGTAAAAGCCACGAGAAATGTTCCAAGCCATGGAAATTGCTTGATAAAAAATACAATATAAAATAATAAAGGCTAATGCTCGCTATAAAATCACAGTTAATCATTAACTTTCTATGAATGTCTATTACTTTGTTACCCGGTTGATTTCATTATTTGACGTCACGCAGGCGCATATTTATTATTTTTTGTAGCAATTTTCATTACTTTAACGATTCGTTTTTTTCTTTTTTCTGCTTCCCTCGGTGCATGTCTATCATTAAGATACGGATTGAACCGAACAAAAGATACGTAGGATAGCCGAGAAATGTGAACTCACACGGCAATTATTCTCACGTGAAGAAAGAAGAACCGGGAGAAGAAGAGGCGGAGGAAAAAGAAGAAGCATCATCCTACCAAAAATTAAATAAGGTCGCGTCGCATAACGGTATTTCAGGGCCCGAAAACAACGACACACTTCATCAGCCAAGCAGAAACTTCATTCCCAAAGCCGCTAGGAACAACGTAGATCGTATTTGTTTTATCCTTTGCTTTATTCTTTTTCCATATAACAAAAAAAAAATAAAAAATAAAAAGTATGGAGTCTGCATAAAAAAGTTGATATATCGAACAACGCGATTTTATACACTCGAGAGAGAAGTGGGATATATTCAGAAGAGATTATTGCAAAAAATGATGCCGAGCAAATAGCTTAATCTTTCCACTTCATCATCAACCAATATTTCATTCACTTGCAACGGGATGGACAGACCAAATGTTCGGCAAAAAAATTGAAATTGCCAATTTTTGAAATTATTTTCAGAGATTTTTGTCATTTATATTTAGAAGTACTTTCCTTACATTTCAAAAAAAAAATTTTTTTAACACTATTTCCGTCAAAGGTGACAAAAGACACCTTTTGTCATTTCTATCCAAAAGTGCTTTAAATTTAATTTATTTTATATTTGATATTTATAGAATTTTATTCATTTATTTTATATCACATAATTTTTGTTAATCATTTTTTGTCAATTGAATTCTTGATAATAATAAAAGGAAAGTACTTTGCAAAAAATTGCTATTTTTGAAAAAAATTGATATTTAATAAGAAAATTCATTTTCTTCCTAATTATTGATTATATTTAAGCAGCTGCAGTAGCAAATTATTTAAACTTTTTAATAACGCTTTACTTAACGATTCCATTTTAAATAATTTCTAATGGTTTTCTATTATCAACGAAAAAAAATATAAAAAAGCGTCTCAAAAGTGTTTACAACCCTTAGCTGCCCTACTGGGGTCAGTTTATAATTAATCCACTTCCAAACTGAGCGTCTTTATAGTAAAGAAAATTCTATAATTATTTTTTTATATTAAATTTTGCATTTTCATAAAATGATTTGTTGAAACAACCTCCAACAACTTTCATATAATTTAAAAAATTTTTAAATAATGAAAATTGTTACAAACAAAAAAATAAACATCCGCCAGTGACGTAAAATGAAAGAAATTGACAAAATAACAGAAAGTTGAAAAAAATACAATAAATCATAGAAAGTTAATAATTAACTGCAATTTTATAATAAATATTCACATACGTTATTATACATTTCACATTTATAAAAATCAATTCTAATAACGTTGATTATTTTCCTAGCGAATTTTATAAATTATTCTTCGTCCAGTTTCCCCGCAACACAAATTTTCATCTCTGAGGCCCAGTGCCCCAACGTGCCCCATTAAAATTAGCCAACCAGGGGTAAATTGAACACTCGGTCTCGTGGAAAAATGGTTCCGAGGTTTTTTTTTGGTTTTTTTTTTCTTTTTCGAGATGCAACAAAATCGTTTTTCTCGGTACATAAATAATCACTCCATTAGAAATATACGCGCATAAAAAGCGACACATATAATTTCCCGAAATATAATTTTAATAAAGAGCGGACGGATAATTCCATTGTACAGTTATAATGAGACATAACATAAGCAAAAATACCATCATTATCTCCTTCTTTTAAAAAGTTTAATACCCCAAAACTATCTTGAACGATTCGAAAGTAGCTCCGAAGATGTACAAAAAAATCTTAACAGGTACATACTAACTTCGAAAGAGTTATAAAATTTTTTATTGATCCCGGCGTGCGTGTATTGCGCGCGTACGTGTATATATATACGGTACACGCGTTCTTGTTCCTTTTCTTCTCCGTTTGGATACTTTAATTAATCTTACGGCCAAGTGAATTTTTTTTTTTTTTTTTACATCCTTCGGTGAAAACACGAAATTCATTCGAATGATAACGTTATTAATAACACAATTCAATTTTTAACTATCTCTTTACACGTACTTTCATTTATCATCATTATTACGACGCTATAAACTTTTGTGTTTCACTCAACCTCGCGATACAATTTTCGACTCTTCGAGTCTCGTTCTCGGGAGTGATTTTTTTTTTTTTTCTTAGCGAAAAATAAGGAATTTGCAATAACAACTATCGAAATTTTACCGATTTATGTATTTTTTTTTTGTATTTTATTTTTGTTACTATTATTTCATGATAATTAACCCTAGAACGGCACACCTCCAAACTCGAACGTAAAGAGCGGAATCGATTTTCCAAAAAAAGGTATTCATTTTGAAAAATGAAGGGTGTGATTTTTAGAGAATTACTAATTTTCGTGATATCGCGCATAATTACAGATTTGGAGTTCGGACAATTTTCGATTTTGGACAATGGAGTTCGAAAATCGCGTGGGGACATATTGACCCCATGTGCTGTTCCAGGGTTAATTTTTTAGTTGCTATATTTATTATTATTTTATCGTTGTATTATTATACTCTTTCGTATTAATTTTCCCTATTTATCATATTCGCGTTTCAATAAATAATCGTTATTATCAGGTTGGTGTATAATTAACGACGATTGCTTTGCACTTTCGCTTTGAAAATAATCGTCGTTAATTACGCCCCAAATCTGATAATAACGAGGATTATTCATTAAAGCGCGAATACTACGCTAAATTTATTTGATAAATTATTTATATAAACAGAGAAATATCATTTCGTAAAATAATAATAACTTAACCAATAAAATAATTTGAAAAATAATTTTAAAAAAATTATAAAATATAAAATTATATAACATAATTTTTTTAAATGAATGGGTCGCCTCAAAAACGTTGTAAGGTAAAAATTGCAAATTGTTCAAAAACCCTCGAAAATGAAAAAAATAACCCGATGGTGCAATAATAGAATGGGTCACCTCAAAAACGTTGTAAGGTACAAATTTGTTTAAACAATTATTATTGCGCCATGAGATTATTTTTTTTTTCATTTTCGAGGGTTTTTGAACAATTTGCAATTTGTACCTTACAACGTTTTTGAGGTGACCCATTCAAATATAATTTTAAAAACATAATAATAATAATAATTTTCTAAAATTATTTAATAAATAGAGAAAATTCGAATAATTAAGGACGATTATTTTGCACTTTCGCTTTGAAAATAATCGTCGTTAATTACGCCCCAACTCTGATGATAACGAGGATTATTTATTAAAGCGCGAATACTACGCTAAATTTATTTGATAAATTATTTATATAAACAGAGAAATATCATTTCGTAAAATAATAATAACTTAACCAATGAAATAATTTGAAAAATAATTTGAAAAAATTTATAAAATATAAAATTATATAATATAATTTTTTAAAATGAATGGGTCGCCTCAAAAACGTTGTAAGGTAAAAATTGCAAATTGTTCAAAAACCCTCGAAAATGAAAAAAAGAACCCGATGGTGCAATAATAGAATGGGTCACCTCAAAAACGTTGTAAGGTACAAATTTGTTTAAACAATTATTATTGCGCCATGAGATTATTATTTTTTTTTTCATTTTCGAGGGTTTTTGAACAATTTGCAATTTTTACCTTACAACGTTTTTGAGGTGACCCATTCAAATATAATTTTAAAAACATAATAATAATAATTTTCTCAAATTATTTAATAAATAGAGAAAATTCGAATAATTAAGGACGATTATTTTGCAGGATCTCCTTGAAAATAATCGTCCTTAATTATGCACCAAGTTAATTATTTAATTTTATTTTTTCCTTATGCAATTAATTTTTGATAATTTCGAATTTTTCATACGTTTCAAATTCTTATTAAATTCTTATCGTTTCCCTCCCGGCGAAAACCTTTGATGGAGGAAACTCGAAGATCCTGGAAATTTTTCCTTGAACCGGTTGCCACCTGCGAGGCGGGAAAAAAAAGTCGCGACAAAGGCACCTCGCCGAAATTCGTTTCCCCGAAGAAGGCGTAATAAACACGGCGTGTTAATTAAAGATTTCAGAGGGTTTTCAATGGAAGGAAATATGGTTGTGAATTTTTGAGAGAAAATAGGAAAGGTTCCATAATGATGATGATGAGTAAACATCGCGTAGCCGTGCAAGCGTATGCAGGCGGCTACGCGCGGGAAAAGGAGAGGAACGGAAAAGAGGAGAACAACAGGAAGTTGCCAGCCAAAACAAAGGGAAACTACCAAACAGGAGGAAAAAAAAAAAGATATTCATCTTCTTTTCTTCTTCGTCTCGCGGTACCTCTCTTCTCGCTTCTCTAAGCGTGGGATCGTTACTCCGTGTACACGTTGTACTAATGTGAAGTTTTGTATTTTACCTACTTATTGTCGGGGATATATGTAGGAACATTCATATCTTCAAGATGTTACTTACTTTCAGACACTTTAAAAACAACTCAACGTCTGCATACACTTTTATCGTCTTTCAACAACTGCGGACTGCAACTATCGGCTATATATATACACATATACATATACATACATACATACATACATACATATATATATATATATATATATATATATATATATATATATATATATATATATATATATATATATATATATATATATATATATTGCAACAACATGTTGCACGTTACACAAACACAACTCGGAGCTAACTAATATTATTGTTTTTTTTTTATTATTATTTACGATTACCATTACGAGCAGGCAGGAAAAGCGATGCATATTCATGCGGCAAAAGGTGCAATGCATATTTTATCTTCATGTGCAGCAAAATGGTGCTTTTCCGGTGAAGCTTTCATTGGAGGAAGTATCCTTTCAGGAAGTGCAATCCTCTTTTGCAAACGGGCGCCAATCGCCAATTATTTTGGTTCCCTATTAAGGGGGTAAGGTCACCTGTAAAAAGAAAAAGTGTATCAATTTTTTTTTACAACTGTCATTATAAAAATACTTTTTTCAAACATACATTGAAAATTGTACCACTAAATACTTACTAAATTATTTTTTCGAAATCCCTAGTATGTAGTATAAACACACTAGAGATTTGTTAAAAATGTCCGTTTGGCGCGAGGTTCGAGGAGCACCGATTGATCGATTTGCCTCGACAAGGTCTCATTTCATTCGGAGGAAGACCCTTTACGGCATGAATGTGGGAATTTTGGAAGAAGTAAGTAAACAAAAAGTTACAACACTTTTTGTCAGATATATATATACATAATTTTGGTTTTTGTTTTGTTTTTGGGTTTAAAAAATTCAGAACTTTTGTCATTTTTTTTTTCTTTCCAAATTCCCACATTCGTTCCATAAAGGATGGTTTTCCAGAGAAAATGAGCCATTGCGGAGTCAAATCGGTCAATCGGTGCTCCTTGAACCTTGCGCCAAATGGAAATTTTTAACAAATCTCTAGTATGTTTATACTACATGCTAGGGATTTCGAAAGAATAATTTAGTAAGTATTTAGTGGTACAATTTTCAATGTATATTTGAAAAATGTATTTTTATAATAAAAGTTGTAAAAAAAAATTAATATACTTTTTCTTTTTAGAGGTGACCTCACCCCTTTAAGGGGAGGTTCTCATCAAGCAACCCGAAAATGACCCGTTTTTCTTTATTTATTTATTTTTTTTTCATAGAAGGAAGTAAATAAGGTACTGGAACTTTGTCACACATATGTATGTATTCTTTGAGTGTACAAAAAAATTTTTTTTTATTAAAAAAACAATCGTTATATAATTAGTTAAACGCTCGTTTATGGGACCGCCTCGAAATCGCATGGTGGGGATTCCGCAGCCTCCAATTTTTATCTGAAATCAAAAAACGAAAAAGTTTTAGAAAATATATCGTATTCCCGGGAGCTTGTACCAATAAAACCGTTAATTTTGTTATTATTTTTTTTATATATCGATTATAAGAGCAAAAAAAACGTGAAAAATCGGTACAAAAATTTCACAAGTCCGTCAATTTTGTCAATTTTCGACTTTTTTGCTCAATTACTCGAAAACAATTCTTGATAATACGCTACCATTTTTGCAAAAATCATGAGGCGCGGTCCCGTAAAAATAAAGAAATAAATAATATTACGGCTTGTTTGTAACCAATTTTTTGCAAAGAAAAATTTTAAAGAAAAATGTAGCCATTTCAGACAAATTTTAGTGTACTTTAAAATTAAAAAACGCAAACTTGCATACACCTAATTCTCTTTTTACACGAATTTGATTTAACACGAGTTAAAAATAAAAAAAAATTCTTTTTTCACACGAATTGTTTTGTTTTAGCACGATTTTCAATATATTATTTTAACTTTTTTTATATTAATGAATTCCAGATATTATTTTCCTTTTCTCAAAGTATAATTCACTTTTTATAATACCTATATTTAATGACTTAAAATGTGTGAGCACGAAATGAATTAAGTGAACTCTAACAAGAATTTTTTAATATTGTTTACACCTAATTCTCTTTTTACACGAATTTTTTTTTACACGAATTTTTTGAAAACGTATCTATCGTGTAAAAAGAGAATTAGGTGTACTTACAATCTTAATAAAATAGTAACTGCACATTTTCTCCGAGGAAAATCCTCTTAGAAACCATATTACCCCCCGCCGGACTCGGGCAATTAAATCTACCATTGCTGCATAGTTCGAAGTTGGTCCGACTGCAGTTAAAAGTTAATCAACCTCTAGCTTGTTTCAGACACTGTTTAATAATTAATAACTTTTACCTCCACCGCAGTTATTGACTCGGCTTCGAGTCATTAAGTTTTCAATGCGTGCACTTAAAAAGTTTTTATATAACTGTAGTATGTTTATTGCAGCCGTTTGCAGTTTTCTTCGTCTCTCTCTCTCGAAATTTCAGATGCACTTTGTACTCACGACTTGCGACGTAACCTAGCTTCCAGCGCGGAAAGTGCATTTTCTTCTTTCTCAAAATGCACTTACCGGTGCATTGGGTTGGTAACCAAGGTCCCAGCGTTTTTGGGAATTTCCAAATTACAAAAATTTGGCAGAAACTTAATCACCAACCAAATACACCGATACTCGAATATTGCAACTGCAGCTGCAATTTTTTTTTTGTTTTGAAAAATTCGAAACTGCAATGTTGAAATTTAACTGCAATTTGAAAATGAATAAAAACGGCACCCTTCAAATATTATTTAAATACTCTCTCGACTATTATTTAAATTCCCACTTAAATAATAAATACCCTTCAAATGCTACACGTGCAGCTGCAGTTTTTTTTTGTTTTGAAAAATTCGAAACTGCAATGTTGAAATTCAACTGCAATTTGAAAATTAATAAAAACGGCACCCTTCAAATATTATTTAAATACTCTCTCGACTATTATTTAAATTCCCACTTAAATAATAAATACCCTTCAAATGCTACACGTGCAGCTGCAGTTTTTTTTTTGTTTTGAAAAATTCGAAACTGCAATGTTGAAATTCAACTGCAATTTGAAAATTAATAAAAACGGCACCCTTCAAATATTATTTAAATACTCTCTCGACTATTACTTAAATTCCCACTTAAATAATAAATACCCTTCAAATACTACAGGTGCAGCTGCAGTTTTTTTTTTTGTTTTGAAAAATTCGAAACTGCAATGTTGAAATTCAACTGCAATTTGAAAATGAATAAAAACGGCACCCTTCAAATATTATTTAAATACTCTCTCGACTATTATTTAAATTCCCACTTAAATAATAAATACCCTTCAAATACTACAGGTGCAGCTGCAGTTTTTTTTTTGTTTTGAAAAATTCGAAACTGCAATGTTGAAATTCAACTGCAATTTGAAAATTAATAAAAACGGCACCCTTCAAATATTATTTAAATACTCTCTCGACTATTATTTAAATTCCCACTTAAATAATAAATACCCTTGAAATGCTACACGCGCAGCTGAAACTCGGGAAAAATTCGAAACTGCAATTACCTGCAGAATTCGGCCGGATAGAAACTGGCGAGGGAAAAAAAAAACGAGATCAATTATTTCGCGTCTCGCCTTGCGATAAGGAACTTTCATGCGTCGTGGTGTAACGACAAAAAAATTAACTGAGATGAAGAAAAAAAGAAAAGGAGAAGCAGGAATTTCTATTAATAAATGGTTTCTTTTTTGATAGAAGTCTAAAAAAAAAAAACGACGAAACAGGTAGTGAGCGCACGTGCAGCCTGATTCGCTTAATGGTGAATTAGCGAAATGGAACCACTTCTTCTCCTTCTACTTCTTTTCTTCTCACCTCTTCATCATCTCGATGATGATGATGATGATGATCATCATCATCATCATCATGACGACGACTATGATGTATACAACGACGTTCCAAACCCGTCCTACTTGTGCATATTTTATACGTTTTAAATGCACTAACATTTGATATTTTCCGTCTGTATGTTAAATTTGTATAGGTAAGACAGGTTCTGCTAACATATAAGAGCCGCGAGATATTCTGTAGGATACTCTGACATTTGCTGGGTTGATAGCTTAAGAGTGGTTCACCTATAAGTAAATCTATCTGTGTTTCTCTCTCTCTCTCTCTCTCTCTCTCTCTCTCTCTCTCTCTCTCTCTCTCTCTGTCTCTCTCTGTGTGTGTTTCTGATACCGCTCTGTCTCTGTCCCGTATTCTTTTCCACACACTGCACGGACCGGGACACATGTGTGTAGGCATACATACATACATACATACATACATACATACATACATACATACATACATACATACATACATACATACATACATACATACATACATACATACATACATACATCCACACATACATACATACATACATACATACATGCATGCATGCATGCATGCATGCATACGCGTCCACTTAAGACGTTATATTTACGGCGCTGCCTAACCCGATACAACAAATGGAAATATACCTGTTATAATAGAGTTCCATTTGTTGCGCTGAACTACATCCAGTCGTCCGTCCGTGTGTATGTATGTATGCTTGTGTGTGTATGTGTGTGTGTGTGTGTGTATATATGCACCGTGTTCCTCGGCTTGCTTCCTCGGCTTCCACGCCACGGGAGGTGCTTCCCACCTGGCGTACCTCATTTTTGTGCACTTAGAATCTCCATGGTTTTCGGTCTCTCCCTACTACGTGGGCCAAGTCCTACGCGACGAGAGATACGTATACTCTTCTATGACAACAATCCTGGTAGTAGATCTGTATCCTACGAATTTCGAAACGTGACGGTTCTTGTTCGGAAACTTCACGCCCGCGATTGATTGCCAGCTCGACCGGACTCGTGCTGGTTTCTAGAGAGATCGATGCCGAAATCGGTGTTGACGGAAAAACTTGTAAAAAGGATCGGTCCAAATGACGAAAATTGGTACCAAAAAAAAATTATAAATATGCGCTCACGATTTTAAATAATGAAGGGATGAAGTTGGCCCTTAAAGTGGGATTTTCGTCCCAATAATAGCTATAAATATATAAATCCAAAATTTGAACAATGTTGGATTTAGATAATAATAATAATAATAATAATAATAATAATAATAATAATAATAATAATAATAATAATAATAATAATAATAATAATAATAATAATACTAATACTAATACTAATACTAATAATAATGCTAATACTAATACTAATACTAATACTAATACTAATAATAATAATAATAATAATAATAATAATAATAATAATAATAATAATAATGATAATAATAATAATAATCTTTATAATAATAAAAATATAATAATTACTAATAAGGCAAATTAATTCTTTTCAGTTCAAATTTCATAAATTGTCCTCTCCCGGATATTGAAAAAATAAAAAAAACATAAAAAAATTGTTTAAATCGTTCCAAAAAGGCTCAAGAAATAATTCAACTTTGAAATGTCTCATTCCAGAGGGAATTAAAGTTAACAAAAACATCATACACTAATTTTCTTGCGAATGCTCTTATTGTTTGCCACTTCTCATCGCGCTTCTCTCGTCACTGCGACTAAATTGTTCGGCGAATTTCCATTTTAAAGATAACCGCGAGCGTTTGACTTCCGGGCACGTTGTAAATTTTGTACGGCATGAATCCCCACACTTATACGCGAACGCACACGTGTGAGGAGAAGCCAGTTATAGCGTTCGTTTTAAACGTATGAATAAATTCTCCAGGAAATTCATTAAAATATTTGCCTGACCGAGAAAGAAAAAAAAAATGCAAACTCGTGCGTTTTCAGGCTCGTTAAAAAACGCTATCTCGCTGCAGCGAGACCTTTTCCGTCAATTTTCCTTTGTTCCTCGATAAAACACGTACGTGCATTCACCGTTCAATAATCCTCCTTGATACCACGCATAGGAAAAGATTTGAATAGAAATTTCATAGGCAAAGTTAAATGCAAATACAAAGTTTATCCCGCGCGGACGTGTGTGCATGGAAAAAGCACGTTGCGACGCACACCAATGCCCCAGCCCGTAATTTCATTACGTAATCATGATTATTTGTAATGATCATCGCAATGGTTTCTACATACAAACACGCCGTTTTGCATCCACACCTATGATGCACATATACACGCGCATATATATGTATATATGCATACATCCGATATTTGCATTCGTACACCCAAGATCGCTGCTATTAAAGTAAACATTCATGGAGGAATAAAAAAAAAAGTGCAAACAAAGAATTTTATATTATACCTCCACCTATTCATGTATATATGCAAAAATGTCCTCTGTTTTATGCCTCCTGTAAGGAATTGCATTCCGCATTCGACGAGATTCGACGCTGCAACACAATACACGCGGCGTCTCGTATATGCCTCTTCAGTCCGCAGGGGAGTTATTATCACCCTGATATCTGCGTTTACACACACACACACACACACACACGGACGCATTGGTACACACGCCAACACCGCAAACGCGAGATCCTCGAGTGCAGATACGCGCGTGTGCATGTGTGCAAATGACGTGGATCCGAAAATATTAACGAATTGGGAAATTATCGAGTTGGAAAATTAGCGAATTGGGAAATCATCGAAATGGGAAATTAGCAAATTGGGAAATTATGGATTTGGAAAATTATCGAATTTGAAAATTAGCGAATTGGAAAATCAACGAATTGGCGAATCTGGAAATTAGCGAATTGGGAATTAACAAAATGAAAAATTCACGAATTGGAAAATTAGCGAATTAGCAAATCGGAAAATGAGCATATTGGCGAATTTGCAAATTGGAAAATTAGCATATTGGTGAATTAGCAAATTTGAAAATCAGTGTATTGGAAAATCAACGAATTGGCGAATCCGGAAATTAGCGAATTGGGAATCAGCAAAATGAAAAATTCACGAATTGGAAAATTAGCGAATTAGCAAATTGGAAAATGAGCATATTGGCGAATTTGCAAATTGGAAAATTAGCATATCGGTGAATTAGCAAATTGGAAAATCAGTGTATTGGAAAATCAACGAATTGGCGAATCCAGAAATTAGCGAATTGGGAATCAGCAAAATGAAAAATTCACTAATTGGAAAATTAGCGAATTAGCAAAATGGAAAATGAGCATATTGGCGAATTTGCAAATTGAAAAATTAGCATATTGGTGAATTAGCAAATTGGAAAATCAGTGTATTGGAAAATCAACGAATTGGCGAATCCAGAAATTAGCGAATTGGGAATCAGCAAAATGAAAAATTCAGTAATTGGAAAATTAGCGAATTAGCAAAATGGAAAATGAGCATATTGGCGAATTTGCAAATTGAAAAATTAGCATATTAGTGAATTAGCAAATTGGAAAATCAGTGTATTGGAAAATCAATGAATTGACGAATCCGGAAATTAGCGAATTGGGAATTAGCGAAATGAAAAATTCACGAATTGGAAAATTAGCGAATTAGCAAATTGGAAAATGAGCATATTGGCGAATTTGCAAATTGGAAAATTAGCATATTGGTGAATTAGCAAATTGGAAAATTAGTGTATTGGAAAATCAATAAATTGGCGAATCCGGAAATTAGCGAATTGGGAATCAGCAAAATGAAAAATTCACTAATTGGAAAATTAGCGAATTAGCAAATTGGAAAATGAGCATATTGGCGAATTTGCAAATTGGAAAATTAGCATATTGGTGAATTAGCAAATTGAAAAATTAGCGAATTAGAAAATCAACGAATTGGCGAATCCGGAAATTAGCGAATTGGGAATCAGCAAAATGAAAAATTCACGAATTGGAAAATTAGCGAATTAGCAAATTGGAAAATGAGCATATTGGCGAATTTGCAAATTGAAAAATTAGCGTATTGGCGAATTAGAAAAATGGTGAATTGTCAAATTAGCAATTTGGCGTTAGAAATTCCATTTTCGAGGACTCTGGTTCTCGATGCACCAAAGTATCGCATCCGCAGCGTGTAGTACATACGCGTGCATCCGAGGATAGAACCCTTGTGTAACCGCTAGTAATACGCGTATATAGATTTTGCACTGGGTCAGTATACCCGCATCAGTCACTTCTGCACATGCATACCGTACTTGCAGAGGTATCCTTCATTCTGAGTGTGTAATAGTCCGGTCTGGTTGGTCTCGCGTATATCTACCAACCCACGGACCTCCGAGTGCACGTACGTACACGCGACACATGCACAGGTAGTAAGTAATCCGAAGCAGTGCACGTTGAATGCACCTCGTGGAATATAACCTAACAGTTGCAACAAAATTTCTCTTGGCGTTTGCAAAACTGCCCTCGGCTACGTGCCGCTTTTAAGATCATTTCTGCAATCTCTAGATACTAATGCCACTACCACTACCACCGCTATTGCTGCTGCTACTACTCCGACATTTTTTTTTTCTTTCACGTGTACACGTATTTCAGAGAAACTATAATATGTTGTATTTGATTCTCCATGTTTTCAGCACAAAAAGAGAAGAATTTACACTGTCTTCCCTTCTACTGCAATTTTCTCGAGAAAAATCTTTCAAATTCTTCGACTTTTCTGCTTGCTTTTTCTAATTCTGCATTCTCAAATGCATACGTGACGTCAAAAAAAGAAGCGAACGTGTGTGGGAATTTTATGGCTCAATTTCGCAAACTTAATTTTTACTCTCCAAGAAATCATGGACCTCGAAATTTTTGAAAATCGGAAATTTCGAAATTGAGTCTTACTCCGCCATAAATTCGTCCCAAACCCATAGCAAACGCGTATGGGGATTTTATGGCTCAATTTCGAAAACTGAATTTTTCCTCTTCAAAAATCATAGATTTCAAATTTTTGAGAATTGGATCCCCCGAAATTGAACCTTCGTCCACCATAAATTCGTAGCAATTGCAAACCCATAGCAAACGCGTATGGGGATTTTATGGCTCGATTTCGAAATCTGAATTTTTCCTCTTCAAAAATCATAGATTTCAAATTTTTGAAAATTGGATCCCCCGAAATTGGACCTTCGTCCACCATAAATTCGAAGCAATCGCAAACCCATAGCAAACGCGTATGGGAATTTTATGGCTCAATTTCGAAATCTGAATTTTTCCTCTTCAAAAATCATAGATTTCAAATTTTTGAGAATTGGATCCCCGAAATTGGACCTTCGTCCACCATAAATTCGTACCAATTGCAAATCCATAGCAAACGCGTATGGGGATTTTATGGCTCAATTTCGAAAACTGAATTTTTCCTCTTCAAAAATCATAGATTTCAAATTTTTGAAAATTGGATCCCCAAAATTGGACCTTCGTCCACCATAAATTCGTAGCAATTGCAAACCCATAGCAAACGCGTATGGGAATTTTATGGCTCAATTTCGAAAACTGAATTTTTCCTCTTCAAAAATCATAGATTTCAAATTTTTGAAAATTGGATCCCCGAAATTGAACCTTCGTCTACCATAAATTCGTAGCAATTGCAAACCCATAGCAAACGCATATGGGGATTTTATGGCTGAATTTCGAAAACTGAATTTTTCCTCTTCAAAAATCATAGATTTCAAATTTTTGAAAATTGGATCCCCCGAAATTGAACCTTCGTCCACCATAAATTCGAACCAATTGCGAACCCATAGCAAACGCGTATGGGGATTTTATGGCTCAATTTCGAAAACTGAATTTTTCCTCTTCAAAAATCATAGATTTCAAATTTTTGAAAATTGGATCCCCCGAAATTGAACCTTCGTCCACCATAAATTCGTATCAATTGCAAACCCATAGCAAACGCGTATGGGAATTTTATGGCTCAATTTCGAAAACTGAATTTTTCCTCTTCAAAAATCATAGATTTCAAATTTTTGAAAATTGGATCCCCCGAAATTGAACCTTCGTCCACCATAAATTCGTAGCAATTGCAAAGCCATAGCAAACGCGTATGGGGATTTTATGGCTCAATTTCGAAATCTGAATTTTTCCTCTTCAAAAATCATAGATTTCAAATTTTTGAAATGTGGATCTCCCGAAATTGAACCTTCGTCTACCATAAATTCGTAGCAATTGCAAACCCATAGCAAACGCGGATGGGGATTTTATGGCTCGATTTCGAAATCTAAATTTTTCCTCTTCAAAAATCATAGATTTCAAATTTTTAAAATGTGGATCTCCCGAAATTGAACCTTCGTCCACCATAAATTCGTAGCAATTGCAAAGCCATAGCAAACGCGTATGGGGATTTTATGGCTCAATTTCGAAATCTGAATTTTTCCTCTTCAAAAATCATAGATTTCAAATTTTTGAAATGTGGATCTCCCGAAATTGAACCTTCGTCTACCATAAATTCGTAGCAATTGCAAACCCATAGCAAACGCGGATGGGGATTTTATGGCTCGATTTCGAAATCTAAATTTTTCCTCTTCAAAAATCATAGATTTCAAATTTTTAAAATGTGGATCTCCCGAAATTGAACCTTCGTCCACCATAAATTCGTAGCAATTGCAAACCCATAGCAAACGCGTATGGGGATTTCATGTCTCAATTTCGAAAACTTAATTTTTCCTCTTCAAAAATCATAGATTTCAAATTTTTGAAAATTGGATCCCCCGAAATTGAACCTTCGTCCACCATAAATTCGTAGCAATTGCAAACCCATAGCAAACGCGTATGGGGATTTCATGTCTCAATTTCGAAAACTGAATTTTTCCTCTTCAAAAACCATAGATTTCAAATTTTTGAAAATTGGATCCCCCGAAATTGAGCTTTCGTCCACCATAAATTCGTAGCAATTGCAAACCCATAGCAAACGCGTATGGGGATTTTATGGCTCGATTTCGAAAACTGAATTTTTCCTCTTCAAAAATCATAGATTTCAAATTTTTGAGAATTGGATCCCCGAAATTGGACCTTCGTCCACCATAAATTCGTAGCAATTGCAAACCCATAGCAAACGCGTATGGGGATTTCATGTCTCAATTTCGAAAACTGAATTTTTCCTCTTCAAAAACCATAGATTTCAAATTTTTGAAAATCGGATTTCCCGAAATCGAGCTTTCGTCCACCATAAATTCGTAGCAATTGCATCAAAGGCCAGGCTAGAAATTTTTTTCCGTAGCAACTGCAGAAATACTGCGTCGGAGAATCATCTCCGAGACTGAATCCTTATCTTTTATCTACATGCACATAAAGATTGCATCCTGTGTTATGCTTGGTTCCCACGAATGGCGGAACCAAAGAAAAGCGGAACACTTTTTGAATACGTACGCACACAAAGAACGACACACTGGCACCCTGAAATTCAACGGCTTAATTTTTGCCAGAATGCATGCACCGCGTGCGTGAAATTTCATCAGAGGCCGAGCTACGTACGTGCCAATCACAAGTACGTCATGGCTTCTCCTGTAATTCCCATAATCAAAGCCTTCAAGTGCAATCAACGTTATCTTTTAACAATTTCATCCATCAAAAAATGCACGGAAAGAAACGTTTCACCTACCGGCAACAATCACGTCATATCCGTTCTCCCAAAAACGAGTTTTTATCGATGTGAAATTTGTACTTTTACTTTTCAATTCAGAAGTGCATCGGTATCATTCGCGCGGAATGATACGGACGGTTTTTGCTGCAATTTCTATGCACTTTGCAATTGAGAAATTTCAATATAAATAAAAATAAATGCATTTTTTTTAAATTTGTAATAAATTGGAAATTTTTCTCTAATCTTTCGGTCAAAAATTATTTTCCTTTATTTTATTTTCTTGTAAAAATAATTTTAGGATATAATTAAAATTGCAATTTACAAGTGCATCAATAATATTCGTGGGGAATGATATGGGCGGTTCTTGCTGCAATTTCTATGCACTTTGCAATTGAAAAATTTCGATACAGATAAAAATAAATGCAATCATTATACAATTTCTAATAAATTGGAAACTTTTTTTTCAACCTTTCGCTCTAAAATTATTTCCCTTAATTTGACTTTCTTGTAAAAATGATTTTACTCCACAATTAAAATTACAATTTGCAAGTGCAGTCTATATATGGGGCATTCGACGCCAAATCAGACGGTTTGAAACATTTTTTTTTTAAATTTTCTTAATTTTTTGGTATTTTTTAGTACCCCTCAAAAGAGGCTTCCTGGTAAATTTTGAGATTTTTTTGATCACTGGTTAAAAAAATATCGAATTTTGAAAAAAACCGCCCTTTTTTTGGTTTTTTGTTCATAACTTTCCTAATAATGGTCGAAATTCAATTATTTTTTTTTTCAAAATTTTCATTTTTAGATGGCCTTTACAGAAAAAAGTACAAAAAAAGGGCGGTTTTTTTCAAAATTCGATATTTTTTTAACCAGTGATCAAAAAAATCTCAAAATTTACCAGGAAGCCTCTTTTGAGGGGTACTAAAAAATACCAAAAAATTAAGAAAATAAAAAAAACAATTTTTCAAACCGTCCGATTTGGCGTGGAATGCCCCATATACAAATATTTTTCAATGCACGGGTAGGAAGATGCAAAAATTACACTTTCATGCAACGCCTTACGCACTAACAATACTTTCTTGCGTAAAAAAATCCCACGAAATTGAAGTACCGAACGGAGAAACCAATTTTCTCCGGATGCATTTATATCTGCGAGTTTCTCAATTCTCATTGAAATGTAATTCCTGGAAGGGCCCGAATCTCTCTATTCTCGAATTTCGTTCTCCTTCCCTCGATAACTTCATCACAAGCTTGGAAATAACATGTCATTTTTTTCGGGGGGGAAGGCAGGGCTATTTACTCGTGCAATCCGCACTTGAACCCTCAATTAATAATCGTAAAAAAAGATGTCCGGAGAGACACCGACGGCAATCATCATATCTCGTGGAAAGTTCCTGCGAAGAGATTATGTGCCGACTGAGCGACTGCATCTCTCACTCATTGCGATCTTATTATATCGCTTCCTTTTCTTCCTTTCTTAAGGAGGTATTCTAGTCTAGAGGCATGAATTTCGGCCGTTTTTTCGCACTCTGTAAAAATAAAACAAAGAATATTTTTACTATCCATTTTTTTTATCATTCGTTTATTGATACTTTAAGGGGGTAAGGTCACCTGTAAAAAGAAAAAGTGTATCAATTTTTTTTTACAACTGTCATTATAAAAATACTTTTTTCAAATATACATTGAAAATTGCACTACTAAATACTTACTAAATTATTTTTTCGAAATCCCTAGTACGTAGTATAAACACACTAGAGATTTGTTAAAAATTTCCGTTTGGTGCGAGGTTCGAGGAGCACCGATTGATCGATTTGCCTCGACAAGGTCTCATTTCATTCGGAGGAAGACCCTTTACGGCATGAATGTGGGAATTTTGGAAGAAGTAAGTAAACAAAAAGTTACAACACTTTTTATCAGATATATATACATAATTTTGCTTTTTGTTTTGTTTTTGGGTTTAAAAAATTCAGAACTTTTGTAATTTTTTTTTTCTTTCCAAATTCCCACATTCGTTCCATAAAGGATGGTTTTCCAGAGAAAATGAGCCATTGCGGAGTCAAATCGATCAATCGGTGCTCCTCGAACCTTGCGCCAAATGGAAATTTTTAACAAATCTCTAGTATGTTTATACTACATACTAGGGATTTCGAAAAAATAATTTAGTAAGTATTTAGTGGTACAATTTTCAATGTATATATAAAAAATGTATTTTTATAATAAAAGTTGTAAAAAAAAAATTAATATACTTTTTCTTTTTATAGGTGACCTCACCCCCTTAAGAACACATGAAAAATTGAATGGAAAAAAAAAATCAAAATTTAAGAAGTTATGAGCTGGCAAAGTGGGGGGTCCACAAAAAAAAGCGTACAAGGTTTGAACCCTTCTGGTCACCTGAAACAAAAAAAATCCAACGGATTCATAATTAGTAAGGATGTCGCTATGGGCTCACCCAATGACAAGTCAAAAAAAATGTTTTCACAAAATGGCAGCCGTTTAAAAAAAAAATTTGTTTTTTCAAACAACCACAAAGATATTTGTTTTTTCAAACGGCTGCCATTTTGTGAAAAAAATTTTTTTTGACTTGTCATTGGGTGAGCCCATAGCGACATCCTTACTAATTATGAATCCGTTGGATTTTTTTGTTTCAGGTGACCAGAAGGGTTCAAACCTCGTACGCCAGGACACTCTTTTTTTTTGTGGACCCCCCACTTTGCCAGCTCATAACTTCTTAAATTTTGAATTTTTTTTTTCATTCAATTTTTCACGTGTTCTTAAAGTATCAATAAACGAATGATAAAAAAATGGATAGCAAAAATGTTCTTTGTTTTATTTTTACAGAGTGCGAAAAAACGGCCGAAATTCGTGCCTCTAGACTAGAATACCCCCTTAACGCAAGATCGGCGTTTCGCGCGGGCGAAAAAAAAAGCGGCGCATTTGCACGTATAAACGATCCGGGATAGGGAAACCACTATCATCAGCGAACGATCGATGTGATCATTGCATTGAAAATCGAAAGAGCCTCGGTGCAACGAGTGCATATACCCGCTTGTGCTTATACTTTATTATGTTATTATTATCAATTCGCCGTGTAACGAGAACAACAAGAGGATACCCGGCGCGCTTTTCACCGCGCGAACTATAACTATGCACTTTATCTCCGCTATTACTTTTCCTCGATGTTACATTATGAATCATTTCAAGTCTCGAGCGGCAACAACTTTGTATTAAATCACACGGTAACTTCTCGGTAAAACATCCTTTTCCTCTCTTTTGACATTAATTTTAGCGTTAATCGTTGCTTGACTTCGCATTTCCGTCTGCTAGCATGAAATTCCCATACACGGATCGAACCCGTGTATGTATGTATGTATACGTGCGAGAGCAGCGTTTACCATGGACGCACGCACGCACACACGCACACACGCGAGAACCAGGGCGAATACGATGCAAGTCGGCGATAATGATAGCAGTGGTGATTTTGATACGACGTTTTTATCCATCTCGTCGCGTTAATGACGAAAACGAGGAGATGCGTAATTCCGATCTTTTATAAGGATTCCAATGGGGCTCTACTAATAATGTGAAAGCGAATCTTATTTCAGGCCTGACCCACTTTTGATAAAACACGAGACGTACGTAAAGACACAGACAGATTGTTCGACAAGTTTTTCTTCTTATTCTTGTGTCTTGGGTTCCGCCGACGAGCGAACGTGTAATTTTATTTAATCCCCTATGAGATTCCCTGCGATACTACTTATGGGATTCTGGATATACGTATAAGGTGCCGGTGATTATGTAGGTGGTTTATGTTGAAAATCTGAGAAAATGGATTTGTAGGAAATTTTGTGTTGAACGAATCTATGTTAAAATCAATTATAATGAACAATTATCTTTATCCATTTTTTCGGAGAAGACCAAGGTAACCCTAAAAAAATCGATTTTTGGAAACTTTTTTTGAGAACTTCCGGGAGAGCCTTATCCGATGTATTTTTTTTTCTTCGAGGAATCCATTTTTATTGTCAAAATTCCCGAAACCCAACGGGAAATGGAATTTTTCCGCAAAAAACCTACTTTTTTCCAACTTCCGGTGGGATTTCATCAAATTTGACCTTTGGAATCGATTCTACGCGAAAAATTATCCTTGTCCAACCCCATTTTTAAAACTTTAATTTTTACCCCATTTTTTGGGGAAGAGGCAGGTATGCCCAAAAAAATCGACTTTTGGAAACTATTTTTGAGAACTTCCGGGAGACCCTTATCCGATGTATTTTTTTCCGAGGAATCCATTTTTATTGTCAAAATTTCCGAAACCTAACGGGAAATGGGATTTTTCCTCAAAAAACCTACTTTTTTCCAACTTCCGGTGGGATTTCGTCAAATTTGACCTTTGCAATCGATTCTACGGGAAAAATTACCCCTAGAAATGACTTGTCCAACCCCATTTTTGAAACTTTATTTTTACCCCATTTTTGGGGGAAAGAGTAGGTATGCCCCAAAAAAATCGACTTTTGAAAATTTTTTTTGCGCACTTTCGGGAGACCCTTATCCGATGTATTTTTTCCCGAGGAATCCATTTTCACTGTCAAAATTCAAAATTTCTTACGGGAAACTCGATTTTTCCTCAAAAAACCTACTTTTTTCCAACTTCCGGTGGGATTTCATCCAATTTGACCTTTGTAATCGATTCTACTGGAAAAATTACCCCTAGAAATGACTTGTCCCACCCCATTTTTGAAACTTTAATTTTTACCCCATTTTTGAGCGGAAGATCAACGCGATTTTGTTTTTTTTTTCAAAAACCTCATTTTTCTCTAGTCCCAATTTTCCAGGATTTCTCTAAAACAGACCAATGCAAGCTACTTTGATAATTACCGGCACATTATATGTCTCGATAACTACGGAATCTGTAAAAAATTCTCTTTATAATTTAATCCGGAAGACGATACAAATTATCTACACGCGGGGAAAAAATTATCTACACGGCAGAGATGGGTGATAAAAATGCTAACTGGTTAATGATAGAGGCGAGCTCGGAGCGGGAGAATTCCAAAAAATGGGCAGGAAGACTGCCGATGTAGCGTAGCAATTTTTACCCTTCAACGACGGATTTCACGTATATGTTGCAAAGCTGCTGGATATTTTTATAATTGTTATATTTAATTATCGGAGAGATTATTGTTTCTTTGTAACGTGAAACCGGGAAGCGATTACACGCATCCTGCGAAATTCTAGTTCAGCTGCAATTTCGGATTACGATCTAATGAACCTTAAATTGTGCTTTTAATAACCGTGTGTAAATGGGTGCGCGTGTGTGTGTGTGTGTTTGAGTGAGTTTGCGTGTCTGCGCGTGCACCTACGAACAGCAAACCTGATTCCGAGCGAGGACGAAAAAGGCCTTGCTTTAAAGATTTCAACGAGTGTTAAGGAAATATCTTAGCAGTGAATTGAATGCTCGGTGATTTTATAAGAGATGATAAGTGCAACTTTATAGTATATCGGTCGAAGACTCCTCGAACTCTCTGCATATTATAACTGTGTAGAACCATAAACTGCGGTGCATAATGATACACCCACACGGGAGGGTATGCACATGCATATATACACCTACAATAACAAAATGAATGCCCTTTTTTTTCTTTTTTGCGTAAATGTGCCACTACTGTTGGAGCGGCTCTTGCTCCTTTTTTTTTTTTATCTCCTCTCCGGGTCTTTTATTTCCTTTGACTTTTACGTCACTTGCGAAAATCTCGGAACAATTATCTAAAAGCCGTTAAACCGCATAAATGCCAGTGGGTTGTTTGTCTTTACGCAAATACGTATATGTATTGGTACGCCTGTATCGCTTTGTTGCCATTTTATTTTTACGCGTTCTCAAATTGAAGGCATTTAGCTATCGTAAAATCTCTTCCACAATGTGTCTACGCAGAAGTACCACTTATTCGAGTATTTATTGAAACGTTATTCTCCGCGTACCTACGTAAATCGTAAATTCTGCCTCAACGTCGATTCTACGAAGTCCCATATTAGGTCCTCGCCAGCGAAATCAGGTCTGCCGTGCATGCAAATTCCTATCACGGGGTTACCGGGTCTCAACCCTCTCTGTTGCGATATTATTTTCTTTTTTTTAGTCCTTACCTTCCACATCTCGATATCTCAGCCCTGATGCGCGGAGGAAACCGATTTTCAATTTTCCATAATTGAAGGAAATTAATAAAGAGACGCTCTTGTAACGAATAGTAGGAAAATTTTATGGGAAAATATTGAAGTTCATGGGAAATGCCTTGAAATGGAGAAATTGATTTGCAAAAATTGATTTGCAAAAATTGATTTGCAAAAATTGATTTGCAAAAATAATATGTAAAATAATAAATGCAAAAATTCACTATAATGTTAGAGTAAAATATCAGTATTTTATTGCGATACAATAATTGATTGATTAGTTTCGTTGATTTGATGATTAATAGGTTGGTGCATAATTATCAGGCGATTTTAAACGATTTATCACGTCAGAACGGCCTGATAATTATGCACCAAAATAATTTTATAGTAACTTTTTGCTTTTTAGCATTTTTTTCTATTTTCAAAATTTCCTTCTGACAATGAGTCTTATTATTTTTCCATAGAATTTTGCTATTTTTTTATCCCAAGATGAAAAGTAATTAATAAAGCAACGAAATTAACTAATAAAGTAATAGATATCGATAGAGTGCTAATAATTTCCTCTCATTTTATAATAATTTTGTTTGTTTATTATTTTATATATTATTTTTACAAAGCAATGTTTGAATTTCAACAAATTTTCTCGTAAATTTTGGAATTTTGCTATTTTTTTAATCAAAATATGAAAAATATTGGGTTGGTGCATAATTATCAGGCGTTTTTAAACGATATTATCACGTCAGAAACGCCTGATAATTATGCACCAACCCAATATTTTACATATTTTTATTTAAAAAATAGCAAAATTCCAAAATTTACGAGAAAATTTGTTGAAATTCAAACATTGCTTTGCAAATTTAATATATAAAATAACAAACAAACAAAATTACTAGAAAATGAGAGAAAATTATTAGCATTCTATCGATATCTATTACTTTATTAGTTAATATCGTTGCTTTATTAATTACTTTTCATCTTGGGATCAAAAAAATAGCAAAATTCTTTGGAAAATTAATAAGACTCATTGTCAGAAGGAAATTATGAAAATAGAGAAAAATACTAAAAAGCAAAAAGTTACTATAAAATTATTTTACAGTTAATTGTAGTTAATTAACTATAAAATAGAATTTCCCATATAAATATCCCTTATTTTCTTACAAAATTCCATTTCTTTACATCGCCACCATACGTTTGTTAATATTTCTTACAATTTTCATTTCTTTTTTTGCGTTTCCTTTTTTTTTCTCAATATCGGTGTAACCAAATCCTACGTTACAATTTTTCAATATCGTTTCAGATTATTTTTCGGATAGAAAAATAATTAAAAAAATAATTTATAACGATGCATCAACGGCTGCATTTTCGTAAATCCTAGGCTACAAATTTTTCGAAAATTGTTGCAGATTATTTCCGGATGGAAAAATAAATAAAAAAATAATTTGGAAGGATGCATATTAAGGAGGTTCGAGCGAATCTAATGTAAAAAATAATTTCCAACTTTGAGCTTTGAAATTAAGTATACGTGTAAATAAATACGTCATTTATCTAGTCCCAAATTTTTAAAAAGATTCACCGTTTAGTTACTTAGACATTAAATTTCAAAAATCACATTTTTGATCTCCTTGTACACGGGCTCTTATGGCGGACAAACTTTAGTCGAGACTTTCGTTACTTTTTTCAATATGAACCTCCCAACTTGAACGAATAAAACAAAAATTATACACAAGAAACTTGGATTATTGTAAAATATAAGAAAAATGTAATAATAATAATACATTACCGATATAATTTTTGAAATACTTCAAGTTAAATTTTATGTTTTGAACTCGTTTATCGTCAGCTATTTATTCGAATAAAGATTTGGCAACGTCGCGTCAACAGCTGAGAAAAAAGAAAAGGATAGAAATATAGTTACAGAGGGAGAAACCATGGAAAATAATAGGTACTACACATTTGTATATGTATAACCTCAAATTCTGTAATGGGTATAATCAAACGCGCTGTTGCCAAATCTGTATCCCATTTAATCCGGCGAGTGATAAATACGAAAGTCATTTCATTACTTTATTTTATTAAATAAACAAATAATCATCAATTCTCCAATTGTTCAAATTATTTCAAATTAAAATAAAGAATTTTGACGAATATTGGGAAGATTGAAAGTAAAAAAAAAAATTTTAACATTATTTTGACTCACAAGTTGCGCTCGGACCTCCTAGAACTAATTAAATTCCATTCGCTTCATAATTAGGCGATCCCAAAAATCGAAAAATGAAAAAATTTACAAATCTAGGGGTCACCTAAAAGGTCCGACTAAATACATTTACCATATTTACGTCCGCGTGTACCGATACCTTCGAAAATTAGGGAAAGCCCCATAACCTCCACGATTGGCTTTTAATTGCCGTTGCCCGGTTTGTGGGTGCGCCTAACCTCATTAGCCAGCGCAATTCATGAAATTACAGAGCCATTAAGGGAACCGAGGCTTCGTAAAAATTTGTCTTCGAAATATCTTATCGTCGCACCGGATCTTTATACTACGGCCATTACCGGCTACCGTGTTCCGGTCGTAACATCGTTACAAATATATTCATTTGTAAGCGTAATTAGCGTCATTGTCGTCATCCTTTGGGCATTAGCTGCGTCGCTTGGAATGCGTCCGAGTAACCCGGGTGCGCGCGAGTGATCGCATATACGAGAGAACCTGGGACATTTCAAAATCTGCATTCCGAGGATTTAAGCAACCGCTGCGGCCGATACCACTAATGATTGTTAAACACATCACTTGCCTCGCTAATGACACGCATATATATACGGCCGGACAATGTTTTTTTTTCCTCTTTTTTTTTTCTTTTTCTTTTTGGCCTGGCGATTAGAGGCAGGGACATAACGAAGTGGAAAAGATTATGCAGATTTCTTATGCAAATTGTCGTATACTTTGCTCGCTGAAATTAGGAGTACTTTGCTATGTAATGAGATGTAAGAGAGTGGGGGGGGGGGGGGGGAGGCTGAATTTATTAAGGTGCGGTAGCCGGACCGTTTTCGCGAGTTTCGACATTTCTACCGGATCCAGCGTCACGAGGGGTCCCGCGACGCGGGCCCCGGATTTGATAACCGATTCGTGGGATTCCGAAAAATGCGGATAAATCCCAATTAACACCTCGAAATTCTCGAAATAACGACGCCGCGAGAGAATTTCACAGTTAACTTTACGGTAAATTCCGGCATCGCGAAAATCACGAAGATCGACGCGAAACGCTTATGATCGGTAGGAAATTTTTTTTTTTTTGAAATTTCGGGTGAGTCCCCGAACGACGCCCCCTTGTTTTTGGAATTTTCGGTCGTTCGAGCAAAATTATTTTGCCCAGAATTTGCTGGAAAGGAGCTGCCGCTAAATTGCAGTTCGAAGGGTCTTGGGAAATGCGAATCGAGATGCATATTCACCAGGCGTGCATAAATATGTGATTCGTAGTGAAATTTGTAAATGCGAGAGCCTGTAAATGCAATTGCATTTCAACTGCGCTTTTCGTCCGATGCGTTCTTTTTTAAATGCACATTTCTTGGTTTGGAGGGGGAGGGAGGGGGGGTTGATTGTGCATCAGAGCGTGCCAAGAAAAGCAATTTACGAAATTTTATGTGAAAATAATAAGAATGCGGTTTATGACAAATAATAAGAGTTGCAGAAAAATTACGGAAATGGAAAAATTGATTTTAAGAAAAAATACGTCGAATGATAAATATTAGGGGGAAAAAGACTGAATGTGCAAAAAAATCAATTTAAGAATTTCGGTATGAAAATAATAAAAATGCATTTCTTGATAAATAAAAGTTGCAGAAAAATTAGGAAAATGCAAAAATTTTTTTTCGAAAAAGAAAAATTCGTCAAAGAATAAATGCAAGCGTTTGTAATAAAATTGGAGTCAATTATTTGCTTTTTCAAAAATTCGCGATGAAAATAATTAAGATGCACTTTATGACAAATAATAGAATTTGCAGAAAAATTAGGGAAACGCAAAAATTTATTTTGAAAAAAGAAATATACGTCAAAGAATAAATGCAAGCGTTTACAATAAAATTGGAGTTATTAATTATTTGCTTTTTAAGAAATTCGCCATGAAAATAATAAAGATGCGTTTCTTGACAAATAATAAAAGTTGCAGAAAAATTAGGGAAACGCAAAAATTTATTTTCGAAAAAGAAATATACGTCAAAGAATAAATGCAAGCGTTTGTAATAATATTGGAGTCAATTATTTGCTTTTTCAAAAATTCGCGATGAAAATATAATAAACATGCACTTTATGACAAATAATAGAAGTTGCAGAAAAATTAGGGAAACGCAAAAATTTATTTTGAAAAAAGAAAAATACGTCAAAGAATAAATGCAAGCGTTTACAATAAAATTGGAGTAAATTATTTGCTTTTTAAGAAATTCGCCATGAAAATTTTAAAGATTCACTTTATGACAAATAATGGAAGTTGCAGAAAAATTAGGGAAACGCAAAAATTTATTTTCAAAAAAGGAATATACGTCAAATCATAAATGCAAGCGTTTACAATAAAATTGGAGTTATTAATTATTTGCTTTTTAAGAAATTCGCCATGAAAATAATAAAGATGCGTTTCTTGACAAAAAATAAAAGTTGCAGAAAAATTAGGGAAACGCAAAAATTTATTTTGAAGAAAGAAATATACGTCAAAGAATAAATGCAAGCGTTTATAAAAAAATTGGAGTAAATTATTTGCCTTTTAAGAAATTCGCCATGAAAATAATAAAGATGCGTTTCTTGACAAATAATAAAAGTTGCAGAAAAATTAGGGAAACGCAAAAATTTATTTTGAAAAAAGAAAAATACGTCAAATAATCAATACAAGCGTTTATAATAAAAATGGAGTAAATTATTTGGTTTTTAAAAAATTCACTACGAAAATAATAAAGATGCACTTTGCGACAAATAATAAAAGTTGCAGAAAAAACGCAAAAATTTGCAATAAAATTGGAGCCAATTATTCGTTCTCTAAAAATTTCCATTTTTTTTTTGCCGAGTAAATTTTTGCCCGCGCAAGTACCTATTAAATAACGTAACCCAGTGAACGAATTTTGAAATTGTTTTAATGGAATGTAAATGAAAAATGGAGTTTGCGGCCGAGAAGGAAGTATATACGCGTCCGTTTGCCAGGAAAAAAAAAAAAAAAAGAGAATATTATTGATTGTGCAAAATGCAGATCACGGTATTTTTATGATCGTGCCAAATTACCCGTTAAAAACCTCGAGCAATTGGTGTAGTAAACTTTTATATTTGTCGAGAAGGAGAAAGATAACGAAAGAAAGAAAGAAGGAAAAGAAAAGAAGGAAGAAGGAAAGAAAGAAGGAGACCCTCTCCCAGTTTCAAGTTGTTGTAGGTACCACCGGGCAAATGGAAGTGTAAGAGGCAGAGTTTGACCCAGATTTTTCTTTTTACCGGCCAACTAGATTGCCGATAATGATTAAATCGCCGCGCTAGTTTCGTAGAAAATCAACTACTCCAACCTATCCTTTGTAACCGACTAACTAACTTAACAATCTTTCCAAGTACAGTCTTTCCCAAAAATCTCCTTTCCGCTACGTGTAATATAAGATTCTTCTCCTCCCCATCTCCTCTGCTCATTCTTCCCGATTTAACAGTGGAGAAATTACCCGAGATTCTCTCCCTACACACACACACACACACGCGCGCGCGCGTGTGTGTGTATATATATATATATATAAAGATCTAAGTTCAACAAACCACCTAGCAATTAAGTTATTAAAAAGAAAGTTTTCGAGGATGAAGTTTATGGCAGATGCGAGGATCGAAACTATTACCAACGGGTACAGCGACAACCCAAGATCAGCGAATTAGGTAATTTGAATTATTCCGCGTCGCGATTCTAATTGGCGAGAATTTATTTTTAGGAATCGTCCAACTTGAACTTTATTAATTATTTGAATATATCATTTATTTCATTAGGTGCTTAATTGGTCGTTAATGCATTAATTCATTAATTTGTAATTGAAAAAATGTGTAATAAATATTCGTAGATAATTAATAATTGTCTCTAGTTTTGTAACAAGCAGTTGCATTTTATTATTAAAAAAATAAAGACAAAATTTAGACACAATTTTTTCGAATTTTTAAACGATTTTTTTGTGGTTTTCCGCGAAACTGAATAATTAGTAATATTTTAATTCTTACTAATTATTTAAGTTTAGGGAAAATGATAAAAAATGTTTGAAAATTTGAAAATTCCAAGATTTCTTTTTTTCAACAAAAAATAGTGGTTAAAAAAATATAATAATGTTAATGCTAATAATTCGAATTTTTTCGAATTTTTAAACGATTTTTTTATGGTTTTCCGCGAAACTGAATAATTAGTAATATACTAATTCTTACTAATTATTTAAGTTTAGGGAAAATGATAAAAAAATATTTGAAAATTTGAAAATTCCAAGATTTGTTTTTTTTCAACACAAAATAGTGGTCAAAAAAATATAAAAATATAAATGTAAATAATTCGTTTCGTCACGAGTGCATTATTATCACATTTTGAAATTTAATAAAAATACGCTCGTGACGAAAAATAATAAAATCATGTATAAAAATTACCAAAGTTACAAAAAAGCTTCTAATAAATTCGAAAAATTTTGTTTGGAAAAAATAAAACACAAAGTGATAAAATATAAAAATAATTAAAAAAATAATAAGTGCATATGCTCGTTATAAAACCCGAGACAACTATTAACTTTCTGTGAATATTTATTATTTATCTTCTTAATTACGATCCTTCCCGTCACGAGCGGACGCTTGTTATTGTTAATAGCAATTTTCATTATTTCGACGACTCTTCTTTTCTCAGTTGCAAGTGCATTAAAATATAATATATATGTAACAGTTGCCGGTTAACTTCGTACCGCGATCCTTCTCCTGGCAGACGATATTCTTTGAGTAACAACAAATTCATCGCGTTCACGGAAAAGAAAGTTGCAAATTATCCTGCAATTACAGGCACTTCAGAGAAAAGAAAACGCGGCAGAAAAACTGGACGAATTGCAACGGTGTCGTGAAACCCATAAAGTTAATGCGCGAGGTTCAAATTTTCCTCGTTACACGGTCGATCTTCGGTATCGAATCGATTCGATCGTGGTTAAATCGATCCATCGGGGGTGCAAAGATCGATCTTTAATTAACCGTCATTTTATTTTATATCATTTTTGTACGAAAAATTACGATTTTCTTGAGAAAAATAATTTCAATATAACAATAATAATAATAGAAATATTTTTTATACTTTATTTTATTATTATTATTATTATTATTATTCTATTATTATTCTATTACTATTGTTTTATTCGATTTTATATTAAATTTGTAAAAGAAATTACGATTTTCGAAATTTTCTTGCAACTTTTACTATTTTTTTTATACTTTATTTTATTATTATTATTATTATTATTATTATTATTATTATTATTATTATTATTATTATTATTATTACTATTATTATTATTATTATTCTATTATTATCGTTTTATTTGATTTTATATTAAATTTGCAAAAGAAATTACGATTTTCGAAATTTTATTTAGAAAAATAACAAATAGTAAAATTAGTACAAATTTCGATTTCCAAATTATATCATTTTTCTATACTTTTTTTCCTATTTTTCTAATTTTACTAATTATTTTCGTCATGTATGATTTTTCGTGATTTATTCGTGGCGAATTTCATAAATTCTTTTTCTTCGTGCATTCGTTGCACCGATGTTACGCGTTCGGACCGATTCTGTGACGTAATCGCGCCAAAAAGATCGACTTTAAAGGATCGCGAAGCCGATTTTTCCACGGGATCGATTTCGAGATCCCTCTTTGGCGGACGCTTGGCGTCAATTTGCCGCAAAATAACCGCCTTCGTTCAATTTTAAAATTCGGAATTCTCCGAGTGCCCGACCGGTGCTCCTCGATTGCAGCTGCGCAGGCGATACCCGCGAGCCCCTTAAGGATTTGCCGAACGTTTAACGCATACCTATAGCTGTGTGTGATATCACAAAGCAGCAACTATTTAAAGTTATGCCGTGGCAAGGATTGCTATACGAAAGAACTTCATGACAGCTCCGGGCGATGTAGGCGTACTATTCTATGCTTGCGTAATCTTTTTTTTTTCTTCTTTTTTTTTTTTCTTTCCTTCGCGCGGTATATCGTTTCCTTTCTGTCAGTGTTCTGTACTGTAAATAGGCTAAAGACATAGGTATGTACCTGACACGTTACTTCTGCATCAGCAAAAGATCGCGTACGTACGTGTACCCGCGCATGCACACACGTGCACGTATACGTATAGGTACGCGCTCAAATACCACCGCAGCGGGAGGAAAGGAGCCGGAGCTGCAGCGAACGCCCGGAGAAAGAGAGAGACGAGAGATCCCTCGGCTGCAATTCGATGCAGCTACGAGTCCGCGACTGACTACTCGCATACCAAAGCTATACCCGGCTCCACTCCTACGTGTATACATACATATATATATATATATATATATATATATATATATATATACCCTCCTTCCATGAGATTTTGTTATTTCTCTCGATTATTTGCCCCATATGCTACGATCCCTCTATCGCCGATACACGCGAGAAGGACTCGTACGTACGCTTATACGTGCGTGCGCACCAACACGGACACGTGCAACGGTCAATTAAATTAATTGGAATCTTCGCGAGACGTTTTACCGTGAGACCCTCATCTCACGAGCGATATCGAATTGACTATTGAATTCGTACGTCGCTCTCTCGGTATAAATCAACGGCGATAGGGAATGCTTACAAATTTCCGAATGCCCGTCTTTGTTCCCTCGTTAATGATTCAATTGGCGCGGATCGATATTAATCTTCGCGTGTCCTTTCAAAATCTCCATCGTCCGCGACCGATTTTCCCAGCGTCGGCGTTCGCGATGCAGTCCCGAGTAAGAGCGGAGCTATTGAGACACTTTCGCCTTCGACTTTTTTTCTCAGACCGAGTCGTGGATCATTTTTTTTTTTAAATTCGCAAATTCTTTCAAGGTTCGTATAATTTTTGTGAAATTCGCAAATTCTTTCAAAATTTGTATAACTGTTGTTTTTTTTAAATACGCAAATTCTTTCAAGGTTCGTATAATTTTTTTGAAATTCGCAAATTCTTTTAAGGTTCCTATAATTTTTGTGAAATTCGCAAATTCTTTCAAAATTTGTATAATTGTTTTAACCCATTTCCGCCCAAACGACGAGATTTTGTATTCGACTTTCGAAGCTATAACTTGATGAATAAATGTCTTGGAAAAAAATCGTGACATATAGTGTTTTCGAAAGCCTAAAACATCCTCTTTCGGATGGCATGGTCGAATTGGACCTATAATTAAATTTGAAAAAGTTATAATCGATTTTTTTTAAAAAAGTGCGAAATTTGTAATCTTTCTTTTTTTTTAAGGAGGTACTACACCATTAAGAATTAACGATGAAAAAATTATGAAAATTTATATACTATAAGACATATGCATAAAAGAAGCTCTGTTAAATTTTTAGGAGGTGGGGTTAGCTATTAAGCTAGATATTAGTAATCATTTATTCGTATATTTAACACAGGCTCTTATGTAAAACTGCATTTTGTGTAGTTATTTATATATATTTTAGCAATCGTGACGATGAAATCGGGATGAAACTTTTAGTGTAATAAAAGTAACGTTTAAGGATCAATTTACAAGTTGAAAAACATCGATTCATTGATTATTAATACATCAAAAATAATAATTTATGACGAAAAATAACATTGCATACTTATATACTATTCAGCTATTAGAATTTTTTATGTTGGCAACACTGCAAAGATACAATCTCGTCCGCGTGAACTTATCTCTATAGTCCGTTATGCTTCTTGTGCGTCGTATATAGATTTATTTTTTGAAGAAAATGCTCGAGGATTCTAAAGAGGAAGAAAAACCCAAATTATTCTATTGGAAAGGTAAGAAAGTTTCGGAGAGAGTATATAATCAGAGACGCAAAAGCAACAGGCTTTAGCTAAGAATATTAGGAGTATTTACGGCACAAGAAACACGCATCCTAACCTGCAAACTGCAGTGTGTCCTAAGCTAAATTGCGCGCTTCGAAACATAGTACAGTGTTACCACAATCTGCCACATCAAAACTAGTCAAGAAGAAGACTAAAAAGAGAGCGTTTGTGTATTGACTCTATCAGTTGGTCCCATACTCCCTTAAAGTTGTATTTTGAGTCGGAAAAAAATTTTTCTGGTTGCTCAAATCATGACGTCCAGTGCCATTAATATCTGTTCTTTAAAACCTCATTGGAATTATTAAGAAATTCCACTTGGCAAATTCAATATGGCGACCGAAACGAAGTTTTTTTTAATTGCAATATTATATTTTTTTTTCTGGAATACCATAGACTTAATCAAAAAATTTCTAAGAACAAAAAAGTCTTGAAATTGATCAAAGAATGCACTCAAATTTTTTCAGAATTTTTTGAGAAAATTTTTCAAAAATTTCAATTTTCCGATTTTCCAAGAATGAAAAATTTTCTCAAAAAATTCTGAAAAAATTTGAGAACATTCTTTGTTCAATTATAAGACGTTTTTGTTCTTAGAAATTTTTTGATTAAGTCTATAGTTTTTGAGAAAAAAAAGTTTCAAAGTGAAAAATGAAAATTTCCATTTCGAGTACGTGTTTGATCTTTATTACATGATTGCCGGGAAAAAATGTATTTTCCCAAAAACGTTTGGGCGGAAATGGGTTAAATTCGCAACTTTTTTCTAAATTCGTATAATTTCTTTTTAAATTCGCAAATTCTTTCAAAATTCGTATAATTCTTTTAAAATAATTTTTTTTTGAATTCACAGATTCTTTCGAAACTCGTATAATTTTTTTTAAATTCGCAAATTCTTTGAAAATTCGTTTAATTTCTCTTTAAATTCGCAAATTCTTTGAAAATTCGTTTAATTTCTCTTTAAATTCGCAAATTCTTTGAAAATTCGTATAATTTTTTCTTGTAAATTCGTAAATTCTTTGAATTTTGCTGTAATTCTTTTTAAAATTCGCAGATTCTTTGAAAATTCGCATAATTTTTTCTTAAATTAACCGCTGGAAATTTTCTTGCGCCTCTTCCTTTCCATGTACCTCAACGAAAAACATTCCCATCACGAATGTGTCGGAATAAATTATCGCGCCGGAGTTTCGTCACGGCGTTTCAAAAATTCTTACGGTCAACTTTGGGAGACGTTACGATCAATTAAAATTTCAAACTCCAAGAGACAAAATTCCACGCGCCGCGCTACAACAAAAAAAAGGGCCCACATGTAGCATTGCCACATAGTTGAAAGCCATCCCGTACCGTTTGCCACATGTTCGAGAGAGCCATCCCGTTTCAACTTATTCGAGATGTCAAAACGGGGCCTACATCTCGTGGCTTTATCGGTTTTCCGGTCGAATCGGGACGTCGTAGAGGAGATTAAGCGTTTACCGAACGGTGTTTTTTTTTTTTTTTTGGTAATCACCCGGAACCCGCGGGTAATTTTTCAGTCGCCCAGTCCCGGGACGGGTAATACCCGAATTTATCTCCTCTCTCGGAGAAGGTACACATTTTTGTGGAGAATAAGGAGAGAAAAGAGAAAAAAAAAAGTGAACCCATGCTGGTACGCTATTGCTCCACAACCTCGGGGAAGTTTTTTTTTTTTG